>OZ038459.1:4590251-4979745 GCA_964036195.1 Sphaerolaimus hirsutus | reverse complement strand
TACAACATAACTTACCACTTTTCTCGCTACTTGTCCACCCGCTGAATTGACACCAAAACCAAACCGGATAACCAAAGTCAATCCAAAACATCAAATCGGGTTACCCGAAACACAGTGTCGGGTCAATTGAATCTGCCCGCTGGACATCTAGCGGGTAGAAAAGCTTCATTTCGGCGTGTCCGAGCAGTCAATCAAGTGCTGCCGCGCGGCCGCTAAACGCCAACTCCCAATTAGTGATGTTAAAGGCACCGGGAAAAATGGCACCGCACCGCACCGGCACCTTTGCCAACGCATGAAAAGGGCACCTGGCACCCTGGGGCACCGGCCAGAAAATGGCACCGCACCGCACCGGCACCGGTGCCTTTTGGAAAAAATGGTGTGCTGACCGTGGCAAAATGGATGGATAAAGAAATACGGAGAATTGATAATTAGGCTCATATTCGCACATTTACTTGTTTGCACTATTTACTTTTCATGCACTATATTTATTTACCACGCAAATTGTATTTCCTATACTTACTACATATCCATGGAGAATATTCAATTAGGAAAGTGTTTTATAAGTTGTTGATAGGTTTATGTGGAATGTTTAGGTTAAAAGGTCAAATATGTTATTATTAGGTGTATTAATATAAAATTAGGCTCATTCAATTCGCCGTAATTTTCTGATCATGATTATATATACATTTGCATAGTTTACTTGCAGTTTACAAAAATCAAATCTTGTAAATATTTACGTGCTGCGTAATTATCTAGGCCAGCGTCCTAATAGAGAAATGGTGCCCTGCGTGCGACTAGCATTTACTTTACAAAGCCCTTCGCATAGGCATAATTGTCATAACCTCGCTCACAACTATTTATATTTACTTAATAATTATAATACCCCGCTCAATCAAATATATTAAAGACTCTGCTCAATTACAGTACCCATTTACCTCGAATAAGTTCCAATTTTACTAGATTATTCAACATACGTTTCCAGGAAGTGATTATTATTATCATGTTGAATATACCTTATTCTATTTACGTCATTAGGAACATTTACACTACTATTTACAGTTTTCAAACCCTATTTATTAGTTCCAATGTGCGTCAATGTTTTCTGACAAATTGAAGCAAATTAGTAAATCGGCCGAGTTTGCCGACTTCGCGCCTCTCAAGATTAATAGTTTTTCTATTAGCCCAATTTGTACTTGGTATTTCTTTACCATAATTGTTTGAATGTATGCACGCGCGGTATAAGGCAACTGTTTCGGCTAGATGTGTTTATTTGTTGCATTCATGTCTTATTTGTGCATTTGTATTAGGAAATTACTGTAGCTGTTTTTCTATACGTGATTTCCGTGTCTTAGCTACTTTGAGAGTTTTTACTTCAGTCTGCGGACCCAAGCTACTGAACGAAAATAAGCTAGCGATAGAAACTTCGACTAGGAAGCTCGCTAGGCTTTGCGCTTTTGTAACACGCTGTATCTGATCAAAATAAAGTACCTGAAACAATCTCGAAACCCCTTTTCAACACACAACTACGAAATAAACTCAACTTGGCTGTCGACAAGTGGACGTTCGGCAACAACGGGAAATCAACCACTCTAAAGGCCGTTTCTCACTACGGTCTTGAAGCAGCCGGATTCGGTGGTAGAAGACGCTGACTTCGGTGGCTTCATCACAAATGGCACCGGCACCGAAGGGCACCGGCGGGTTGCCGGTGCTAGCACCGAAAGGCACCGCACCGGGCTGGAATTTCCGAAGTAAATATCGGACAGTTTCTCAGTGGTCTGACCTTTGGAAGTGCATATTTCCATGAATTTTCAACGGATTTTGATGGTTGAGCACTTAAAATGATCAGAATGATGTGGCAATCACTTTTATGAAGCAATTCCAATGATTACAAATGAAAGATAAAATATTGAATTCACTGCAATGTCCATAGCCACTATTGTCTACTGATCGGAGTCGTTGCTGTACAGAGAATGGAACTATCTCTGTCATAAACTGACAACAAATTTTGAACAAACAAGTAAGATAAATATAAAATATAAAAATGATTTAAATATCAACAAAATTTACGATTTGCTCATCAGATCACATATCGGGTATAATGGATTTCACAGTAGGTATATTTATCTGATGGGAGGATTACAAAATAGGCAAAAATGGTTGGGTAAATATATCGCTGTTTTTTGAAATATGAATAAGCACATAAATACTATGGACAAAATTGCACCGCACATGAAGCCTTGGCCGGTGCCTTTCCCGGTGCCTTTTACTCTGGCCTTGGTGCTAGCACCTTTGGCACCGGCAAAAAAATGGCACCGCACCGCACCGGCACCGGTGCTATTCTGAAAAAGATGGCACCGGCACCGGCATGGCACCCTTGAAGATTGCAATGGCACCGCACCAGCACCGGTGCTGGTGCCCTTCGGTGCCCAGCACCGGGGCACCGGTGCCCCGGTGCCTTTACATCACTACTCCCAATGTTCCAATGGGATATCTTTTGCGTGAGACTTGCGCATTGCATGGATAACGCATGAGTATGGAAATATTTTTCGACTTTGATTTGGGAGGATGGGAATATGATTTGAAGCGTCTTTTTTAATGAGTGGATGGGTGTCGATTTAGTGGATGTGTCTTCAACTTTTTCAACGGTTTAAGCACGTTCACTTGAAAGCGTAGGTACGTAAGTCTAGAAAGTGTATAAAATGTAAATACATCTACATCACATAAACATCTAGGTAAATACATACAAACGTATTTGGATACACATCAACGATACAGGGAAACAAGCGCTTAGCGCGGCCGCTTGGGAAAACAAACGCTAGGCAACAAATTCAGATTTTAGATGGAAACATGCCGGTGCCCAAATTCAATTCCTACGTAAGGCGCACCTAAGGCGCCAAACAGGCGAGTAAGCGCATGAGTTTACGTGTATTCGGCCTACACACTGGGCGTCAACTGATTTCCACGTCAATTCAGATTTTAGTTGACCGGTCGCAGGACAATTTTCGAATGAACACGCGGTAATGGTCGAAAAGGAATTGCCTAACATTGACGTGTACATTTGAGCATAGTTGCGCCACCCGTCAACTAAAATCTCAATGGAAACCAGTCGGCCCAGTTGACACCCAATGTAATTGTCAACTAGTTTGTGAAACCCTTGTCGAGCGCCCTACTTTCAAATTGAATCTGGGCCCTGAAACGCCTCTGGCGCGTGTAACAGCTTGAAATAAAGTGTGTCGTTTTGAGAGTGGACGCCTATTCCACTAATCACAGAAACAGGATGCCCGCTATCAATCTCAATTTATTAGCGGAAGGGGGTGCACTAAGCCAATGATAAGCCTTGATAATCCCAATGCCGGGTTATTATGGCAAGTATTTAGAATAGATGGAATGAAGTGACGTTTCGATTGAATTCAACTGAGACTGGGCTGCTTGATGTTACCTTAAATATATATTGAGCGGACCGCGATTGTTTTACAAAGAGTGTTACCGTATTTTGATGAATGAAGCCATCCGATAAAATTTTCACCAAATTCACTCGGACAATGAAAACAAAGTGTGATGACAAAATATTATCCAATTTTCAGTCCTTGATTCAGATTTATTACGGTAAATTTCACCGTAAATTATGCAGTCAGTATTCAAATGTGCTTTTATCCTAAAGGTGCAGGGTGCACACCTGTGTTATATACCTCGCCAATAGGGAGTTAAAGCCTTGACAGTTGACGCATGTTTCCACTGGCGAGGTCATGGAATTTGCATATTTTTCACTAGCCACGCAATTTGCATGATGAATTCAAAGCGGCACGAAGGTAAAACATGCTAAATTGCGTGTATTACATTTGATTACATGAATCAAGAATCACTTCAATTCAAATTCCTATGGCAAAACTCCCGCGGAAACGGGAAAGTTGAAAAATTTCTCAAGAACCACTTGTCACCAAAAAAACATGCGCTGCGGTCGTTGGCTTTATTCCACCTGATTCCAGACACTCGTTCACACCCTTGCACATCACACGCGGAGTGCGCACTAGTGATGGGAATTGCGCCATTTGAATGTGATTTGAAGGTGCCACCGGCGTGCGCCAATAGTGTATCGTATATCCTTGAATAAGACCCCCCCCCTTGAATAACACCCCCCTGTTGGCCAGGTGAGGAAAAAATAAGGCCCCCCCTTGAATAACTCCCCCCTCTTGAATAAGTCCCCCCCTTGGGTAAAACGACAATGTGTATTCGAATGATTCAGACGCCAATGAACACCAATTTTAGGATGGATACGTTGTTTTTGTTCATGTTGAACTGGTCATTTTCTGCATTAGATGTGTTGACGGAATGCATACAAACAATGAATAAAGTGAAAGTTTTCCTGGAAGTTCTGACAAAAAAATAACTCCCCCCTTGAATAGTACCCCCCCCCCTTGAATAACTCCCCCCCCCAAAACCTCTGACGAAATAATAACGCCCCTGGGGTCTTATTCAAGGATATACGGTATACTCGGCGTACATGATACTATACAATGAGTTGCATGATGTCATATCATGCACACTGTATCCAACCCGTACAACTCTGTTTTGGTGACTCGTGCTTACGCATATATGGAGTGAAACCATTCAATTGTGCCCACACAATTAAAACCCCCCGTCAAAGTGTAGTTGAGTTTTTGGCATGATGCCATCCAAGCGTCGTCTGGATGGACAGCATCTGAATAAATACAAAGCGGGAACGTTTTCTCAATTCAAAATTTTGAACGTAACAAGTTTTCTTCAAAATGAATCGATAGCATGTAACTTTTCTAAATATGAATTAGATTAAACATAGGTAAACATATAATCAAAAATTTGCAGCAACTATCGGCACAAAAATTGGAGTACACGAGTGCGTAAAGAACCGCACATTTTTATTTTCCTTTTTATTATCATTTCATTTTCTTTTTTAATATTTTCATTTCTTGTTCGCTCCGTACAAGAACAAAATATAACTTTCCAATTTTGTAGAATGATATGTCCGTTGACTATACATATTGGCATATTTATGACCCACTGTGCACCGTTTTTCTACCGTATTTAAGATGTATTGCACTTCGCTGTTCAGTAAGATGTTGAATTTTATTGACGCTCAGCGAAGCGGAACATAAGTGGATCAAACCTGTATAATATCATGTCTGTTGAGTATAGGTGCTCTATTTCTGTGGGGGTTTTCTGGTTCAAGTTCCACAAGTTGACAGGATGGTAGAAAAGAATGTGTCTCTTCAAGTTGGGAAATTTAGTTACACATGAAGCTATGAGTGGTGGTAATAATAAAAAATGTAATCACCTACTTGTCAGCTTTGAGCTCACTTCTTACTCATATTTACTACTTATAACTTGTTGTCAGCTGTCAGCTGACTGCACATTTTGCGGGGAAATCTACCATGTAATCATAATAATAAAAACAATTTTCTCATTCCACCAGGTACATTGCTTTCACAATTGGTGATTTTGGCTTTTCACATCTCGTGTCAACTGATCCTGTCATCTCCTTGTGTGGTGGCATTTTGAAATGATGGTAATGGTGTCATTCTGAAATAATCAAAAAGTGGTGCTACTATTATCAGTATCAGTGTCAGAATTTCAATTCTTTCCTGCCCCTTTTCAATCATTCACACATTCTGATGTACAGCTCCATAGTCCGCACACTGTAAATCGTAAAATGTCAATAAAAATTCACAAATAAAAGACTTTAACATTGAACTTTTGGCACTTTGAATGACATTTCACAGAACTGTATGACATTTTACATGATATTTAACACTTTACACTTGACAGGGCACGGGACTGCCACGTCACACTTTCCACCACTAGTTAACCCAGCCCAAAATTTTATTGCCCACGTGCGCATGTCCTCGCGAGTGTGCCATCAAAAATCGCACCTATGGGCGATTATTACCTGCAAATCGCCCATACACATACAAACGAATGGGCGTGATCTGGAATAATGACTGGGAAAATCAGCATTGTGGAAGTGTGCATCGATGAGTTGACGCATTTGTATTCTGTACCACGCGAGTTGACGGATTAGGAAATGGTGAGTCGTGATTTTGGGCAGTTACCGCGGCTTTTTGATGGCTTTTGATGACCGATTTTTTGTTTTCATTTACGCAGGGGAGGATATTTGAAAGGGGATCCGGTGAAAATGCGTTTGCAGTCATAATTTATAATGAAATACCACGTCATTTTCAGTGAACTCTTTGACCGATAAATTATGCAAACGGGAAAGTTTCCACATTTTTGCAAAAATCTATTTACCTATTTACTGTTTTTTAAGTGCATAAGCAACGCGGCGCTTAAGTGCAATGGCAAAAATAGTTGCATTGGTAAATAAATTTTAAGCAGAAAGAATATTCAAAGGGGTGTGCATTTTTCATAAATCCAAAATATCGGCGGGGGTTCCTTAAAAAACGGCGGGTGTATTCGAGCATGGGGAACTTTGAACAGAATTTTATTCTTGACTTGTTTTCGAGGATTTCCAATAGACACCACTTTTGTTGGTTATTTCCACTCTCGACAACAATCAACAGACACAAAATTACAGATAGATAAAATAAAAAAGTTCTTTCATCGACGGTAATTTTCCCTCTTTTATTATATGTCAATTGTCAACGCGTGGCACAACGTCCTTGAAAGGCGCGTCACTTTTCGAGTAGTGTCAAGGTCCGAAAAGTGCCCGGAATTGCGGCCAATAAAGCACGCGCATTGTTGTTACTTGTCATGATTGTGGTTTATTGTGGGTCATCTTTTTGGGGGCTGTGTTCGCGTACGTGTACGAGTTGAATAAAAGCGTCATTCTACAGGTTGGGGACTGCATGTACATAGCTATCTTATTGAAAAAAATGTATTATCTGAGGCGGGAATCGAACCCACCCAGCTGGAATTGGCTCACCAGTGCACTAACCACTATGCTACCCAGATCACATGACACCAGATCTTAGTGTGTTGTTAGAACACTAGACAGGCTGTAAAGGGGAGGCATCTCCACAGGTATAAATACCGGGTGGAGCGCATACTTAGCGCAGAAAATGTCAAATTGAGTAATTTTCACCAGGAAAATGTAAAAGTTGAACACTTCTTTGTGTGTTTTTTTCTATTGATTCTTATTTAGGAAAATACCGTATTACCTCCAATATAAGGCATCCCTCTAATATAAGGTACCCTCTAATATAAGGTATAACTTTTGGCTATTTTGAACGCGACGAAATAAATATAAGGTACCCTCTAATATAAGGCATACCTCTAATAAGGCACAGCTGGCTGCGTGCCAAAACACGCAAAATAATAAAAATAGTTGCTAAACATGGCGGTAATTTTGAAAAAAATGGTGCCGGAGAGCACTGCGATGACTCTTCGTCGACTTCCGCCGCTGAAAAGTGTGTCAGTTTACGGCGGCACTGTTCACTCGAAGAGAAACTTTGAATTGTTTACACGACGAAAATCTGGCGAAAAAAATTGAAGGTACCCTCTAATATAAGGTACCCTCTAATACAAGGTATAACTTTTGGCTCTAAAAATCTGACGAAAACAATATAAGGTATACCTTATATTAGAGGTAATACGGTAATTGTGTTTTCATGGTTTCTTCATTTTTGCAACAAAAAAATTACAACAGCAAATTTGAATCCAGCAAACTATAAACACTTCTTATAATTTGATTGAACAAACTTATCTAATGTCTCAGTTGCAGCTATGAACTAAACAACCTTTCAACAACGGCACTAGATCACTTCAGCCGTTTCTGCAGACATTTTTATTTGGTTGAAACTGTTGTACTTTTAAAAGCACTTCCCTCAAATACAGTATTTCCTCGAATTGTCCGTTGAATTGACCCACCCCTGAATTACAAATTACAGAATCTTTTTCAGATACAGAATTACAGGGTCTGGGACTGACACCTGGTGTTATATTAGTGTTAGACTACGTGACTTCATTTTTCGTCTATTTTTAACAGATTTTGAACAAAAGAAGGGCACCTCCAATAGAAGAGCACTCAAGATAAAAGGGCACACCGAGCCACAGTTGTTAAAACGTATAAACGTTTACTCGAAAAATACGCGTAAACGCGTACTGCGTAACTACGTTTACGTTTCCTCCCAAAAAAATACTGGTACTCACTTACTCGCGTACTTTTTGAAAGTACGCGAGTACAGAAAACGTACTTTAAGGGGGCAGAAAATATCATTTTGCCAGGTGATTTTTCTAAGAAACACTGATCAGGAGAGAAAAACACATCATTGATGTACCGTATTTACTCGAATAATTCCCCCGGGGAATTATTTTTTCGTCAGACATTTTTGAGGGGGGAACTATTCAAGGGGGGGAATTATTCAAGTGGGGGAATTATTATTTCCTCAAGATTTTCAAGTATGTTTCTGTCACACAACATACACATGTACGTCCAATTTCCATTCGTAGTGCACATTCATTTGCATCCTTACACACCGAATATGCTGCATTTGTATTTGATGAATCAAATGAGGCACTGCTATTTTGCTTGGTTTAATTTCATCGATGGTCTTTTTTATAAACGTGCATTATTTATTCTCCATCAATGTGGGGGGGGGATTATTCATGTGGGGGAATTATTTTTTCCTCACTCGTCTAGCAGGGGGGAATTATTCGAGGGGGGAATTATTCAAATGGGGGGAATTATTCGAGTAAATACGGTATTTCAGACTCAGAAGTGAAAAAACCCCTTATTTTCACGTTATTATTGCGTGAAAAATACCCACTTTTACGTTTTCTGTGAGAAAAATACCCAATTTTACGTTTTCTCTGGAAAAAAGTATTTTACGCACGTTTTACGCAGTGTAAACGTAAAAATAAAATACTTAACGTTTTGCAAACCCGATGCACATGTAAACCTGTTGCACATGTAGACCCTGTGCACATATAGACCCGGTGATCACTGGGTCAGGGACATCCAGGATTTTTGAGTGGGAGGCTGTTTGTTTACTGAGCCCAGTTAACTGGGGTGGCTCAGCCCCCCCCCCCCCCTCAAATTATACCTACATGGTGATTGAATGACATCATAGCGCTGGCACCATTGGCGTTGGCATCAAAAATGGTTGATATGTATGTAAGTATACATACTGTATTTCCTCGAAATACCCCCCCCCTTGAAATACCCCCCAGATTGAGTGTAAAGAGAACGTACATGACAAATGCTGCAGTTTGTGTTCTGCGTAGTGCAGAACACACGTTAAAACAATGTCGGAATCACGTGAGAGCAGTGTTTATACCATCTATGTACTGATATTAGTAAACAGGAGTCTATACATGTCAGTTATTGATGCATTTTTCTACCCCAGCGCACATCACAAACAACGATTCTGTACTACCATTTCAAAAAATTTCTGGTGAATTAACCCCCCCCCCCTTGAAATACCCCCCTCATTTAACCCCCCCCCCTCTCGGGAGCACTATGAAACAATCACACCCCGGGGGGTATCTTGAGGAAATATGGTATATATACCATATTTCTTGTAATAGAATTGCATGCCTCCAATAGAACGGCACATCCAATAGAATGGCAGTTTTAGCTCTTTTTTTGCACCCACAAAAACAATAGACCAGCAGCCTCCAATAGAACAGCAGTAGATGTTACGTTGGATAAGTGCCAAAACACAAATATATATTTAAATTGATCGCGGAAATGCTCATTGCATTCAAATATTGATATAAAATTACAAATTGATGCTCTGATATCATTGTTGCTCAAGTTTCATTCAAAATAAAGCTGTGTTCAAATGAAAAATGTATGAAAAAATTGGTGAAATAATAGAATGGCAGCCTCCAATAGAACGGCAGGTAAAATTGACGGGAAAAAAATAGAACAGCACTCTTCTATTAGGCCAATCATTTGGTGTTCTTTGGCCATTCATTCAGTGTACTTTGGCCATTCATTCAATGCACGCCATTCGGTGTAAAGTTGGCAGACGTATCGCCCTACAAACATTTGCGTCAATCTCTCCAGTGGAGAGTGCATGACGGCATTAGGTTTTGTGACGCAATATTCTAACCATTGGAATAGATCAGGTCACGTATGAAAACTTGGCCCTTATCCCAGTTACCAGTTGCGTATGATACAAATGAGAGTGAAAACTGAAAGTTAGCTAAAAATGGTTAAAATTTGCTTTGCTTTGCCAATTTACACCTTCATAATCGCTATTTTTGTTTATATACCGTATTTGCTTGAATAATCCCCCTGGGGGATTATTATTTCGTCGGACATTTTTGAGGGGGGAACTATTCAAGGGGGGAATTATTCAAGGGGGGGAATTATTATTTCGTCAAAATTTTCAAACATGTTTCCATCAACTCATTCCACAAAATATGCCTTATAAACATAAAAACGTGTCATTTATGTTCAAATTAAGTATAACAAATAAATCAAATCTATAAGGGGGGGATTATTCGAGGGGGGAATTATTATTTCCTCACTCGGCTTACAGGGGGGGATTATTCGAGGGGGGGAATTATTCAAGGGGGGTACTATTCAAGCAAATACGGTACATGGTTATAAAATTGTGAGCCTATTTTATTCACATTAATAGCGGATTTCGAAATTTTGGCCGGCTGCCAAGTTCTCTTCTGTTGGAACCGAGCCAACAAATGAAAGATAAAAAAAATAAAAAACGGTAGTTTGAACGGTAAAACGGTAGTTTGAACGGTAAAGCGGTAGTTTGAACAGTCAAATTCTTTACGAGCAACGTGGAAAATGTAGATAACTAAGGCGTGGCACGCACGGACGCAGCGAAACGTCCATTTATCTTATAATATGATTTTCTTTTTCAATTTCCAACGTTTGCGTGGGACACAAGTTTCGTTGTTCGCTCTATTCACGAGCGAATTCTAACTCTCCGATTTTGTAGACTGAAATGTCTGCCGACTTTACTTTGTAGAGAATTGACAGTGAGAGGACCGATTTACTTATAAAATATCAGTGTGACAAAAAATGCAGGAAATTCGGGCTACATGTGCACCGGGTTTACATGCGCACCGGCACAGACATCTTGGGACTGCCCCCAGCCGGGAGAAGCTGTCGAGTAAATAGAAGTACGCTTTCTATTACTGAAATTACGCTAAATACATAATCTCAATAGAAAGACACGATGGAAAATCAGTGTATCAACATTTTCCACAGTCCATTTACTCTTTGTGAAGTCATTTCTGAATGCAAATAAAATTTTATTGCTCCTCTAAGCTACTGCATAAAAAAATCCTCCCAAGCTCCAGTGGGCGTTGCAAAGAATTGCAGAAACAACATTTCAATATTTTCGGAAGCGTTATTTATAATGCCACCTGCTACCAAAGACAAGTGACAAATTTGACAACGTTTAAAATTCCCGGGAAAATATTGACGCGTCACTTCGTTTGATAGAATGTTTGACACAATTTAGATGACAGTTTGCTTTTGAAAATAATATTATTTACAGAAAAAACGGCGTCGCAGATACTTTTTTTAGGTATTATAGATATTTTATCAGCCACTCCTTAGGTACCGTTTATTTATTGATTCTACTAACTTTCAAAAGATTGACAAAATTTAATTCATTAAGTGCCTATAAAAAGTCTCGTTCGTAAAATGCTCGGTTCCGCGTTAATTCGATCCCTGATTTCAAAGGTGGTAAAATGTCCAAAACACTTTTTATTGACTGGACGCGTGGCTTCAGTTGTCTTTTTCCGGCGACATAAGTTTGTCGATAATTTTTAATGAACGAATAAATACTGCGATCAAATGTAAATATCTACTAGCCCGAAGTTTTTCGGGTTACCCGATTTCTAGTATTCTCATTTACTATCCCGATTGTTTCGGCGTAAAAGTTAGACTTCGTGAAACGTCGCTCAAAGTTTCTTCATTTGGATATGCTGTAGTGACGTCACTACTTCTTGGAATTACGGTAATCTTACTTAATTTGATCAGAATCGACCTGAGAAAGCTGAAAAACATTTTTTTACGTATTATCGTGAACATTTAATCATGTCGAAATCGTGAACACTTTATTCTGAACTTCTCCTAAATCTGATCCGAATTATATCATCTCAGTACGAGTGAGGTGATAACCTCCGTACGAAGGTCACGCAGAACGAGTGTATCCAACCGAAAAGTTTTTTTCTCGCCGCCGTCGCCGGACGCAGCTGCGCGGCCCCAAATCGTTTTCCAGCCGTCGACAAATATTTCCGCGTCCACTTTTCGTTCCGAAAAACGCAAACAAAAATTTTCAATTTCAGTCAACGGGCGGTGCGCTATCGATTTAGGCTGTCCCGATTCGGCCGTCGTTCTTTGGCACCGTTTCGATTTGGCCCAACGTCCCCGACGTCTATCCCTTTTTCGTCACTACTTACGAATCGATTTTCGCTCGGCGGCAGGTGTTTTTTTTCCGCTGCGGCAGTTTAGCGGCCGTCGCGACTGCAGAGGGCTTACCCTGACCGGGGTTTCCTGTTTTAGATTACTTTATTGGTTGGTTTTTGCTTGGTTTGTATTTTTTGCTTTTTTGTGTGGTGCAGGGCGGTTGCGTATATATTATTGATTTGTGAATATCCTGGATGTTGGACTTACGGTTATTTCAACAGATATGTGTCAGTTGTAGCCTGGAATTATTTATCTTACCCTGGAATGAATAATTATTTGATTCATGGCTGCTTTCAAATCTGTGTTCTAGGTTTTTAGATCGTAAAAGTTCGTGGACCTAATGATTTTCCTATCCAATTATAGAATTGCCCCTTATTAATTTTTGTCTCTGATCTCTTCAACTACAACTACATTACTCATTTAAAATCTCAACTTAGAATCCATTCTGAGGTACATTTGGTGATGGGCAGGGACGTACGCAGGATTTTTGAGCGGGGGGGGGGGGCGGATTGTATACGGAGCCCGGCGAACGGGGGGGGCGGCGCCCCCCCTAAATTTTGGCCCTATAGTAAAGAAATTGAGCCATGGCGCTGGCGCCATTTGTAGGCGCCAACGCCATGGCAGTATTGGCGCTGGCGTTGGCGCCAACGTCTACTATATAGGTATCTTTATATACCTATTTTTCGTACAAGAAGCATGTTGAGTACCTTTCTTACGCTGTTAGATTCCCGAAAAATACATAGTAATCATCGGGTGGGTATTTGCGCGCTTGCGCGCAAAAAATTTTTTGAAGTGCCTACAAAATCGCTTTAGAAAAGTGCCATTTCTGGCAATTTTTTATGTCCGGCCCGGGAACGGGGGGCGGCCGCCCCCCCCCCTGCGTAGGGTGGCAGACGGTACGGCCTTGCGGTAAACCGTACGGTACGGTAAATTTTCTCTTATGCGGTAAACGGTACGGTACGGTAAATCTTCATTTTGCAGTAAACGGTACGGTACGGTAAATCTGAAAAGTGCGGTTTGCGGTACGGTACGGTAAATTTTTGCTTGTCAGAAATGTACCAATGCCGGACTACAGACAACTTTTACTTCATGAATTGACAAAAAATTGAATTATGCAATCTGTTAATGGAGTTTAGAACACAATAACATTGTGATAACATAGAATTACATTAACCACAATGCAGTGGCTCAATATATAGGCTTTTTTAAGGTTTAGAAGGAAGAAAATGGAGAAAAATTGCTCAAAGTGGGTGAAAAATTGCTAGTGGGTGAAAATGGTAAAAAGTATATAAGTGCATACATATGTACCTACAACAAATAAGCTCAAAACATTGAGGATGATGTAAAACAACTACAGTGTGATTTGAAGCACATGGCTTGATTTAAAAAACACATTATACTAGTGTAAATGAAGAGTTACAGCAATATTGCATGTGGAAATGGAAGGGTTTCAAACCATGTTGTCAAAACAATGTTGTCAAAATTGCGCGATCGCACGCAAAAACTTGAAAGAACACCACATCTTAAAGTCAATTTTAAGGTGAAATTTTTAAGGTCAATCGGAGTAAAATTTACCGCATTTTCTGCAGTAAATGAGTGCGGTACGCGGTACAGTACGGTAAATTTTGGAAAATGCAGTACGCGGTACGGTACGGTAAAATTCTAAAAGTGCGGTAAACGGTACGGTACGGTACGGTAAATTTTCCAAAAATGCGGTACGGTACGGTAAATTCTGCCACCCTACCCCTGCGTACGTCCTTGGTGATGGGTAATGCTGTAAGCTTTTTAGCATAAATCTATGGTAAGTATAAATCAGGGGAAGAAAGGGGGAAATCTAGAATACCCCTGGTATAAATATATAATTCTGCTAACCAGTTCTAATAAAAATGCCTGTTAATATGATTTCATTTCAAAAATGTATTTTCACTTTTCTTCGATTTCCAAAAATTAAATTTATTATGTAAATATAGTCAGTGATAAGCGATTCAGGCAACAAATTTGACCAATAATTATTTTTTAGTATGAATAACAGACATAACGTTTGCTCCTAGCTGCTTATTGGTTATATACCCACAAAATGAATGCCGGTACACAGCCTATCGTTTGATATACCCTAAATCCTCGAATAAGACCCCAGGGGAGTTATGTTTTCCTCAGGCGTTTTGGAGGGGGGAGTTATTCAAGGGGGAGGGTTCGAGGGGGAGTTATTTTTACCTCGTAAAACTTGGACTTGATTCATTGTATGGGTGCAGTCTGTAAACTCGTGTAATTCAGGTATTTAACTGTCCAACAACAATAAAAAGATGTGTATACACTGCATACACATCCTGTATTTGCTGTCGCTGCTCTAGGCTAATGATTTGGGTATTTTCATATTGTATCGTTATTGGGCGTTATTCGTAGGGGGGGGGGGTATTTTTCCTCACCTCGCAAACAGGGGACTTATTCAAGGGAGGTCTTATTCGAGGATTTGCGGTAGCTTTTATTTCCCCCCTCAGGTGATTTTGAAGCAGAATAAGTTTAATTGAAATTAGATGAAGTCATGCCAACCCTATAAACATACCCGAACACATAGTTTGGCGATGTATCATTATCATCAGAAATCACACACGTTTGTAATGTTTTGTGATTGGGGGTGTCATTTTTCGATCGGCATACGCTAGGAATTTTGCATTTACAGGACTCCATAATTATCAAAATAACACTCATACTCAATTCGACTACGTTAAATCTGGCTACTCACTGTACTGCATAAAAACAGCAGGTTTTTTATCAGCCTTTTTATCACTCTTTATCACCCTTTGTTCACTGTTGAGGGCGGTTAACGTGTACTTGATAAATATTTGCACATATTTACCTATGCAAATATGCAGTGGCGTAGCCAGGATTTTCGTAGTCGAGACAAATTTCGAGCGGGGGTGTGTATTGTATACGGGGCTATTCGACCCCTGTAGTAAGAGAATGGCGCTGGCGCCTTTCGTAGGCGCCACATCGTGGCGCCACTAGGGTTGGAAAAAAAACGTTTTTTTTAACTCGATGTTTTTTTTTTAAAAAAAAACGTTTTTTTAAAAGCTCCCAGATATGACCTAGTGTCAACATATATAGGTATATCAGACACTGGCAATACTCTGTGATGTTAAATATGACCATATAATGGCTGTGGAGCCATGGGATAGCATTATAAGTGGTGATTTGTGTCAAAAATATCCATTTTTCGTCGACATATCGTTCGTATATCGCCTTATAGTCGAATGTTCGTGACATCAGGTAAAGTTTGGCACGGAATGGTGATCAAACAAGGTTATAAAAGGAGGTTGTTACTTTGGGAGTGAAGTTACACACTGTGGAGGTACATGGAAGCACATTACCTCAATATTATATATTACAGCAACATATGTCGGCTTATTCACCCATGGTAGCACATAGAAATGGATGTTTTGATACTAAAAATGCAACAAAACCAATGAAAACAACCACCAATGTCAATTTGTGCGTGAAATTGCGCGCTTGCGCGCAAAAATTTTGCAAAATACCTAGTGCTTAGTACTAAAAATTTCGGCCGATGTTTTTAAAAAAAAAACATTTCGGACGTCATGTTTTTAAAAAAAAAACAACGTTTTTTTAAAAAAAAAACGTTTAAAAAAACATCGGCCAACCCTAGGCGCCACTGGCGTTGGCATGGCGCCAAAGCCCGCTTTGTAATATGTATGCAGCAGCGTGGATGCCAATTTTTTGGCTGCTATCCCCTGAACCCCTATCTAACACCCTGAGGATCAAAATTCAAGATAACCCTATTTGCGACATTTTTCACAACTATTTTGTCCAACTTTTATTTGCCACAGGCTCAATTTTCTTCCGCTTTTTTTCTCAACGTAAATGTTTTTCGCCACATTCATTCTAAAAACAACAACAAAATCGCTTCCCCATCGCTCAAAAACGGCCGCTGAACTAAACTAAACCGTCCCATTACTTTTGGAACGACCCATGAAAATAGTACCCGGAAAGTATCCAGCTGAAAAGATGCGCCATAACCATGCAATACTTTTCTTGCCTATTCAGAGAGCTGCGTTTGTTTCCCAGTTACTCAGTAATTGCATTTTTTCCCCGATTCCTAAATACGCGGCTCCCAGCATAGGCTAGCGCACTAATTCTGTTCCCAGTTTTCCACATTTCGTATTGTATTTAGAAACTATATACAAGATTTTTCGTGTTTTTGTTTTGTCTACTATTTTGAGCCGCGCCGGCCCCGAAATGTTCTTTTTAACGTTTTTTTTTGTTGAAATAATCTTTTGACGCGTGCTGGTGAGATTAGATTTGATTTTTCGACAATTTATGGCGGCTGTGAAAAAAACATCTGAACCTCGCGAAATTGTTGTTATCATCGTATTACATCGCACTCTCAAGCGGTTCTAAAATTGTCACGTGTTTTTATTCTTCAATTTACGGTAACCTCTGTATTTGCAGCCTTACGATTAGTATACCATTTTACACCCAAGTTCGATACAATCCGTTTCTCGAGTATACTAAAAAGTTTATCTCATTTCGGCCGCTGCCAATACGGTGTAGTTTACCCGTCCAGTTTCAGTGTGCTCTATGTTTGATGTTCTTGTGCAGTCTGCACTAGGGTTGGATTGTGCCTAGCGTTGGAGAATGTGTGATTTTGAGAGAATATTATTTAATTTTGTGAAAATCTCTTAAAAAGGGAATAAGATTAAATCTCTCTGGAAAGTCCTGGCAAAAATGTAGATATAAATTTTTTTAATTTTTTATTTACTGACTTTTCAAATAAAAAAACTGATGTAGATTTTTTGATGCTAATTGTGCCTGAGCACACTTTTAAATGGGCTTTTGAACCCACTTGAGTTTACCATAGTGGCCCCACACACACAAGTTGACATTGACACCAAATGTCAACTGGTTCCTATCCCAATTCAAAGCTTGCATTTGAACATCATTCGTCAGCTCATCAGCAAGCTTTGACTCAGGATTAGAACCAGTTGACATTTGGTGTCAATGTCAACTAGTGTGTGCGGGCCAATGAATAAGGCTGGAAACAGTAGTTGACTTCCATCAACATTGGTTGACAGACCAATCACTCCATTTAAGTCAAATGTTTTAAAATGGATATATTGGCCCTAAAAATTTCTATTGTCAAATACTGAGTAGGGTCATTGGTGGAACTATTTATCTGCAAAAAGCTGTTTTAGAAAATATAATCAAATAAAATGTCTGAAAATTTTTCAAAATAAAATCTCTCTTACAAATGTGGAGAACATATAAAATATAAATGAGAAATTTTTTATTTTTTATTCTAATTGATAAAATATATTATGATCTCTCTGAAAAATAGAAAAATTTGAGTAAATATAGGATTTTTATATTTACTTATATTCAAAAAAAGATTTTGGAATGCTATCTGAAAATCACTCATTTTTCAACGCTACTTACACTGTATGGAACAACAACATCAAGTATGTATGCATTATAAAATACACATTTACAAGGCGTCCCGGACGCCGCTGGCGCATTTTACGCACTGACGTACGAGCGCAAATTTCACCCATCTTGTCAAGGACATTTTCGCTGTCCCCAAACTGCGACACACTACATAAACAAATTAAAATGATCCTAAAAGGGGTCGGGTGCAGTTTTGGCATATTTCATATAATCTAGTTGTGATAAAATAACAAAGTCCTATCATTCTTATTCAGTGAATGAAATCTGAAAATGTTATCAGATTACTAAGGCTTTATCACTGGTAAATATAGGGTTCAAACGATATGACTTTTCGATATCGATATTCGATATTCGATATTTTTTCAAAATTTTCGATATCGATATTCGATATTCGATATTTTTTTCTGAAACTCGATATTCGATATCGATACGATATGGAACCTCGATATCGATATTCGATATTCGATATTGAAAAATGGTCGATATTCGATATTCGATATTTCGATATTTTCGATATTCGATATTGCGATATGCTTTTGGTATAGCACGGCATATTTCAAGTGGCATATTGTATTTTCATGTGGTTGCACACATGTTTAATCATCTCTTTACTGAAATTTGAATGGTACAAGTGATTTTAACAAGCTTTACATCACTCAATGGTAGAAAATAGAAGAAAAACATGATGAATCAAAGTGTATCAGACAAATAACAATTGGTAGATATTACAGTTCATCCTAACCTAATTGCTTAAGGGCATGTTGCAAAAAAAAGTATATCAGCGTTTTCTGGCTTCAAATTTAGCACTCCAACAACAATGACATTATAAATACTGTACTTTTACTCATCAAATACAATACTATAAGCACATCAGATCAACCAAAAAATCTCAAAATGAAAATGAAAAGTAAATTTGGGGACACAATACAGGTTCGATATATCGAAAAAATGGTCGATATTCGATATCGATATTCGATATTTTTTCAAAATTTTCGATATCGATATTCGATATTCGATATTTTTTCAAAATTTTCGATATCGATATTCGATATTTGATATTAAAAAATGGTCGATATCCGATATTCGATATTCGATACGATATATCGTTTGAACCCTAGGTAAATATGTCGAAACTAATGTATTTAAATACATGGCTAGTTTTTTTAAAACAAACCCCTGCCCAAACTAGTCCGGCCCACTATTTTTGTTTTTACTTTGGACGGGCTGGGGCAGGTGGAAAGCTAATACCTCGGTGGTATATGGGGGTAACCCCCCTTACTTTTCATGGATTGAAGGGACCGCGGCGACTCACTAAAAAGTGGGTCTCCGTATATGCAAAAAAATTATTGGCATTTTTGCTGTTCCACACAGGTCCGGCCCCCACTTAAATTGTTACACTACGATTTTTCTAAAGGGGCACCCGACGGAGCGATTTTTGAGAAATTTGCCCCAATTTTTACAGTTTTTTCACCTTCAAAATTCTAATACATGTTCCGTATAGTTTTTTATCAGCTATTTTTTGTACTATGTGTACATATTTAGCTATTCTCTTACTTTTAGCGATTTTTCCCTTTTCTTCCTTCTATACCTCGGAAAAGCCTAAATATTGAACCCCCGCGAACCCTCCCCCCCAAAAAAACCCCCCAAACCCCCTCCTAAATTTTTTTCCAGCTATCTATCCAGGATCGATTTACTATCTATATGAACCCCCGCGGGGATCCCAATCTACAAAACCCCTGTACCCGCACATAAATAGCTGGCTCTTTTCACATTATCACTCTTCCACCCCCCCCCCCCCAAAAAAAAATCACCACCCCCTTCTCAGCGTCTCGCCGCGTCGCCGCGCATAGGACCAAATTGGCGCCGGAACGCCCGCCCGCCCCCCGACCGATTCGTACTGGCCGCGTTTTGACACTGCCGCGACAAATTACGCTGAGCAGTAGTTTGCCCACCGCGGAGCGGCTAGATTTTCTCGTTTGAGCCCTTAGCCGGTTAAAGGCGGAGTTTATCGTCTGGTCGAGGTCGATTTTCAGTGCCGCGAGCATGGCCGCTGGAAAGGACGAGTTGGAGGGGCTCACAGGCGGTGGGTGGCGAGGGTTTTTTTAAAAATGTTTTTAGAATAGCAGTTTGAAAAGTTTTTTTCCTTTTTGTGATTGAAATTGGTGATTTCAGTTTCACAAAATTTGCTCCATATCTGTATGGTAGGTGCGTTCAGGGGGAGGCTTTTTCAGGGGGTAGTTACCTCGGGATTAGGGATGTCGGAGTTTTTTTCCAAGATACTTTTTTTATAAACAACGGCGATAGTTTAAAAACGCAAGCATGGAAACCTTTAAAAAACCACATCCGAAAACACTACAGCCATTGTATTGTACAATCTAAATTTTTTTAATTGTCTTAATTTTTTAAAAATCAATTTTTTTAAATTAAAATTTATTCTTTGAAATTGAATTCAGATTTTTTATATTGTCCAAAATGGGGGTTTAGAGAAAAATATGTGTATGTTAAGTGTCAGACAATGTATTGTTATGTCTATTATGGTCATATTGTGACTGTGGACTTGACTGTGGACTGGGTTGGCACTTGATTTTTTAAACTGATTTTAATTTAAAAAATCAAAAGGCAAAATTTCTGATAGGTATTAGGTAGGTATGATAGTATAGCACTATGTATTTTGCAATTTTTTTTTGTGCGCAAGCGCGCAATTTCTCATACACATTACCATTGGTGGTGTTTTCATGGATTTTGGGGCATTTTTAGTGTAAAAGCTTCCATTTATTCTAGGGAGTTTTCAAAGGTTTAAAAAACGTTTTTTAAATAAAATACGCAACCATCGAAACCGCCTTGATTGATTAATTTTCAGTTATAATTTCTCAAAAATCGCTTCAGATAGCTAAATACAGGGGTTCAGTATGGGGGGGTTTACCCCCCCCCCCTCCCCAAACGCTCTAGCCATCTATCTATCCCCGGGGCTGCTCAGCTATCCATCTACCCCGAGGCAAATTTTTTGGCTACTATCCCTCGATAGCACTATCCCATTAACCTATATTAAGCGATTTTTCACCTATCTTTAGCGATTTGTGACCTGTTTTTAGCCATTTTTCTCCTTTTTCCTTCTACACCGCGAAAAAGGCTATATATGTATTGACCCCCGCGAACCCTCTCCCCCCGAACACCCCCAACCCTAATTTTTTTGCTATCTATTCCTCGGGAGAAGCGATTTACTATCTATCTGAACCCCCTGAGGGGTCCAAATCCACTAAACCCCTGGCTAGATAGCTAGCCGATTTGGGGGGGGGGACGGGATAGTAGCGAAAAATTCTGTCTACGGGATAGATAGAGAGCTGTGCGATTTGAATGGGGGTAACCCCCCCAACCCCCAAGACCCTTCCCCGCGTCGGAAACTCTTCCCACTCATGATCACGTTGCACCGGTAACCTTGGACCCCCCCCCCCCTTTCAGGCGCCAAGTCGCAAGAGCAAACGAAACCGCCGGAGATTCGCCGCATCGGCCCGCCGCCCAGCAAATGGAAATCGTTTCTCCGCTTTATATACGACCCCCAGCAGAAGAAGTTTCTCGGCCGCGGCGGCAGGAGCTGGCGTGCGTTTTGGGGGGTTTTGGGGGTTTTTTTTGGGGGGGGGTTTGGATGTTGTTTAGGTAATGTGAGTGTTCTCAGGGTTTGACTGGTATCTAGGGTTGGAAAAAAATCGATTTTTTTAACGACCCCGATTTTTTTAAAAATCGATTTTTTTAAATAAAAATCGCTGGGGTCAAAATTAGCCCCATTTCTGTTTAAAATCGCCTCTGTGGGTAATAAAAGCCATATAAATTGGTAGGGAGTGCACACTTATACTTTCTGTGCTAATATAAGTACAGTAGAGCTTCGGAAAAGCGTGAAAGTCAGTTATTTTTAAGTGTAAATGTAATTGAATTGTTATATTTGCGACGTGAATCACACTTCATCGACAATTTGCAATTTTATTTGCAGAAATAGCATGTTCTTGCTCAGAACAAAATAAAAATGATATTGGAAGTGAACATGGATGCATTTTGCATAAATGTTTGATGTGACAACACAAAGCATAACTATGAATACTTCCTAAAATAATTCACAGCCTACCTTACACGCTTAAAAGCACACATAAATGGGTACTACACCCCCCAAATTGGTTGTGAAAGCCATGAAAAAAGCAACTTGTGGATTGTTTGCCCGAAAGTGCGCGCTCGCGCGCAAAATTTTTGCATTTTACCTAGTGCTTGAGTACCAAAATTTTTTGCCAGCGATTTTTTTTAAAAAAAATCGGTACGGGTGCTGCGATTTAAAAAAAATCGAAATTTAAAAAAAAATCGCTTAAAAAAATCGCTTGCCAACCTGGTATCGCTGCAATTTTGTGGCCGAAATTGTTTAGTTTTTTTTACTTTTGATGTGTCAAATTTTGTCAAATGTCAAATCGTGTACTTCACAAAACAAAAATTCACAAAAATATATCGAGTCGACAAGTCTTTTAGTCCAAGTTTTCAATATCTATAAGTTTTCGGTTAGCGCTGGCAAAAAAATTGCAAGAAATACTTAAGACTACTACATCAAGATGCATCAACTGTCCAGTTGTCAAATTGAAAACTGTTTTAAAACATTTTCCCTTTTTGCTTTGCGAAATTGATTTTGACTACCCCTAACCCCCTCGATCCCCCCCCCCCCCCAAATTTCAGTGGAGATCACAATTTTCTACATAATCTTTTACTCGTGTCTGGCGGCGTTCTGGGCGATCTGCCTGGCCGGTTTCGTGTACACGCTGGACGACAAGCTGCCGCGCTTCTACGGCAAGGGCACCATCATTGGAATTAATCCTGGTGAGTTGATTTGTGACTTTTTTGTGGTGGATTGTGCCAGCGCGAACTAGTTGACAGTGTGATTAAATGTCAACTGGTTGCGAATAGGGTTGAAAAAAAAACGTTTTTTTTAACTCGATGTTTTTTTAAAAAAAACAACGTTTAAAAAAAAACGTTTAAAAAAACGTTGTTTTTTTTTAAAAGCTCCCAGATATGACCTAGTGTCAACATATATAGGTATATCAGACACTGGCAATACTCTGTGATGTTAAATATGACCATATAATGGCTGTGGAGCCATGGTATAGCATTATATGTGGTGATTTGTGTCAAAAATATCCATTTTTCGTCGACATATCGTTTGTATATCGCCTTATAGTCGAATGTTCGTGACTTCAGGTAAAGTTTGGCACGGAATAGTGATCAAACAAAGTTATAAAAGGAGGTTGTTACTTTGGGAGTGAAGTTACACACTGTGGAGGTACATGGAAGCACATTACCTCAATATTATATATTACAGCAACATATGTCGGCTTATTCACCCATGGTAGCACATAGAAATGGATGTTTTGATACTAAAAATGCAACAAAACCAATGAAAACAACCACCAATGTCAATTTGTGTGTGAAATTGCGCGCTTGCGCGCAAAAATTTTGCAAAATACCTAGTGCTTAGTACTAAAAATTTTGGCCGATGTTTTTAAAAAAAAAACATTTCGAACGTCATGTTTTAAAAAAAAACGTTTTTTTTATTTAAAAAACGTTTAAAAAAAACATCGGCCAACCCTAGTTGCGAACTCGATTCAAAGGTTGCTGATGAGTAAGACTAGGTGTTGTCGTAAACGCGTTTATTCGCGTGAATACTTCGTGTCGGCTTTGTGTTTTTCTTCAACACAACAGCTTCATTTACAACATTTTTCAACGCTTTTGAATTAGAACGTCGTTCGTCGGCTCGTGAGCAAGCTTTGAATTGGGATCGGAACCAGTTGACATTTGGTGTTATTGTCAACTAGTGTGTAGGGCCATTGTGTTTTGAGTTTGATTAGGTTATTTTCTATTGTTTCGTGGGTTTCCATATTTTCCCGTGAATATGTCTCGCTGCGTTCGAAATGTTACACTTTCTTTTCGCAAAATGTCCCTTGAGACATTTAAAAGCGGCTTTCTTTAATGTGGCGGTTTTTTTCCGACTCTCGGCTGGCATTTTAAGTGAATGTGGTTCAGATGCTGTAAAAACATAGAGGTGGCAATCCATAAAAGTGTCAAGTGCATTTAATTTTCACAGGAAAAATCGTTGTCACTTAACACTTATTACTTTACTTACCACTTACCGTTTTTCTTGTCACTTCATGGTTTCATTTCTGTAATGCCTCATCTATGCGTCAAAGGGCAACACTGATAAGTGAATAATTCATTAGTCATGTTGGGATTCGCTTGGAATATGGCATTTTTAATTGGTGTTTTCTGCTCGGAAAATTTATCGAAGGGATGGGGATTGGGGATTTCTACTTAAAATTTTATATTTGTTGTCCTACAATTCCAGGATTCCAACACCCCAAATTAGCTAGTGATCTACTTCAGGGGTCTTCTAGATTTTGACCAGATCCCACCGGGGGGGGGGTGGATAGATAGCAAATCGCTCCTCCAGAGGGATAGATAGCTGAAGAAAAAAATAATCTTTTATTTATTTTAATATAGGCTTTTCCAAGGTGTAGAAGGAAGAAAAGGGAGAAAAATCGCTAAAAGTAGGTGAAAAGTGGCTTAAAATGGGTATGGGGGCAACCCCCCTTTCCTACCCCTGATCTATTACTTTATCTGGAACGATTTTTGAGAAATTTTGCCCCCATTTTCAATCACAATAACTAATTTTCGTACATTTACACCCACTTTCCCTTAGGGTTCAAACGGGATCCCGATCCCGGATCCCGTGAAATTCCGGGATTTATCAGTCCCGATCCCGATCCCGAAACCCCGATCCCGATCCCGATCCCGAAATCTCAAAAATACCAATCCCGATCCCGAAAATTTTCAAATCCCGATCCCGAGAAACTCCCAAGTCCGGGATCCCGATCCCGGAAAAATTAGTGGAAATTATAAAAAGTGAAATAATGACGTTTTTGCATGCGAAAAAGTGGATGCAAACCCCCAGCGTCAATTTTATGCCACTTTTCTGGCATCCAACAGTGTTTTGAGACCTTTATGAACAACTGTGAATGCCAGAAAAATGGCCGAAATCTCTATCCCTAGAACCCAATCCCGATCCCGGAAAAATGCCTATCCCAATCCCGATCCCGTGACCCCAATCCCGGCCAATCCCGATCCCGATCCCGATCCCGAAATCTCAAAAAACCAATCCCGATCCCGATCCGGATCCCGAAACCCCAATCCCGATCCCGATCCCGAAATCTCGAAAAGTGAATCCCGATCCGATCCCGATCCCGAAAAGTCAATCCCGTTTGAACCCTACTTTCCCTATCAAAATCACTAGTTCATTCATATGCCATTTTTCTAATTTTCAGCTATTTTTGGCTATGCGTGTGCTATACACCTATTTTTGGCTTTTTGCCAATTCTTCAAGACCCCTGGGTCTCAGATTTAGTTTGTATTTTATTAAGGCGCCCTGCTTGAGGGTATGCGCATGATAAAAACGCGGTATTTGTCTAAATACGTGTGTAATTCCATATGGGAAACATGTAATTGACTGCACCCCCTGCGGACGCGGGGTGATTTTACTTCTCATATTTCCCAATGCAAATAGTGTAGCTAAGCCAGAGCTAGGGTTGGAAAAGATCGATTTTTTTTCTAGCTGCCTGATTTAAAAAAAATTAGTTAGTTTTTTTAAATTATTCAAATTATTTTAAAAAATTCAATGAATTTTATTTTTTTCCTTCAAATCGCCTCTAGATGAACTAAACACCTTCCCGATCAAGTCCGGCCGCCTATTTTTTTTTTCACTTCGCAGGCCATATCTCCGGTTGCGGGAGGGGTGGAAAACTGAAACTTGGGTGGTATATAGGCGCAACCCCCCACTACCCCACATGAATAAATGGGGCAGCGGCGACTGACTATAGAGGGGGGTCGCCATATATGTGAAAAAAGTTTGCAGCGTTTTCACTGTCCCGCACAGGTCCGGCCCCCAGTTGATTTCTTACACTGCGGGTCCCGTATCTCCAGCTGTGGGAGGGGTAAAGATCTAAAATTTTTGGGGATGTGTCGCCAACACCCCTCCCCTACTATACACTGGCCAGGCGGTTTTTGGCAACTCACCACGGTGTGGGGTGCAAAGTTTAAAATTTATTAAAATGTTACTGTCCCACACAAGTCCAGCATCCAATTGAATTTCAAAAAATGGACACTTTTGTATTGTTTTAACACTAATGTGGTTGACAATGTGAAATAAGCATGAAATATCCTCTAAAAAATATCTGATCCAACCTCAAACTGGCCACCACGTGAACCCCTTCCCCCAAGTGGGTGACAAAAAAATCACTTTTTACAACTTTTTTATTAGACACTTGAACTGCTGGTTTACAATGATTTATAGAGGAGGGTTAAAGGTTTCAAATTGTGTAAAAAACCTTACCTCAAAAATGCCTTCATAAGAAAATTTGCTGGGGGTGAATTTCAAATTGTAAAAATGACATCATTGCAGGAACAAAAATAGGCAAAATTCACAATTTGAAATTCACCCCCAGCAAATTTTCTTATGAAGGCATTTTTGAGGTAAGGTTTTTTACACAATTTGAAACCTTTAACCCTCCTCTAAAAATCATTGTAAACCAGCAGTTGAAGTGTCTGATGAAAAAGTTGTAAAAAGTGATTTTTTTGTCACCCACTTGGGGGGAGGGGTTCATGTGGTGGGCAGTTTTAGGTCGGATAAGATTTTTTTTAGAGGATATTTCATGCTTATTTCACATTGTCAACCACATTAGTGTTAAAACAACACAAAAGTGTCCATTTTTTAAATTCAATTGGATGCTGGACATGAGTGGGACAGTAACATTTTAATAAATTTTAAACTTTGCACCCCACACTGTGGTGAGTTGCCAAAGACCGCCTGGCCAGTGTATAGTAGGGGAGGGGTGTTGGCGACACATCCCCAAAATTTTAGATTTATACCCCTCTTACAGGTGGAGGTACGGCACCCGCAGTGAAAGAAATCAGTGGGGGCCGGACCTGTGTGGGACACTAAAAAAGCTGCAAATTTTTTTTGCACTCGGCGACCCACCCTGTAGGGGGTCGCCGCGACCCCTTCAATTCATGCGAAGTAGAGGGGGGTTGCGCCAATATCTACCCTAAGTTTCAGCTTCTGGCGCGTCCTAATACAGGAGATAGGACGTCAGAAGTAAAATAAAAAATGGGGGGGCCGGACTTGATCGGGAAGGTGTTTATAAGCCATATAAATTGATAGCCAGTGCAAACTTATGCATTTTGTGGTAATATAATTACTGCACGGCTTGCTAAAAAATCGCTTGCCAACCCTAGCCAGGGCTAGCAAATTTCTCTTTAAAGGTGCTTTTTTAAACCATTGTTTTTAAAGTTACTGTTTAAAAAAAGTTCTTTTTACACGCCTAGCTATGGCTTACTAGACTCAAATGCTGGCGCACGCAATCTCAGATAACCGAATAATTCATGCGTGCGGTGCACCTGTTTCCCAGGTGTGCGCAACACATTCAACGTGCTCTATATTCATCTAAATCGACTGCATTGCTGAGTGCTTTCTTCGCTTCGTTTCCAACGATGGCGTGATGGTTAATGAAAATGCCCCCCTAGGGCTGGGAATTTCAAAATTTTCGCGTTTGGGTATCGGGTCCAAAAAATTTGCGGGTACCGGGTTCGGGTATTGAAGTCGGGTATCGGGTCGGGTGGGGTTCCCAACCCTACCCCCCACCCCAGAGTAGAGCGTCATGTTCCCGCGCGTGGTCACCCCTAGGGCTCAAACGGGATTGACTTTTCGGGATCGGGATCGGGATTGGTATTTTGAGATTTCGGGATCGGGATCGGGATTGGGATTGGGGTCACGGGATCGGGATCGGGATTGGCATTTTTTTCGGGATCGGGATTGGGGTCTTGGGATGGAGGATTTTGGCCAATGTTCTGGCATCCACAGTTGTTCATAAAGGTCTCAAAACACTGTTGGGTGCCAGAAAATTTGCGTAAAATGGATGCTGGGGGTTTGTGTTCACATTTTTGCATGCAAAAATGTCATTTTTTCACTTTTTATTTTTTCCACTAATTTTTCCGGGATCGGGATCCCGGACTTTTTAGTTTCTCGGGATCGGGATCGGGATTAGAAAATTTTCGGGATCGGGATCGGGACTGCTAAATCCCGGAATTTCACGGGATCCGGGATCGGGATCCCGTTTGAACCCTAGTCACCCCCCCCCCAATACTTTGATAATGCCAGCCCGATTACTATAATCAAGCAGCTTACGTTAACGAGACTGAGTGTGTCGGGCCGATTTAATCCATTTGCTGGCTACGGGAACTGGGCCGCGTGCATTGTGATTCAAAAGTTGTGTCGCTCTTGTGGCAGTCCCGCACCCTGTAAAGTGTCATGTGAAACGACAAACGTCACGCGGGGTGTCGAATAAAATGAAAAGTGGTAAGATTTTATTACTGAATTTTTTTGCCATTTTGCATGGCATTTGAAATTTTGTATTACATTTTGGAGCGTGGAGGTCTGCCCTCTGGTTAGGGTGGCAGAATTTACCGTACCGTACCGTACCGCATTTTTGGAAAATTGACCGTACCGTACCGTACCGTTTACCGCACTTTTAGAAATTTACCGTACCATACCGCGTACCGCATTTTTCAAAATTTACCGTACCGTACCGCGTACCGCACTCATTTACCGCAGAAACTGCGGTAAATTTGACTCTGATTGACCTTAAAAATTCACCTTAAAATTGACTTTAAGACGTGGTGTTCTGCAAATTTATTGCGCGCAAGCGCGCAAATTTGACAACATTGTTTGGACTGATTTGAAACCCTTCCATTTCCACATGCAATATTGCTGTAACTCTTCATTTACATTAGTATAATGTGTTTTTAAAATCAAGCCATGTGCTTCAAATCGCACTGTAGTTGTTTTACATCATCCTCAATGTTTTGAGCTTATTTGTTGTAGGTACATATGCATGCACTTATATACTTTTTACCATTTTCACCCATTTAGCAATTTTTCACCCACTTTTAGCAATTTTTCTCCATTTCTTCCTTCTAAACCTTAAAAAAGCCTATATATTGAGCCACTGCATTGTGGTTTATGTAATTCTATGTTATCACACTGTTATTGTGTTCTAAAGTCCATTAACACATTGCATAATTCAATTTTCTGTCAATTCATGAAGTAAAAGTTGTCTGTAGTCCGACATTGGTACATTTCTGACAAGCGAAAATTTACCGTACCGTACCGCGAACCGCACTTTTCAGATTTACCGTACCGTACCGTTTACCGCAAAATTGAAGATTTACCGTACCGTACCGTTTACCGCAAAAGACAAAATTTACCGTACCGTACCGTTTACCGCAAGGCCGTACCGTCTGCCACCCTACCTCTGGTGCCGCAAGTGAACAAGTGACACGAAAAATGGTGACTCTTGTGTCAAGTCAGGGGAATAGTTACATTATAAGTGTCAAGTAAATTTCTGAATGCGAATACTTATCACTTACCACTTTACTTACCAGATTCCTCGTCACTTACCCACTTGAAATAGTGCCTGGACCATTCTAAATACACTCGCACTCACGTACACGCATGCGCAAATGTCCGCCAGTGCCATCGGCTTTGCTTGAGCGGCGGCAATTTCCCCGGCGCTCATTCACGCCCATTACGGTGGGGGCCGGTTCGCAATCGAGTATTCATGCGGTCAGTGAAACACACGGCCGCTCGCCGCCGCGGCCGCCGCCGCATGCATATGAGTCTGTGGCGGCGCTAAAATTGCGCGGCCGCGTGTGTCGCGCAGCTGACGCTCGAGCTGCAGCTGCAGTTGCAGTCGCTGCAGCGGCTTAGAAGCCAACCCGGGGGGTGGGCGAGATGTTCCTCGGGAAACTCATTCCCATGACGTCATATGTGGGAGCGCATGAAAATTAGGCACCCAAGTGCGAAATGCGCGCATGCGCCGCGCCGCTCGGCTAGGTTGAGAATTGCCGCGCCGGCGGTGCTATGGCCCCACACACAGGCGGTTCCTATCCCAATCCTCGTGTGCTGACGAGCTAACGAACAACGTTTAAATGCAAGCTGGGAATTGGGATCGAAACCAGTTGACATTTGGTGTCGATGTCAACTAGTGTGTGTGGGGCTTATTTTGCGGCGCGCCTTTTTTGACGCCGTTCCATTGTTCTCCGTGGAGACTTTGAGACGGCAGCCGCGGCGAGGGGTGTGCACGCGTTTGAGCTTCATGCCTCGCGGGTTTGAGCGGCGGTTTGTTCCCCAGAGTTCCAAGCTTTTACTAGCTAATGTCACACCGTGGTGGGCTATTTTTGTCCAATGGATTATGTCCAGCCATTTTCCCCACACAATGTCCATATTTTGCTTTACGCAGGATGGGAATTATTAAAATGTAGATGGGAATGAATGATTGCACAGATAAAAATAACAAATTCCGAAAAACAGTGCAGCCTTAGCGCAACTGGTCCCTCTTTTCCCCGGAGAACTTATTCGTTCTATGAACATGGCTAGTGTTCAGCTGGTGTTGGCATACACTGTACACAAATATAAATCCTACTACAAATGTACACCTACAACTATTGACTAAACCCCAGTGACATTTTATCTATTTGCCACTACAAAATCACCACACCACAAGGAACACCTGAATTAATCATTAGGAATGGGCTATTTCCAGTGAAAAGATCACCTGAAATAGAAAAATAGAAGTAGAAAAATGCATGCCATGCCACTGTAGCATTACAGCAATTTGTTGTGGTCGCATCTTATGTTCAATGCTCAAGCATCCATGATGCTCAGCTCATAGACTACTGCTCACTATTGCTGTTTAGTGGTCCACTGCGCTTAGCCTCTGCATGTGTTTGTGCCTCCCTTCTCCCCACTGGTGCTAGGGGTGGCAAAATGCAGTTTTTATGTGTTAAAAAAAAATGTTTTTTAAAAGTGTACTGTTTCTTTTCTTTGAAAGTATTTTGAAAATAATGTAGCAATATAGCTTCTCTTTATTGTCAGTTATTGTATACTTTTCTGGCTACTGTGTCCATACACACACTAGTTGACAACTGAAATTTGTAAAGATGGTAAATAAATCTGTTACAAATACATTTTAGTCTGCTACAATGAGGAGTCCATCAACTGCTGTTGAGCATCAAAAAATTGTCAAAATTGTGGCACTTAAATGAAATGTATGGTAATTATTAAAAACATGCAATGTTGTTATGACTACCACTGATTATCATACACCCCAGCAGTTTGGAAGGGTCATTCCCCATTTATCATGTGGCATATTTGTCATTCTTATTGATTCATTACGTTTGTAGTGCCATTCATGAGCAAATTTGTCCGGCAGAATTAAGTTTTATGAAAATGGGTAAATACATATTTATCAAATGATAGCACAGTTGGTTTGATAAATAATGACCAAGTGCAAACTGTATCAGCCAGGGGACAAAATTTATGTGTTTGGCTGGATATAGATCACTCATAACATCCATTCAACTGCTCAAAGTGTTGGCACAAAGCATAAAATCAAATTTTTGATAACTAATCCAGTAAATTTATGTAATTCAGTAGAATGACAGTCACTGTCAGAAAGACATTTCATTTGGTACACCCTTTATGAAGCTCATGGATGTACAGTAAAAATGTGCTGCTATTTTTTTTGGAATGAAGAGTGAAACAAAATGTGCCACAAAACTATGACTTTCTTGAAAAATCAGTTGAAAAAAGTGTGTCATCTTTTTTCTCTTGCGGTGAATTTGTTCTGGAGCATGTGAGCCAGACCGCAGCTGCTCTCTTTTACATAGATTTTCAACGTTGCAATGCACGAACGGTTCCCAGTAAACGTTTCAACGTGTATTTTTTGCGAAATACGTAGTAGTGTCTGCGTTTTAGATTCACGTTGCAAAGCCGAGCACAATGGCGTGACAAAGCGGTACACACAGTCAGGGACGTTGCCAGGATTTTTGAGCGGGGGGGGGGGGGGCTGATTGTATACGGAGCCCAGCGATGGGGGGGCGCCCCCCCCCCAAAAAAAAAAAATTGTTGACCCCTTGGCATAAAGGAATGGTACCTTGGCGCCAGCGCCAAATTTTTTTAAACAGTGATAAAATCTTCTTCTGGAAGTGCCATTTCTGGCACATTTTTTGGTTCGGCCCGTGAAGGGGGGGGGGGCGGCCGCCCCCTGGCTACACAGCTAAATGATCGGCGAAATGACATATCACATACATTATGCCCCCCCTGCTGCCCCCCCCGCTGTTTGGCGCCGCCGTGCCGCTACACGGCGGCAGCTAAGTTGAGATAGTCTGCTAGTCTGGATAAAACGGGGGGCAGCGGTTACTGGGCCTCACTGGTTTCCGGGTGGCGCTGGCCACCGCGTCAAAAATCACCAATGGCGTTTTTATTTTACTATTTTTTTAGATCCTCGCTTTTTTTATTGCGGTCCGATGTGGGCGGCTTAGAAAGGGTGCATTCTTTGGCTTTGCGACTTAGCTCTCGCGGGCACGTTCCATTCACTATCACATAGTCGACTTGTATTTTTATTTACCGCCGGGCCGCGTGCGTGCGCTCTCTCGGCAGCAAGTAGCCGCGGCTGCGGCGAGTATTAAGTACTATACGAGCAGCGCAGCGACTTTTTCTTCAGCCGCGCCGCACGAAGGGGGGGGGGGGGGTTGGACAGCTGGGCGGCGGCTTCCCGGCGCCGCCGCGGCGGTGGCGTGATTGGGCGAAATTGAGCCGGCGCCGCGGCGGGCGCATGCGCGCCGCCCGGCTGCTTATTGACTGGGCCCGGCGGCCCGGCCGCCACTGTCGGGCCGCCGACCGACGACGACGCGCCGCATTGAGAAGTTTGCATATGTGAAGCTGCCGCCGCGACGCGACGCGACGGCCCCCGTGTGTGTGTGAGTGTGTGTACTTGTCTACTGACGCTGCTGCTGCCGCTGCGCCGCGGCGCGACTAGCGGCGCCCAAGTACTGCATAGTAAGTGCGCCGCGCCGCCGGGGTGAGCCCGACGGTACGCGGCGCGCCGTCCGGCCGTGTGTACGCCCCGCGTATTGGCGGCCGCCGGCCCAGCGCATGTACGCGCCCATTGGCCGGGGGTGAAAAGCAAGTGTGCGGAATCCAATAGTGTATAATGCAAGCAGATTTGTGCGTAATCCAAGCACTTGAGATGCAAAATCCGCTCAGTTTTTGTGCCATAAACCATTTTACATCTTAGTCCGAGCAAAATTGAGGCATAATCCAAGCAAAAATTCCATCTAATCCAAGCACTTCTGGATTCATGTTTGTTTATTCAATAATTATTTACATGTGAATATGTGTGCAAATTTTATGTTGGCCAACTGTGTAAAGTTTGTGTTTGGCAGGGAGAAGGGATTTTTTGTCCATAGGATGTCCAAGACTTTTTTTGAATCAGCCAGTTTAAAAAAAAACCATGTTTTTTTTCTTCAAAATGTTTTTGTTTTTAACCATTTCTTTCAAAAGCTCCAAATATGCATATGAGTGATTGTATAGGGGGTATATCAGACAAGTGTTGGTACATTGTGATGTTATTTATAGCCATATACTGGCTGTAGAGCCATGAAACACCATTATATGTGGTTGTTTCTGCCAAAAATGTCAAATGTCAGTTTCTTCAAATGTTCATGACTTGAAGTTGAGCATGGAGTATTGGTGAAATAATGTTGTAAGAAATGGCTAATACATTGAGAGTGTCTTTTCACATGGTGGAAGTATGTGGTGGATAGGGATGGCCAAAAAAATGTTTTTAAAAAATAAAATGTTTTTTTTTAAAGCTCTCAAGTATGGTTCTGGGTCAACATAAAACAGTATATTAGACAATTGCCAGTACTTTGTGATGTTAAATTTAGCCATAGAATGGCTGGGGAGCCAAGGGATAGCATTATAAATGGTGATTACTGTCAAAAATATCCATTTTTATGTTAACTTATCTTATGCATATTGCCTTTTGTCAAATGTTCATGACTTCAAGTAGTGCTTACTGCTTACATAAGGTGATATGAGAAGGCTAATACATTGACAGTGATGTCTCATTGTACAGGTATGTTGGGGCATATGGGCTGGGTATTATATGCTACACTAACATATCACTGCTTATTATGGAACAATAGCATGAAGAAATGGAAGCTTTCACACTTAAAATACCTCAGAACCAATGAAAACAACCATCAGTTATAATGGGTATGTGAAAATCAGGGACGTATCCAGGATTTTTGAGCGGGGGGGCTGCTTGTTTACGGAGGCCGGCGAGGGGGGGGGCTCAGCCCCCCCCCCCCCCTAAAATTTTAGCAACATAGTGGCGGAATGGCGCCATGGCGCTGGCGCCATTAGTAGGCGCCACGCCATGGCGCCATTGGCGTTGGCGTCAGCGCCATGGAATGCTGTATATGTATGTAAATATACATACAAAACAGCAAAAAAACACAACATTGAGTGTATTTATAATGATTTGTGGCCACATGGAGCAAATCCGATGATAATACCTAATGTCTGGTGAAGAATGCGCGCTTGCGCGCAAAAATTTTTACGCTGACGTTGAAAAAGTCCCATTTTTCCGGTCACTTTTTGGTCTCGCCCCGGGAGGGGGGGGGGCTGCAGCCCCCCCCCCCCTGGATACGGCCCTGGTGAAAATGCACACTTGCACAAAAAATGCCAAATAGCAAAATATGGTTTGGTTTGGCTGATGTTTAAAAAAACAGTTTTGATACCGATGTTTTTTAACAAACAAACATTTAAAAAAATTAAACAGTGAAAAAACATTGGCCATCCCTATTGGTGGATATTATATACCACACATTAATACATGCATACTAGCATGGAAGCTTTTACACATGCAATATGGTCACATGCATCAACGTTACTTATATTGTTTGTGTAACAAAAGAAAGCAACAGTGCAACAAATTAAGGTACAAAACCCCTCCTGTGGGTTAGCTGAAAGCCGCTTGGATTATGCATAACTTTTATTTGTAGTTTGAATGATTTCCACTTGGATTGTGCCTGATTTTGTGCATAGAAACTTTGTGGATTTCACAGCACTACGGCACTTTGGCTTGAATTTCGCTCCCATCCTCGCTTGGATTCCGCCCGCTTGGTTTACGATGCAAACTCGACCAGTGTGTCGACCGCGGGGGTTTCTGGTTGCTTCCAACGCCCATTGTGCCGCCTGCCCGCGCCAGGGGGCCGTCGCTTTGGCGCGATTGTGCGTTTGGCATTTTTGTGCCCACTGAGTGAGTTAGCGGAACGCTTAAGCCGTTCCGTACGTTTTTGCTTTTGTTCCCCCCCCCGCGTCGGGTTGGAACGCGTTCAAACACAGTTTATTGCGAAGGGGAACGGAAATGCTGGAAATTTTGTGTTTTCAAATTTTTTCTTCAAATTTTTAAGTGTGTGTATGATTTTATTGATAGTGAAAAGGTCGCTTATCTATTTACATTTCATTAACGGAACATACAAAAATGGCAGAAGTTTGTTGGCTGGTGTAATTTCAACTGTTGACAACGATTGAAAACTCATGGGTCAGGTTTTGTAATCCAAACATTGATCCTGATTTCGCTTAAAAGTGTGCGCAATTTCATTTTACCTGTTTACTTTAGGACTTATTAGCGTATTCTCCTAGGGGCAGCTGTATGAAGAGTCCCCACTCCAAATTGCAAATTTATTTCGCCGATAGAAGTTTTTGCTATAATTTATTTTCAATATTGTTTTTGTTTTTACAACAAACAAAATTTGTCACCCAGACAAAGAACGCCTCGACAAAAACAAACAAACAACAACTCGCATCGATTAGAGTCTACTTACTTTTTCACCCACATCCACACTGGGCAGCGACAAAGCGAAATGCCCAGTAAACAATGCGCTGCCATACACCAGGGGCCAATTTCTCAAGTGCACCAATGACACGAAAATACAATTCAAGTGACAAGTAAAGTTATAAGTGACAAGTGATTTTTTCTGTAACAAATCTACTTATTTGTTACAAAGTAGCGAGTGATAACTGAAGCTATGAGTGATAATCAATTTTATGTGACAACTGAATTTTTTAACTGACAAATACGTATCATTAAAAAGTTCGCACGTCACTTTATTCACCACTTAATTGTCAATTACCGCTTGCTGTCACTTGTCAACTTTCGAAAGACAAGCGGCCGGGCTTTTGACGCGCGCCCGCCCCCTGTCGCCTCGCCCGCAGCTGACGCATTGCTACGCGCTGAAACTGGTGATGTCGGAAGTCAGAGGTCACCGATTGGGGGACCCCCCAAATCTAGATCTAACGGGACCCCGACCGTAGATTCACTGAAGGGGTAGCATTTTGGTGGCGGGTGGTCCGCCGCGAACCGCTTGGCGAGAATTTCTCGACTTTGAATATAATGTGGTTTCATGTCGGGGGTCTGTCAAAAATCGAAGGCATGTAGGACCCCCCGGACCCGAGATAGGTGGGTCTGAAAAAGTAGAATACATACATACACAGCGGTCGTTTGCGCCGATGCCAACGCCAGTGGTGCCATAAGGTTGCGCCTATGAATGGCGTACCTTACTACAGGGGTCAAATTTTAGGGGGGGGCGCTTTCCCCCGTACGCCTTGATCCGTATATCTGACCCCCTCTCAAAAATCGTCGCTTGTTTGAACGCTACCCTGTACTGGGCGGGGTGCATGCTTTAGAGCGGATTTTACCATGTTTTGACGAATACAGTTTCGTAATACACTCGATTCACCGGTAGTGAACGAAACGTAAATAAATACATAATAGTGAAAATAAATAGATTTTTATTCATGAGGGCTATGGTAGATTTCCCTCTTGACTGTTCGGGGCAGCAGACCGTAAACACCTGAATACACGGACGCCCACAATGCCCACCTCCAAATAGAAGCCCAATTCTCATTTTTAGTCATTGCAGCTAAAACTAAAACTTGTCGGAATTGCATGTCTCCCAGTGCGCTATGTGTGCACTTTGACTTTACTGACTCTGTCGTTTTCCACAGTTATTTGGATATTTTATGGGCGTCAATGCACTGCCGCGGCGCTACGGCTACTGGATTTGCTACGCTTTTGTGAGCCCCGTTTTTATGTACTCAACTCGCTTCATTGTGGCAGAGTTGTTAGAATTACTGAACTTTTTAAAAAAGTATATGTAAATGTAAGTATTTATTTTTACTCACCAAAAAGTATAGAAAATGAAAAATACTTTTTTACTCGTACCCATGCGTAAATGTGAGTAAAATACTTTTTTTCCAGGAAAATGTAAAAGCGAGTACTTTTCCCTCGGAAAACGTAAAAGCTGCTACTTTTTAGATGTTAGTGTGAGTTTTACACTAGAAGACATAATAGATAATCAGTGATAATTTAGTATTTTTTAGGAAAATTATATGATTTCTTCAAAATTTTCTTATTTTAGCAACAGAAATTTGGGATTTTAGCAACAAAAATACATTTTCTCTGCACGCGTATACTTTTAAAATGTACGCGTAAAAGTGGGTACATTACTTTTTTAAGTATATGTAAATTAGGGTGTCAAATTTCCGTTTTCCGTTTTCCGTTTCCGTTTTCCGCAGGCAATTTTTTTCCGTTTTCCGTTCCGTTTTCCGGCTGCTGAATTTTTTTTTCCGTTTTCCGTTCACTTTTCCGGCAACTTTTTTTTCCGTTTCCGTTTTTCCAGCTCATTTTCCGTTTTCCGGCTAAATTTTCAGTTTTTCCGCCCTTTTTCCGTTTTCCGCCTCAATTTCCAGTTTTTCTTCCTTTTTTCCATTTTCTGCCTCAATTTTCTATTTTTCCGCCTCATTTTACCTTTTTCTGGCTCAACTGTCTGTTTTCTGATCAGCAAAACTGGTAAAAATTCATGCAGATTGTCAATGATGTAAAAAAATTCTGTTTCCGGCAAAATTACTGCAAATTTTTTCCACTTCCAGCAAAATTGCAGCAAATTTTATCCATTTTCCGGCAAAATTTCAGCAAGTTTTTCCATTTCTGTGCAAATTTGATTTTTCCGTTTCCGTTTTTCCGGCCTCTTTTTCCGTTTTCCGGCCGCTGAAATTTTTTTTCCGTTTCCGTTTTCCGCCAAGTGCAAATTTTTTTCCGTTTTCCGTTCCGTTTTCCGGCTGCTGAAAAAAATTTTCCGTTTCCGTTTCCGTTTTCCGTAAAAAATTTTTTTTGACACCCTAATGTAAATGTATTTACCGCGTACTCACGTATGCGTATTTTTCTAGTAAATGTACGTACATTTTAACTACTGTGCACTGTAGATTGGGTACATTGGGTATTCAACTTGTGTAGGTAGTAGCTGTGGGGGGGGGGGGGTGGCGACATTGCAACATTGTCAAGTTTAAGTCATGTTAATTGCTATTGTCAATTTTGAGTGCGCCCCTGCGCATGGTTACAACGATGTAATTGCACTGTGCTGCGCGGATATTATTAATAGGCACTTTTATTTTCGTGCAAATTTGGATTTTTTACCTGAACGTGTAATTCGGGAAAGGGGTAATTAAAAAGTTTCTTTTCATTTGTGTATGTACGAGTAAAATTCAGGGGTTGATTAATGCAAAAAATGCGGATGGACGAATGAAAACGATTGCGAAAATACGGGGAAATATGGAGAAATAAACAAATAACGTGAATTTCCAATGCGTGGATTTGTGTCAAATAATTTGTTGTAAATTGTTTGATGTGAATTATGTACCCATAACCCTGCCTAGTGATGGGTGAATAAGGGTTTCTGAATTCTGTCCTGTAATTTTTACTTAGAAACTAAGAAACTGAGCTTACCTAGCATTCTACATATCTGAAATTATCTCCTCACTTGACATGGTTGCCACGGGTGCTGTTCTGGCCGCTGCGACCATGTACATACCTTACTCCCTCGAAATACCCCCCGTCTGGAATGATATACATCATGTATGCAATGTAAATGTACGTACATGATGTATTTATTGCTCCCAGTTTTCATCTCAGCTTGACATACTAGTTTGTGTAGCGATGTGTGTACGTTCTATGTTCAAATATATCATATTTGGACACATTTATTACCGGTTTTGGGTACTTAAAAGCATATTATGTATTTCACGAAACTTTCTGACGAAGTAATACCCCTCGTTTCACTCCCCCTCGTATAACCTTTTAAAATGTGCACTATGAAAAAATAAACCTCCGGAAGGTATTCCGATGAAATACGGTATTTACAGTTAGAATGTAACGCGCAATGTTTAAAGAGCGATAGCTCTGCCCACACCAGTTTACCGATGAAATTTTTAATTAATTGAATAAATTTAAAGACATACCCAATAATTTGAGTTTGCTCGTCTCAGGCATGGGCTACCAGCCGTGGATGTTGGACGACCCCGACTCCACGCTCATATACATCAAGCTCGGCCGCCCCAATTCCTACAAGCCCTACGTAGAACGTTTGAACACGTTTCTAGAGCGTGGGTTTTAGTGATGTTTAATTTTTTGTGTTTTTTAGAAGATTTTTGTGTCCTTTTACATTAAATTGGCGTAAATTGGCACAAAACACACAACTTTGGTATGAAAAGTGTCATACTCATAGCAAATAAAGTGTCGCACTTAGCTAGTAAAGTGACACAGAATGACATGTAAACCGTGAACATGTAAACCGTACGGGATGAAAAGTGGAAATCGCTCGTTAACACGCCGTGTGCGCAACGACACAAATAACAACAGGATACCTCTTCCCCGTACAAAAATGTGAAACTAATCGTTTTAGGATACGATAACCAGAACGACACGCGGCCGTGCACCGGCGCCCAGAGCAACGCCGATCCCGATTACGAGAAACTGGGCGCGTGCCGTTTCATTCCGCAGGAGCATTTAGGACGTTGGTTTAGATTGTGTTTAGAATGCCTACCGTAATCCCTCGAACAAGTCTCCCCTGGGCAGGGGTCTCCAAGAGTTTGGCCCTCGGGGGGGGGGGGGGGCTGGATAGATAGCAAAACGCTCCTCCGGAGGGATAGATAGATGAAAATTATTCTGAGGGGGGGGGGGGTTGCGGGGGTAAAGTATGTAGGCTTTTTCAATGCATATGAAGCAGAAAGGGGAAATCGCCAAAAACAGGTGAAAATATCCAAAATAGGATAAAAATAGGTAAAAAACAATGTATTTCTTCGTTGAATTTATAGCAATTTTTGTATGAGTGGGCTTCTGTTCATTCTATAAATCCAATAAGAAATTCGATTAATTTAGTAATGAAAGCAATATTACAGAATGTCAACAGGAAAATAGATATTTGTGCGTCTACGCAATGTATGCACGGGGATGTTAGGGTGGGGCGATGACCCCCAACCCCCCCCCCCCCCACCCACTAGACCCCTCTACCCCCAACCCCCCCATTAGACTTCTCTACCCCCAACCCCCTCGCAGCGTGCGCGTCGGCAGACTACGGCTACGCAGCCGGGGAGCCGTGCGTCATATTGACGCTGAACAGACTGATCGACTGGCGCCCGCTGCGCTACCCCGAGGGCAGCGACCCCAGCGTGGTCATGGGCCGCTACGAGCCCGGCGACATAGCCATATACTGCCACGGAGCGGTGCGTGCTTTTGGGGTTGATTTAGGAGTCTGTGAAGTGTCTATGTGAAATGTAAAATGCCCTGCAAAGTGTCAGATTTTTTTATATTTTTTTACTATTCATTCGATTTTTTACATGACTTTTGAAACTTCAAATGCGGTCCTTCAAATTTGACGGTCCTCAAATTAGCCCACCCACTTGAATTGAATCAACCTCGAAATTCTCTCATCTCTGAGTGATCAGTGTGAAAAATACCGCCGCACTCAAAAAGCCTGTGCTGTTCAGCGGTTTGTGCTCCGTGAGTCGCGGGTTCGATTCCCACCCGTGTCAGTGCATATTTTGCACTATTTCTTTCGCTACTTAACCCGCCCAATCAGGGGTCTCCTAGGGGGGGGGGGCTGCCCCCCCCCAAATCGGCCAGCTGTCTATCTATCCCGGAGGCCGCTCAGCTATCTATCTTTCTGGAGTCGTTTTTGAGAAATTTTGCCCAAATTTTCGCTCAAAATCACTTATTTTCGCACCTTTTTATAGTTTTTCACTTTCAAAATCGTGCTTTCCGGCTATATATCGTTATATACCTATTTTTAGCCATTTTATACCTACTTTTGGCTACTTTTAACTGATTATTTGCGATTTTTTCCCATTTCTGCCTTTTTAACCTTGAAAAAGCCTATATATTGTGCCCCCGCTAGCCCCCCCCCCCCAAGCCCCCCCCCAGAAAAATTTTCAGCTATCTATCCCTGCGGAGGAGCGATTTGCTATCTATCCAGCCCCCGCGAGGGCCAAAATCCTGGAGACCCCTGCGCCCAATAAGCAACCCGCACTAAATGTACGCACACATCTGTATACGCGCAGAATGACGTGGACGAGGAGCACATGATGGAAGTGAACTACTACCCGCGGAACGGCATCGAGGGCAAGTACTACCCCTACAGGGTCATGCCCAACTATCACCAACCCATCGTGAGTTTGGATGCTCTTGCCTGGGGCCAGATCCAATTGCAACGTAAAACATGTCGTTTCGAGCGAAAGCGTAAATATTTACATTAGTTGTCGAGATTAGCTCGGTGAAAATTTAAACGTGAATTTTAATTCGAGCGCAATTTTCATTTGAATTTTTTTTTAACGTGAATCACCACTTTCCGCCTGAAAACACTTCGCAAACCTCTTTTTACACCTAAAGAAACACACAAACACGAATTTCCACCGAAAATTCGAGAGAGAACCCAAGGGTTGGGGACCCGAACCGAACCGAACCGAACCGAACCGAGAACCGAGCACTATTTTGGAACCGAGAACCGAGAACCGGAACCGAGCTTGATAACCGAACCGGAACCGAGAACCGGCCCTTATACCCGGAACCGAAGTAAATACCCGAAAGAACCGAAATTTTCGAGTAATCTAAAGTTTTTTAAAAAAAATTTAAAGCGTTTTTTCAACACCTACATCTAAGCCATTTTTTAACAGCAGCTAAAAATCTTGGTGCCTGTTCACTCTGTGCAGGAGTGCAGCATTGTACAGGAGCGTCTAATTTCACACACACATATTATCACTGGTGGTAGTTTTCACTGGTTTTGTTGCAGTTTTATTATAGTTGGCAAAACGTTTTTACGTTTGTACCCAAAAAATATGCATACTCGCATACTTCGTAAATACGTTTACGTTTCCTTCAGAAAAAATACCAGTACTCATTTATTTGTCTACTTTTTGCAAGTACGCGAGTACAGAAAACATATAGTTTTACGTTTACACTTTAAAAAAATACCAGTATTATAAGAACTCTGATTTCTGCATTCTACCATGAAATAATAAGCTGTGATATGCTACTGTAGTATGAAATATCCAACCAAGGACGTATCCAGGGGGGGGCGGGGGGGGGCTGCAGCCCCCCCCCCCTTCCCGGGGTGAGACCTAAAAAGTCCCGGAAAATGCAACTTTTCATGTATTATTTTTCTATGTTTCTCAAAAATTTTGCGCGCAAGCGCGCAATGTGTTCCCCATGCATTGTATTTTCAGCGGATCGGTCCCTGTAAACAAAGATCCTCCGAAATGAGCATATTTTTGCGACTTTCGCTGTATATGTATGCATATTTACATACATATAAAGCGGTTCCTGGCGCTGGCGCCAACGCCAATAACGCCATGGTGTGGCGCCTTTGTATGGCGCTAGCGCCAAAACGCCTTTCCGTCCCTATATAGGGAAAAAATTTAGGGGGGGGGGGCTGAGCCCCCCCCGTTCGCCGGGCTCCGTAAACAAGCAGCCCCCCCCGCACAAAAATCCTGGATACGTCCCTGTTAGGGTTCAAACGGGACCAGTTTTTCGGACCGGGACCGGGACCGGGACCAGAAATTTTCTAATGTCGGGACCGGGACCGGGACCGGGACTGGGGGGTCGGGACCGGGACCGGGACCGGGACTGGCTTTTTTCAATTGTCGGGACCGGGACCGGGACCGGGACTGGGGGGTCGGAACCGGGACTGGGATTTGCCGAACCAGGTACCGGCACCGTGGTATTGTTTGAACCTTATTGGTATATAATATCCAGCCAATGTTGTTCCACACACCTCCACTGTGTGAAGGACCACTCTCAATGCATTAGCCTTTTCTTATAACATTATTCAAGCACTATTCCATTGCCATCTTCACTTGAAGTTGTGAATATATGATGAAACGCAATGTACGCAGGATGTTTTTGGGAGGGGGGGGGGTGGCGCCAGTTGTAGGTGCCAACGCCATGGCAGTATTGGTGCTGGCATTGGCGCCAACGTCTACAATATAGGTATATTTATATACTTATATTTCATACTAGAATCATGTTGGGGACCTTTCTAATGCTGTCACATTATGGAAAAATACATAGTAATCATTGGCTGGGTATTTGCGCGCTTGCGCGCAAAAATTTTTTAGATGTTCCTACAAAATCGCTCTAGAAAAGTGCCATTTCTGGGAATTTTTTTTGAAAAATTCGTTTTTTTCCATCCCTTGTCGGGACCGCTATAAAATTCCGGGACCGGGACCGGGACCGGGACTGGGTGGTGCGGACCGGGACCGGGACCGGGACTGGCTTTTTTTAATTGTCGGGACCGGGACCGGGACCGGGACTGGGGTGTCGGGACCGGGACCGGGACCGCCCCAGTCCCGACTTTTTGCCGAACCATGTACCGGGACCGCGGTCCCGTTTGAACCCTAGTCCCTGTATCCAACCAATGTATTTATTATACTTACACATGTATAATTAGGTACCGCAAATCCTCGAATAAGACCCCCCTCGTATAACTCCCCCTTGAATAAATCCCGTTGGCGAGGCGAGGAAAAAATAACTCCCCCCTTGAATAACTCCCCCCTCTTGAAAAACTCCCCCCGTTGGATGACAACGATACAATACATGAATACAAAAGCATATTGGCCTACAGCAGCAACAGCAGATACATGATGTGTATGCAGGTATACAAACTTTGTTGTTGTTGGACAGTTAAATACATGAATTACATGAGTTTACAGATTACATCCATGCAATGAATGAGGTCCAAGGTTGCTGAGGAAAAAATAACCCCTCCTCGAATAACTCCCCCCTCCAAAACGGCTGAGGAAACAATAACTCCCCTGGGATCTTATTCGAGGATCTATGATATATTGTTTTTCTGTGTTTCAGCTGATTTTTACCCGATACCCGGTTATTTTATTACCCGGAACCGATATTTTGATCATTTGAGAACCGAAAGAACCGAACCGGAACCGAGCTTAAGAACCGAACCGAGAACCGGAACCGAAAATTTTCAGGAACCGAGAACCGATACCCGAACCGAAATCTATTGGAACCGAGAACCGAGAACCGGAACCGAAAATTTTGAAAATCCCAACCCTAGAGAACTCCCCGCCCCCACAAAAAAAACCCAACCCCCCTCACCCCCCGCAGGCGGCGGCCAAATTCTCCAATCTAAAACACAACGTGATCAACCAGATCGAGTGTCTCGCCTACGCCTACAACATAATTCACGACCCCAAAGACAGGCAGGGTCTGATCCAGTTTGAGGTGTTCATCGACGATTTCATCGAGGGCGAGCCCCAGGACGAGGACGAGAGTTTGTGAGTAGTTGACGTTGGCACTGTGCCAGCGGTGGCCCCGGGCCGCCCCCGAAGCACCCCTGGGATGCCCCTATTTTTGATAAGTTTTTTTTAGTTGACCGACGAGTTTTGATTTTTTTCCCGGGAACCTGAAAGTGGCTCAAAAGTGGTAAGTGGTGAGTGAAATTATAAGCGGCTACTCGAGTGACAAGTTAACTTATGAGTGAGGTGTACATTCTCAATGATGAAACATGTCACCTTTCAATTCACTTGTCACTTTTTCACCACTTATGTTGCATGTCACTTACCTACAATATTACTTGTCACGTTTTACTACGGAATTCGATGCTAAATTGTAAACTACCCGAAAAAAGTGTCGCGTCAATTGAATTAAACTTTTTTGTGTGTAAATAAATTTGTGCGGGCGCTGCCCGGGGCTGCCTGGCATTGGCTGATAGGAATGATGATTTTTTCGTTCATAGATAGGGTAACATGTATTGAAATATATATTTAACTACTATTTAGTTGATTTTGTGGGGGGTTTTGTCCACGGTGGGACATCGTGCGATCGTTTTTTTTAAATAATTTTTTTCAATGTTAGCCGACGCACGGCGTTTCACGGTGTGTTTATTTCCGTCTACAAAGATTTACATATATTATTGCATTTTTATTACCATAATTACCCACATTTGAGCCGCTGCGAAAGTTGAATATTTCTCAGAAATTTTGAAGCGTTCTTGAAATTTTTTCTCTTTCCAACAATCCGTATTCAAGTGTCAGCGTTCTGCTCATTTTTTTTGTCGCGCAGTAAATGTATTTTTAGCTGCAAATGTAGGCTTACTTTTTCGTTGGAATTTTTTTTTTCTGGATTCGAAATAGGTAAGTAATAATTTATGTAAACTGCGACTGAAAAGTAACGTTAACGTAAAGTCTACAAATGTCTGTTTACCCGTTTGGAAATTAGTGCCAGGGGCGTTAATCTTTGTCTGGATCTAGATTTTACATAGAGAATATACAAACCCAGGGGCAGTCCCAGACACTGTAAAATGTCAAATGGAATCAAAAGCGTCAAAAGTCATGTAAAATGCCCTGTAAAATGGCAAACTAAGTTTCATTCATTTAATTTATTTTCATCTATAAGAAAGGATGCGCGCCATTAATTTCCAAACGGACCAATTATATGGTCCCTTTGAACCCGACTACCACTAATTCTGACAACTTCTGCCATCGCTGCAAACTTTTTTCGCCAATTTTTTACTGAACTAAGAAAGTTACAGAAACATGTTGACTACCGTAAACTTCTGAATAAAAGGAATCTGACTAAAAGGAAATTAATGAACTATTTGTCCGGGGAACTTTTCAGCGACATAAATTTCGTCGGTGGTGGTCAAAGGTACCATAATAACTGGTATATGAATGAGCGTATACTGACATTATGCATTTCTGACAATTTTTTCTATGGTTCGTGGCTTATTACCGTAAAATATGTAGATTTGTGTGTGTTTGGTGTTTATTTACCGCTACTGCCGTGACATATTATTGTTATTTTTATACTTTTTTTGCGTAATTTTCCGTTTTTAGATGGATCGAAATCTTTTTTTTGTTAATCGAGAGTCCAGTTAGCTACGATTCCAATTTTCGCCGTAATATTGTGACCTCCCCCTATTAAAGTGTAATATCGTAGTACTTATTGAGAAAGTTTTTCTAAGTATTTTTTAAGTAGTAACTTTTAACTCTGGTGTTTGATTTTCCCCCTCATATTTAATGGAACTCGAATAATGTAATAATTTCCGTATATGCTCGCTGTGCATTTTTGTACACGCCAGACATAATTATACCGCTCCAGGTGCCCAAAGTCTGAAATTGCATAATTTTCCAAGATAATAAAATATTTGATGAGATAAGATTGGGGTGAATCGCATATTTATATGATATACATACTTGAAAATAGGTACCCAAATTTTAGTGAGATTGTTAAGAGAACAATATTGTGTATTTGGTTTTCTAGGCATTTTCTGTCCAAGGGAAGCTAGTGGACTACATTTGATCAATTTTATTGCATCGACTCGAGTGACTTATTGCTCTACATTTTGACCATTTTGATAAAAATACTTATGTTTAAATTGAAATTTCTGCGCACATTTCGTAGTTGTTTTCATTCCATTACTGATAAATCATTTTTGGATGCATTTGAGTTTACAGGAATGAGTTCTTTCTGTGTTCCCCGTCAACTGTAGTTGATGTGCACCTCATTCGGGTAAACTGAAATGAATTCAAATCTGAATAGAGTTTTCAAAAAAAATTGGAAACTGGCGTGTGTGTGTAGAGCCATTTATGTACCTTTGAATCAGTGCCAACTTTACTTACACACACGCTTCATGGACTGTTTCATTCAAAAAAATGTTAAAGTCACTCGAGTTTTATTACTTTCCTCATTATATCACGCATAAAAAATCGTTTCGTTTAGTGAGGTTGGCTTGTTTTTTCTTGTATTTATTTACATATATTCTTTTTGTTTGTATCATTCCCAAATTTGCAGCAATTGTTAGCGTGTTCCTAGATAATGTTCAATCGCATAAATAGGTTTTCAGGTCGGACTTTTTCATAATACCATACATTTTAGTTTTCCGTTGTTCTTTTTTTAAGATTCGTAACACTTTTTTAGGCGCATTTTAATTGATTGTTGGAACATCCAAGTTGCCTCAGTTTTTGGACATTTCTCAGAGTGCAGCATAACATTTTTGTGGAATTTAGTGTGTTCGAAAACTGTTGATCTGAGAAGGCAAACTTTTGATTTAATTTTTAATTACCTATTCAGGAATTTCAAAGTTTCATAAAAATATATTTGACTGTCTGAATTTATTCGAGGCATCAAGAGTTTAAACTTTCAGTCTTGTACTTATCATTTTCACAAGATTATACTCAGGGACCTGCCAAGTATGCATCCAAAATGACTAGTTTGTTAGTGCACTTTTGCAACCAAAAAAAAAAAAATTCAAAAAGAGCTGCATGCAATCAATGAAAAAATTTCTTTTGAAACATTTTTTGGTTTTTTTTACAATGATGTCATGATGGAGTGTTTGTTTCCTTCAGAAAAATGCATAGCGTGCGGTCAGCCGAGTATACATGCTTACATTCATTTGTACACATTAATACTCACAAAGTATCCATTTTGAAGAGTTAACTCAACAGTTTTCAAATAAACTAAATAAGTAAATATTTACTTTACAGGGTGTCGCTTTGCAAAAATCGTAGTTACAAAATTTGATGACAAATTTTATCCTTCTTGTATTGAAGAAAAATCTTAAAAGGTCCCTAGCTAATCCCATAAAAAGCACTTTAAAGTGACCGGATTTCAGGGCTATTGCTTGTACAACGTTTGTTCGGACAAAAATAGGGTGTCAAATTTCCGTTTCCGTTTTCCGTTTCCGCCTTTCCGCAGGAAAATTTTTTACCTTTCCGTTTTCCGTTTTCCGGCAGCTGAAAAATTTTTACCTTTCCGTTTTCCGTTTTCCGGCAGCCGAAAAATTTTTACCTTTCCGTTTTCCGTTTTCCGGCAGCTGAAAATTTTTTACCTTTCCGTTTCCGTTTTTCCGGCCCATTTTTCCGTTTTCCGGCTGAAAAATTTTTACCTTTCCGTTTCCGTTGTACCAGGCCATTTTTCCATTTTCTGGCTCGATTTTCAGTTTTCTGGCATTTTTCCATTGTTTTTCCAATCTGTATTTATCTTCAATTGGCTCATCCCATTGTGTTGTGTTTGTCTCTTGGAGCAGCATTGACAACTGGGATTTCAGGGTCAGTGAAACAGGTGCTGTGAACCCAATTGGGTCATATGCTGACACCAATAATTTATTCAAGTTTTGTCTGGTTGGTGTTGTGATGCTGTCAATTTGCAATTTTGGTGTTGATATTGCCAGCATGTCTGTTCTGGTGATTTTATTTCATGCCCATTACTGCGACAATGTTATTCACCGATGGACTCCTGTTGTTTTCTGCTATTTCATTCATGACCGATCTGGAGTTTGACAGCCATTCCCTCATGTTCATAGAACATTGGTTAAATAAAGCTTTGACTTTGTAATATTAGTTCTAAAGCTTCAACTTCATTCGTGACACTCATGATGAAGTTATCAACGTAAATGTTGTTTATTATCATCGCCAACTGGTTTCGTTCCCCTTCATTTTCTTCATATTCATTCATGTTGTTTATTGTCACATTTAAATGGTATTTTATGACTGCTCCCAAAATTGCTGGGCTGCAGACAAGTCCAAACAGTACGCATTTAAAACGAAGTACTATTAAGTTATTTTCAGTTACTGGTTTTGAGGCATCTTTCAGCCAGAAAAATCGTGTGTAGTCTCTAGCTTGGTCATGCAATCCTATTTGCAAAAATGCCTTTTCAATATCAGCAATTAATGCTAGATTGCCTGCCCTGAACCTCAGGAGTAGGCCCAGTGCTAATGGTGTTGTAATTGGTCCTCTAAAAAGGCACTCGTTGAAACTGGGCTTACCTGCCGACCCATCGTACACGATTCTGCATGATGTCAATTTGCCCGGCGTGATTACTGGCTGGTGTGGCAGGTAATGAATCCCCTTGTTGTCTGTTTTGTCGTCACAGATCTCAATTATTCCCTTTTCTAGTTGGTCATCCAAAACTTTCCGGTATTGTTCAAATAAGTTTGGATCTTTGTTGAATCTTCTTATCAGTGATTAAAACTGCACCAAGGCTTCTGCTTTTCCCGTGGGCAGGTCACTGATACTCTCTTTATATGGCCAGTCAATATAGTATTGTTTGTTGTTGTCGTTGAATTTTATGCTATTTATTATCATCTCCTCTGCAATGTTGTCATCAATTGCATAGGGGTCATCAGTGATTCCCACTGCTTCTAGACTGTGAAAATGTTGTATTGTTCCCTTTCCTATGGCCACTATGGCTACTTTTTGATGAGTTTTTGTAGGTTCAGTTAAGCTTGAACTACAAGTGAAGTTACAGGCATGATCCATAGTTGCAGAATGTACAGCTACCACAATCAAAGCCAAACAGGCAAACCTGCATGCAGGTTTTCCTTCTGCAAATTTGTCTATTACCGTGCCAATTTCACTTTATTTTTTTCCGTTTCCGTGAAAATTTTGCTTTCCGTTTTCCGTTTTCCGGCATTTCATTTTTCCGTTTTCCGTTTTCCGGCCGACAATTTTTTTTTACCTTTCCGTTTTCCGTTTTCCGCTGAGTGAAATATTTTTACCTTTCCGTTTTCCGTTTTCCGGCAGAAATTTTTTTTTTACCTTTCCGTTTTCCGTTTTCCGTAAAGTGAAAAAATTTTACCTTTCCGTTTTCCGTTTTCCGTAAAAAAAATTTTTTGACACCCTAGACAAAAACAGCAAATTGTGTGATCGGAGCAAATAAACGCCCTTCATTTAGTCTCCGTATAGTGCACTGGGGATGCGTACAGTAAATAGTTCATTATGGCTTACCTATATATTATACATTATTGTTTTGTCGCCGAAATTTTTTGGTGTGGTGATTTAGGAGGTGGACAAAGATGCGAAATTTTATTAGCCAAGCATAGTTTTTTCGCCGGAGCGAAATTCATTTTGTTCTCAAAACACACCTTTGCAAAAACATGCTCCGATTAGATCAGGCGGCTTATTGGTGGCCCGCACACCAGTTGACACATGTGTGTGTCAACTCACCAGTTGACACCTGTGTGTCAACTGGTCTGTGTCAACTCAGATTTCGGTATCTCGCTTCACAGCCATCTTCAAATGCACACGCGGAAACGTTGAAAAATAAATGTTGCGGCGAGTGCGTTGGAAGATCGCTCTGCGACACGTGAAGCCGAAATCTTAGTTGACACATTTGTCAACTAGTGTGAGCTGCCGTTAATTTCAAAAGCCTTTCGGAGACAATTTCAAGGTGGCAACGTTTTACGTTTTTGAGAATTATTTATTTTTAGATCGTCCCGCAACGGGCCGCCTTCCTAGGTTACGTAGCCTGACTGCACCAGGGGCCAAATTTGATTAACACAAATTCTTTCAGTGTGCTAATCAGGCTAATTGAATTTCGCTCCCAGCATTGTCGACGTTTAGTTCCTTCAAAGAGCATTTTCAGACACGTAGTTTCTTGCTCAATTGAATGTTCGTATTGTAAATGCAAATATTTAGATATTTTTTTCGATGAATAAACGTTTCGAAACGGCGTCGGTTGATTTGCATCGCATAATTTATTGCGAACTGATTGGTTGATCTTTTTTCTGTGAAATTGATGCTTGAGCGGGGGGTTTTTTTGGGGGGGGGGGGATTTCGGGCAGTTGCCTTTACTTTATGCATTTCTACTCATAAAATAAGTATACTCGAGTACAGCGTAGATACGTTTACGTTTCCTCTGAAAGAAAGTATCCGTACTCACCTTTACGTATTTTTTACAAAGTACTCGAGTACATAAAACGTATTTCGCATACCTAGGCTTATATATTGGCTTTTTCAAAGTATAGAAGGTAAAAGGATGAAAAATTTGGTATATAAGCACAAATACAGTCAAGAATGGCTGAAAGTTGTTCAAAAGCAGATGAACTAGTGAATTTAAAGGTCAAAATGAGCAAAAAGGTATGACAATGATTTATTTTTAGTGAAAATTGGGGCAAAATTCCCCGTAAATACTCGCTTTTACATTTGCTGGTGAAAAAAATGTTTTTTACTCATTAGTGAAAGTATTTTTTTACATTTTCTGGTGGGGGTGTAAAAATAAATTATTTTTATTTAACAATTCTGATTTCGGGGAATCCCGGGCTGAAAAATTCGTCTCGCTGAGAGGCTTCAAATTCAGAAAATTAGTGAACTGACAACTTGCACGCATTTGAGATTACGGGACAGAGTTATGTTTAGTTCACGAATAGTGTAGTTCACGAATACACAATTCCAGCAAACTCGAATGCCATCCAAAGTTGATTTACGAGTTGACTAAATATTTATTTCGTTCACGTCGGTAAACTATTGCGCAGCGACAATAACGCCGGCAACACTTCTCCCTTGTTACCTTGGCAACCATTTACTAGAGTTGTTAAACGTACCAAACTTTTCTCTAAGTATTTACCTAGGTATGCGTTCAGTATCTTCTTGTTACTCACCCCGAGTACAGAAAGCGTAAAGTAATTTTTTACTCGCGAGTAATTGAGAGTACAATACTTATCCCCAGAAAGTGTAAATGCAAGTATTTTTGTTCCCAGGAAAGCGTAAAGGTGGGTAAAATAACTTTTTCTTTCTGGGAAATGTAGGAGGGAGCATTATGAATGTTTACTCTGGACAACAAAAAGGTGTTTTCTATTTATGAGTATTCTTTAAGAAAGCAGGGGTCTTGAGTGGCAAAAATACTCTTTCTGTACTCACAAAAATTACTCTACTGTACTTGAGTAGTTTCAAAAATACAGGCGAGTCCAGATACTTTTTCAAATTACGCGTATGCGTATTTACTCAGTACTCGAGTATACGTACTTTTTGAGTAAAAGTAAATACGCATTAACAACTGTGAAACCTACCCCACCCATGACCCAAATTCAAATCGACTTGCAAACGATAGTGTATCTTCATTCGAGAAAAACTCCAGCGTGAATTACGCGCAAAGCGGTAGGGATGCGTTTCGAAAAGCGGACGGAAATCAGCCCAATCACTGGGAAATCGACGGCAAAAAAAGTAAAACGATTTCTTGCACGAATAGAAATTTCTGCACTGGCCGTAATTTCAATGCACATTGTAAAAAAATGACAAATACTCTCCGTAAATAAGCTGACCGAAAAAAACGGGAAAACATTAGTAAAGTTCCAATGGTAAAAAGCAAATGATTATATAACAAATCTGGTTACATATTGAACGTTTGTGATATTACCTAATTGAGGTGTACAATACGCAGTAGGTAAACGAGCTTTAAAACGATAGGTAGCGACAGTGAACCGTGACTGGTGCCTATCTTAATACCGTATTTCCTCGAAATACCCCCCGGGGGTTGATTGTTTCAGAGAGAATTTTGAGGGGCTGTTAAATTTGGGGGAGGTGGCTTATTATTTCGCCAGAATTTGTTTTAACTCTCAGTGCTAATTTGTTGTTTGTAACGAACGCAGACGTAGAAAAATGCAACAAAAATCACTATCTATAAGAGTATATAGACTTTATAAAGTATGAACATAGATGGTATAAACCCTGTTCTAACGTAACACAGTCATTGTTTTTAACGTGTGCTCTGCGTTGCCCGAATCACAAACTATAGCTTTTGTCATTTACGTTCCCCTTACACTCAATTTGGGGGGCTATTTCGAGGGGAGTGTTATAAATTCATAGTGGGGGGTATTTCGAGGAAATACGGTAGTTTTCAAGCGACGATTTTCAGGCGATATTAACTGCCAAAACATCCAAACCTTCACAAGTTTTACGTCGACCAATTCCCAACTTTGTCAAGTGTTGGGTAATCGGTAACTTTGCTCGAAAATTGTCGCTTCTGCTTGTGTACAATTTATCGATATCGTAAATAGATACTCAATATCGATATGTCGATATTTTTCTACAGTCGCATAAATGCACGTATTTACATAACGATAAACTGTACCTGTAGATAAAAGTCACAGTTTTTATACGCTATTTTTCACGTGAATGAGACTGCAGCGAGTAGAAAGCTTGGAAATCCCGGAAATTTCAACAACCAATTTTATAGGAAATTGCCAGCATACTTTTCAACTACTTGTTTTCTCCACTTGGAGCGAAAAGTATGCGGACATGTGTTAAAGTGGCAAGAAAGTGTCAAGTGATGAAAAGTTATGTATCCGGCGCACTTCAACTATTGACATTCTAAAAAGTTAACTGTACAAGTACATAGGTATCAAAGATTGCTCCAGACACTGTGGAAATGGCTTTAAGCATGCAAAATGAGATTTTCCTTTTTTCGATTTATATACTCTGTGTGAATTATACTGGGTGGACCGAACGCTTTATGAAGATGTTATCATATTTTGGTGAATTTAAAAGACTCATCCAGAATGAGTTACCTACATTCCGGTAAACTCGAATATTTTTGAAAATTCGGTAGGAAACTGTTCATCCATATCCTCAAACATTTCGCATAATAAAATTATTTAGGTATATTTGCATGCTTAAAATCCATGTCCTCAGTGTTTGGGCCAAGTTAGAAACTGCACTAAAATTCTGAATATCAAATAAAAAAATGGTGAAATAAAATACCGAATGTCCACTGAGCACAGAATGTATCGTTTTTGCAAGAGACTTGCGAAAATGAGGGCGGCAAGAGTGAATTCTGTCTAAGCGTGAATTTTCTACATGATTTTGTCGAAATATTGGCAAGAGTTTTTTTCAAGAGGAAGTGTGATCACCCGAAAATTAATGAAAAGCTCCACGGAGCGTCGCACATCGCTTTTGACATTTTCCCGTCGAAAATCCTCGAATAGCCCCCCGGGAAATGATTTTCGGACAGTTTTGTTCTCACTGTTTGACACTGGAATTTGTTCCAGTGGTGGGCTATTCCAAGGTTTACGGTAGTGCAATTTCGACGTGAGAAAACCGATGGGCGACGCAATAGAAAGGTATATCAGCAGGTAAACATGGATGCTTTTAGAAGTGAATAAAATCTGAGTTAGCCTCTCTGCGCGCATATACAAAATATGTAACTATGTCAATATTTAAATCTCAAGAGCTAAATGCAGGTACATAAAAATACCCTATATGCTACCGATACGCACACTAAACATAAATATAAAACCACTCTAACAATTTTACATTATATTCTAAACATCTAGATACTAGATTTTATTTTATCGAAAGCTACCGATCAACTATTAAAAAGTTAAAATAATGCGACGACAAAATTCATAAATCCACACAAAAACACCGTAAGCAAAGGCGAGGTCTGAACACTCAAACCGGAAGAAAATGACACTATTTTACTAAAATAGGTAAGCTATACTCCGCGGGAAAAAATTGCCACTTGAAAAAGACAGCGTGTTTTAATCCGTGTCTTTATTGCACGCCGTGCAACTTTCATTTATAAACCGGTCGGGAAGAACGCTTAGCAAAGAGTGCTACCGTATTCTGATGAATAAAGTCACGTGGAAAATCGAAAAACCGACGTTGAGAGCGATGAAACGTAAAGAGTGAACAAATTGAACAATTTTTCATTCAGATGGAATACGGTAGATCCGATTGCGAAGCGCGCGGTGAATGGATTTACGAGTAGGGTTCAAACAGGATTGACTTTTCGGGATCGGGATTGACCTTTCGGAATTCGGGATCGGGACCACAGAATCCCGGACATTTTCGGGATTCCCGATCCGAAATCGGTATCCCATTTGGACCCTATCTACAAGCACGACATTCACGCGTCTGCCGCGCTCACGGCCAGCTGGTCGGCCGAGTGGAGCGCCTCGGTCTTGACGCCGGCCGCGTCAACTTGCTGCAGCTTGTCGCCGGTGTCGACCGCGTCGCTGGCGGCCGCGGCGGACCCGTGCTGCATGAACGGCTTGAACTTGTCGATCATGGCCAAGTTCTGCGCCAGCGACGCGTTTTTGACCGCCTGCGCGGCAGTTTCCTGCATGCGCTTGCACTTTGCCCGCCGGTTTTTGAACCAGATTTTCACGTTGTGAGTCGATATGGGCGGGTATTGCATGCGGTAGGGCTGCCCGTTCAATGTCTCCGTGTAGCAGTCGATCTGAATGGGGTATGGGTTGATTAGTGAGATGGATCGACCTTGAAACTACCCGCGAGTTGATTGCAGTTCATGTTATTGCCTGCCCCGGTGAAGTGACGACTTATTTAGAATTTATCCATTTCGTATTACCCGCATACTACCGTAAAAGAATTTCAACGACACTTTATATCTCTATAAAGTTCCACGTGCACCAGCAATAAATCCGAAACTTTAAATCTCAAAATCAGTCTCTTTCCACCCCCCCCACACAAACCTGTATCCAACTAGGATGCGGGTTATCCTCGAACCACTTCTCCAGCAGCGGGAGCTCGGTGAGCGGGTCGAACATGAGCCTGGACCTGCTGCCGGCGTTGTTGCCGGCGGCCGCGCCCGACGTGGGCGTCGCCTGCCCGTTGCCCTGCGTGCCGGGCGTGCCGCCGGGCGTCGGGCCTCGGTGTTGGTTGGATGGTTGAGGGGTGGATGACCGGTGCTTTGATGAGCTGGTCGACGCGCCTGGGGGGTTTTGGGGGGGGGTGGTTGTTTGTGGAATGATGTAAATTGAGATCGGGCAGTAATCTAGATTTACAGCGATGGAGAAATGATAGAAACCGTGGTTTGTGTTTTTGAAATGATAGATGAGATTATTATGAGAAAATTTCAAGAACGGCGTCAATTGCAACCCACAACCAAATTCCGATCAGATATTACCTTTATTACCATATTCCGATCACATATTAGGTCTTATTACCTTTACAACAATTTCAATGACATAAAATGCAAAAAATATGAAGACAACAGTATTTGAAGACTTCAGCTACCGTGTTTGCTCGAGTAATTCCACCATCGAATAGTTCCCTCGAATAGACGATTGAGGAAAAAAGTTTCATCTCAATGTAATGATCAATTTGTTGTGTTCAATTTAACTAAAAACGGTATTTTATTGTGTTAATCAAGCATATTTTGTGGAATGAGTGGATAGACACATGCTTGAAAATTTTGACGAAATGATACCCCCCTTGAATAATTCCCCCTCGATTAGTCCCCCCAAAAAAGTCTGGGAAAAAGTAATTCCCCAGGGGGATTATTCAAGCATATACGGTACCTATATCAATTGGCCACCCCAAAACCCCCCTCACCAGGTCGAAACCCAGCCGGCGCGTTCACATCCCCATTAGCATTCGCATGACTCGACTGCGCAGCCAACATACTCCCAATAGCCGCGACTGCATGCGCGGCGGACAGGTCGATGCCGGCGGCGGCGGCGGCGGCCGCGTGCTGCTGCTGTTGCTCCGCCGTGCACCCGTGCGGGCTGGAGTTTGACGCGGCGGGGTCCTGGCTCTCGCGGCCCGAGTCACTGCCGCCCTGGCCCGCGACTATGGCCGCCAGCTGAGGGATTTTGGGGGGCATTGTGATGGGTTTTTTGATGGGATATTTGTGCCTAAGCACACTAGTTTTCACGCGAAATTTCGAAAACTCATAAATAAGCTTAGAACGTATTGGAGTTTTTTACAATGAGGTCTACAATGGGGTGGCCGTCAACTACAGTTGACGGAGATTAAAAATGACTCGTTGTGGAAAACTCAAACACGTTCAAAGCTCATTTATGAGTTTCCAAAATTTCGGGTGAAAACTAGTGTGTGCTCTAATTGTGTCTCTATTTTAGGTGTTTCTAATCGGGAGTTGACTTTAAAAAATCCGCCTCGCCGTCAACCAAAACCCAACCAATACGTTATTTTCAGTTGACCAAAAAGCAGCCGTCAACTGGTATATCAGTCAACTCACCGGGTCGTTAGGATTATGCGGCGCGAGCGGAGCTCCTGGCGCGGCATTTGCTTGCTGCTGTACGGCGGCGGCGGCGGCGGCCGCTTGCAGCATGGCGATCTGCTGCAGGAAGGGCAGCATGGGGTAGCCGCTGCCCGTGCCCGCCATGTTTGAGGTGGATAGGGCGTGGGAGAGGGTGGGGTCTGAGATTTGGGGATGGGGGTTGGGGGTTTGGTTGATTTTTGGCAGGAAATTGGACAGATGGATTGCTATACATGAATGATATCGTATTTTGATGAATAAGGTCGAGTGAGAATCTGCACCAAATTCACCCGAGGTGGACGCAATTAGATAAATATGATGAGAAAAATGAATGTTTGTGCTTTTATTCAGACGGTATATAATAAATTTCATTGTAAGGTGGTCAGTGGACTATAGTTGGGTTTTTGAATAGTGACAGAAGCAATGCGAGTGAACAGGTCCTGCGGCCATAGCTATATACAGTACTCTACTTTTCATGTAAACCTGCTGCCGCTAACCCCGGTGCCCCTAAACCCCCTAAAATACATGACGGCCGGGTTTACATGACCAGAGGCACAAGCTCTCTCAACCTATACCCCCAGGTAAACCAACCAGAGTGTTTCTCTTCCATCTCGCCAGCGCCGTGCGCACCATCCACTTGCGGCTGGATCGCGTCGCCGCAGTCCATGGGCGCGTCGCCGCCGCCAGCCAACTGCTGCTGTTGTTTGCGTCGCTGCTCCGCCTCTTTGGTCTTGAGCAGGTCGTTCAGGTTGAACGCGTGGTGAGGGGGTGAGCCCGATGTGTCCAGGTGTGGGGGGTAGGTCTGGGGGTTGGGGTTGGGGGTTGGTTCCGATGTGCCCCCGCGCGCACCACCTACTTGACGACTGGAATTTCCGAGAAAATAAATCGACGGTAGTTGACGAAACACCTCATTTCGGTAAAGTTAAATGCGTTTTTGAGAGATTTAAGTTTTGGGAATTTCTGTAATAAATTTCTGAGTTTACTAGAATGGATTATTCTTGATCGCCGCCGAAAGTCGTTGACAGACATCTTTTTCCAGTCAACTCAAATGTGTTCACGACACATTGATCAACTTTGAAAATATCATTTGTCAACTACCGTGCGTAGGACCCATCCCACATCCTCAATCAAAACTCACACTTTCACACATCCACCCATTTCCCCCCAAAAAACCCAACCCCCCAGAAAAAACCCTCACCGAAGTCTCCCTCTTTGCAACGGTCAAATCCTTGGCCACCAAACTGCCGTCCGCGCTGGCCGCCTCCGAGTTCCTGCTGGCGCTGTCCGAGTTGTGAATGGGGTCGGACTTGTCGCCGGACGAGTTGTCGTGGCGCGATTGTTGCTGTTGCGACTGTTGCATTTGACGCAGGCGGCGGGCGCACGCGAACCAGTTGGATAGTTGCTGGTAGCTCACCTGGGGGGGTAGTAATGGTTGGTTGGTCGGATAGAGTTGACGGGTTAGAATTCTTTTTGTTTCCAGCAAAATTTCTGCAATTTTTCCCATTTTTGGCAAAATTTCAGTAATTTTTCTCATTTCTGGCAAAATTGATGCAATTTCTTCCATTTCACAGCTAAATGTTTGCAATTTTTGCTTTGTCATTCAAATTTTGCTTGCGGTTTTCCGTTTTCCAGCAATTCATTTTTCCGTTTCCCGATTTCTGGCAATTGCAAGAAAAAATTCGTTCCCGTTTCCGTTTTCCGGCAAATGATATTTTTTTTCCACTTTTCCGAAAAAAAATTCGACACCCTGTGCACTGGGCTACTGAAATTTATCTTGCGAGTTCTCAAGGCCTCAATTTTTTTTACGTTACAGTTCGATCAAAATTCACTACTTTCCCGCCACTCAACATTGAATTCAAGAGCGTGCAACATTAGAAAATCACCTCAACCTATCAATATCCATAAAAAATTCCCCAACCCACTCTATTATGTCTCCTATGAGCACTCTGATTCAACACGTGCGCATAATGCATCAATTTCTGCCTGCTGGGGGTGGCGTTGTCGTTGAACCACCTGATCAATTTGGGCAGCTCCAACAGAGGGTTGAATCGACCCGCGGCGCCGTTTTGGAAGGCACCCCCGGGGGCCACCAGTTCGTTCAGACCGATGCCTGGGGGGTGACGGTTGTTATTGATGAGAGGGTTAATGGGTGATGGGGGGGGCTATTCGAGGGTTTTTTTCGATAGCATTTGCATTGTTTCCAGGAATCAATGATTTGAGCAGTTTGAACACTGTTTGTACTAAAAGTTCAACAAAAACGTCAAATGTCCAGTGAGAAAATAAAAATTGACATTTTCCAGGGCATTTTACATGACTTTTGACACTTTGCACGATGTTTTACATATTTAAAACAGGGCATTTCGCAGGATCCGGGGGTGGCAACTGGGGACATTTCAACCATGCGGGGGGGGGCTAATTCAAACAATCCACAAACACTCTAAACCCAATACCCAACCCAAACTACCCACCAGTGGTGTTATTCGAAGTGGGCGTAGTAGGCGTGGGAGTGGGCGGAGCCAAGGGCGCGTTGTGCAGATCGTCCAGCCACTGGTTGAAGCCCTGCACGTGATCGGCGCTGATCGAACTCACCGTCGTGTCCGACGAGACCAGCGTTTCGACGAACTCCTGCAAGGGGGGGGGGGTAAATGAGGTCGGTGGTAAGGTTCAAAGGTTTGTAAGGGTTGACCTTTCGGGATCGCGGTTGGCTTTTTGAGATTTCGGGATCGGGATTGCGTTTTTCAGATTTCGGGATCGGGATTGGGATTACAAAATCCCGAAATTGTTCAGGATTCGGGATCGGGATCGGAATCCCGTTTAGACCCAAGTCAGTTGTTTACTGTAGTGTCAGTTTTAGGAGACACTTTAAGGTACCAGTTATTTTACGTTAGTTGACCGGCAGTAGCGGTAAACTGGAAACGACATTTTAGTTGATTAATTTTGGGGAAGCAGCAAGGAGCAATTTTGATATTACATTTAACTCGAACGTGTTTTCGACGTATTTTCAAGTTGACCGCCGGTTGACTGTAAACTTTAAAGTGTACATAGCCGTGAAGCCGTATACGATTAGAACGTAAGGCGCCTTACGTCGTACTTGAATTTAACGTAAAATCGCCACGCAAACGGCAACGTAGTCACAAACGTAAACGTTTTTAAAAAACGACGAACCCTGAGCTGTTCGTTCTTGATCGAATGCAGCAAGTGGTTGCATCGCTGCATCACCGCGGTGAGAAGGCGTTCCCTCATTTCTCGCGCGCATTCCACAGTCGCATTGTCCATCCTGGCAATGGATAACGTTGACAGTGGGTATTTGAAATGTGTGGGTATTTAGTGGGTATTTGGGTGGGAATCTAGGGTATAATAGCCGGGTATCTAGCGACTCAAAAGTAGAAAATATTCTATCAACGTAAACATCACTCTAAACACACTCCCAAAACCCCCCAAAACCACTCACTGTTTCGTCACAATTCTCAACGTAGCGTGGTTGCTAACATCCTTCAAGAGGGTCTCCGCGGTACAATCCTGACTATCAACTATATTCTCAAAGGGCAGCGGCTTCCAATTGTTGATCTCGACCATGCCCTTGGCGCCGTAGCTGAGCTGGTGCAGGCCGAGGGCGGCGAGCACGCTGTCGACTAGTTGGTGCACTGGGGTCGACCCGTTGACCACCGCGTAGCTGTGGGGTGTTGGAATGGGTTTAGGGGAACTGGGGGTGATTGGGTGGGTGGATAAGTGGCGAGGTAAGTGATAAGTGGTGGATAAGTAACGAGTTTACTGGTAAGTGATCAGAACGTTTGTTTTTATGTACCACTTGAAAGCTTACTTGTCACGTGTTATTTGGAGCCCTGTTTCCCGTGTGCACAACACTTGACTCACAACTTATCTAGTCACTTGACTTATCACTTGACCCTTTGTGACCAGTCGACTTGTACAGGAAATATTGTCACTATACAGTTCAATCATCTTTTAAATTGCCTTATTTTAATTGTCAAGTCGTGGAAATGTCCCACTCATCGGATCAAACGCTTTTCGAACAGTGTTACAGGGCATTTATTCCACAGCCTCTCGAATCGCCCCCAATTCCAATAGATCCACCCCCCAAAACCCCCTAAAAGGACCCCCGCAACCCACCTATCAATCACCGTGCTACTGCCGACGGGGCTGGGCGGGTCGGCGCACCGGACGCACTCGGCGCCGGGCACCGCGCTGACCACCACGCGGATGGGGAACATGCCCGCCGGCGGGTGCGTCTGCTTGTCGCCGCCCGTCGTTGATCCGTCCACGCTGCCGCCCGCCACGGTTGAATGGAACACGAGTGGTTCGGGGGTTGGGGGGTGGGGGTTGGGGGTGGGGTGGTAGTGATTAGTGGGGGGTCTCTGAGAGATGGGGGGGGGGTAATTTGAGGGAGTGTTGTATTGGGACATTGGAGAGAAAAAGTTGACGAAAAGCTCTCTGCTTATGATATTGTGCTCGATAGATGTCTATTTACGAAATGGTGCAAAAATTGCACTGCGATAGGGAGGAATCGAACCGGGGTTGCCCGGATTGCGCGCGGGCACCCCAAATGCCGGACCATAGCCACTATAGGGCTAATACGGCGCGAAGGCATTGCCAAACTCCAAGAAATCAAATAGCATCAGTAACTGACACACATCCAACTCAAACTAAATACAATAAGACGCTTCCCAAATGAAACCTCGAATGAAAAGAGCCACCGCATCAGCTAATCACAAACAGGAAATTTGGGTCGCAGCGAGAGAAGGAAAGACCGGTCGCGCAGCGTGGGCAAATAAAAACGTCGCGTCGTAGCGGCGACAAATGCGACTTTCGAAGACTGATACCGTGATAAATACGGGGCCCCGGTGATAGCCGGGGCCCCCAAAATCACAAGACTTTGATGCTCTCGGCTCAGCGCCGGTAAAGCGACAGCGGCGGGGAATTTGACGTTGGGAATGGGATGGTGGAAAGAAACTTGAAATTCGACACTTGAAACTTGACGAAATTTGACACTTTAAACTCGACGATTTGAAACTTTAAATCGAAGCTTCCCCGCCCCTGAGCGATCTAAATAGCCGGGGCCCCGTATTTATAATGGATGCACTCGACCGTCGAACAAACGGAGCATTTGAGCAAACAAAAGCCAAAGTATCATAGAATAAAATGCAGGTAAGTTATCAGCGCAAGTCCAAATAAGCTTTATCACCCCGCGCTGTGCGGAATTAATATGAGCGGCCGGGGCGGCGCCATAGAGTTTTAGAGCTTTGAGTTGACTTACTGTAGCGCGGCGACGTGGCTGGTGCCCGGGTGCACTTCCAGACCCTGGGAAATGCACTGTAAAATGCCATGTAAAATGGCAAACAAGTTTGTTATTTTACAGAGCATTTTACATGACCTTTGACTCTTTGCATGATATTTGACATTTTACAGGGTATTTTACATGACTTTTGACACTTTGCATGACACTAGAAATTTTACAGGCCATTTTACATGACCTTTGACACGTTTCGTGATATTTTACATTTTACAGGGTCTGGGAGTGCCCCAGGGTGAAATGGCTGTACACACTAGTTGACAACCGGGACCGATAAATCTGTTTCAAACGCATTTAAGTTTACCGGAATGAGGCGTTCGTCAACTACTGTAATTATTCTTTCTGATAAACTCAGATTTGTTAAAAACAGATTTATCACTTTTGGAAGATTCAGTTGTCACCTAGTGTTTTTTGGTGGGTGCAATGAATTGTGTTTCATGGGATTACACAGAGTATTTGCAATAATTGAACAACTACTTTTAAGTGGTAATTTTGCGTCACATTGCTAACTTTGGGAAAGTAGCTATGGGAAACGAGCATTCTGATCACTTTAAAGTACTTGATCAACCACTTTATTCAGTTCCAATACTTAAACTTTGATATTTTCGCATTGTGCAAAATTGAAAGCGACGCTAATCGAGCGAAGGCTCTGCTTTGAAGCCGCCAAGTGAACAGTTGGTAAAAACGAAAAATATTCACATGACTCATCTGAATTCCGATTGCTGCAGCGCACATTAATTTACTACCAGTAAACTGAAAATTTATTAAACTTATAAGTCATTAGTCAACTTTGAATAGCATTCCAGTTGACTGGAATTAGCTGTTCGTCAACTTCAGTTGACGGAGAACGAAAAAACTCATACCAGTAAACTCAAATGCTTTCAAGGCTGATTTATGAGTTGACCAAGTTTCTAAATTTCATCAGTAAACAAGTCTGTGCGGCGACAACTTGTTCATCGGTATGGACAAAAGGAAAACAATAATAAGCCAAGATGTAAATAGAAGTCAAAACAAGTAAATAGCGCCGGAAAGCTTATCAGTAGAAAATAGCCAGGTAAAGCAAATATCATATCTCGCGAGAGGCGGATCGGTACATAGAAAATTTCGTGACGGATGTATATGACGACGTGTCAACAACATTCCATTTTGACTGGAAGGCACACTGAAAATAGATACCTGGAGCCAGATTCTATTAGGTGATAAGGCGCAGCAATAGCGCCTTACTCGCGCCTTGTATTTGTTGAATTTCAGGCCAGGGTGTTATAAAATGACACGCTTTTACAACTTATTATTGGCAATATTTAACCAGTTATTGGCAATATGTCACATGGAGATTGGCTTGTCACTTGACGGGACATTTGAAACTTTAAGTGACTTGAAATTTAAAAATTGTCACTTGTCTGAAATCAATCACTTGACCAGACGCGGACTAGGTACGTGGCACACTTTATAAGCCTCACACATTTCAAGTGTTATCTATTACACTAAAATGCAATCATAAAAAATTTGAGAAACTATTAGTAAGATTACGGTAGCACAGTATAAAGCAAGCACCATATTTCTAGCTTTGATAATCAAACAAAAGCTTTATCATTAGCACGTGACAAACTTGGAACGGATACAAGTCATGAGCAAACTGAAAGGCATTTCGGTGGGCGTTTGTGATAATGTCGGGGGATCCTAAATTCAATGTTTGCCATCGCAACTATGCGCATGTTTAACTGTGAATGTATGGGGTTAGAATACTTTACCGTGTTTTCTAAAATGATGTCATCTTGAGTTATGGATAAAATCGGGCCAATGTCTACTGAATGGAGCCAAAATAAAATAAAAATTTGCTATATAAATACAAAATATTCAAACCATTGTCTCATGGGTCAAAATCAGTGCCCGTTTTCAAAACGTATAAAAATCAGAAAAAAGTACTTCCAAACCCCAAGTATCTAATAAGTATCACACCACACTTCCCTAAGCCATAGCGCCAGATCACGATATAATACGACATGCAAAAGTAGGGGGGGGGGGGGCTTGATAGCAGATGAGCAGTGAACATTATATTCATGCGCGCGTGCAGCCATATAACCTGGTAGCAATATATTTAGAATACAAGGGCACAGCTTACATACATTACATAGCCCATATCACGTGTATGAGTGATGTGAATTGAGACATTGAATTGTTTCTCGGGGTTGGTAGAAAGGGATACATCCAACCCCCCCCAGCTACAATACAGTATTACTGGGAAGTTGGGATTCAGTGAGGGTAGGGGGGTGCTCAGGGAGGCTGCTAGGGGGTCAGGGACCGATCCAAAAAAGTGACAAGTGAAAGTTGTAGATAACCGGGTATTTCAGTTATTTACCGGGAGCTCATGTGAAGTTTTTGACATTTTTTATGATATTTTACAAGGTGCGGGACTGGCCACACATTGAATCGTGATATTCACACAATTCTCAGTATCACTCTCAATCCCACACAACTATTTCATCCCGCAGAAACCAAAACACAACAAATCAGTATACATATATATATTTACTGCATAATAATCACAAGAAGTCTCTATTCAGCCGATTACGGTAGTGACAAGCTGCCCAGGGCACTTGATATAGACGCACTTATTATTGAAAGGCTTATCAAGGCTTATGCTTATCCAGGCTTCAAATGTCGCGTGTTAGCTACCAGACTACCACCAGCTATATAATAATCGTTGTCACCTATACCGGCTGGAAAATGTATTATGAATATGTTAAAGTTCCATTTTCCACCTAATAAAGTACATTTCTGAAATTATTTCTTAAAAATCTTTGCGAGCGCTTTGAATGTTTTGAATGAAGCTAAGTTTTTTTGGTATCTGGAAGTTATATACCTACATATGTAAAATATTATCTGGTTACAAAGGGTAAAGTAAAATATTGAAAATGCGATTTCCACATTCCTATTTGCGATTTGCATATGAACAGTAAATCGAGATTTAGATCAAATCGGAACAAAAGAACCGCCGGCGCTGAACTTTATCAGCCCGACACGTTTTTTCGGGCAGCCCAATTTATTGTACCCATATTAAATACTGCCCGACATGATTTTCTATGATTGTCAACTAATTCATACCATTGCCATAAGTGAAGAAAAAAGTCGCAAAAAAATTGGCTAACAAATCAATCTATCATGAATGAGACCAACGCAATGTGAAGAGAAAAACTTGAATTTTTTGTTTTCTTATTCAGATGGGTTATGGTAGATCTTATGGTAATTATAAATTGTACTGTCAGTGAACTACACAATGAATTAGCCCACTCAACAAAACCACAGGGGTCAACTAAATTTGGCCCCTGGGGCTCAAAGCGCGATCTACAAAAAGGGCTCAATTTCAAGTTGAGCAATTTTATGCCAGACAACAAAAATTTATCACAAAAATCGGCGGCCCGACAAAGTGTCTCGATGTCGCAATAAAGCGCGGCCAATATCTGGTCTTGTCACAATGAATTAAGGATTTTCTTTAGCTCGGAACCGATAAACGGATACAAGTAAGCGAACAGCAAAATGGTCCACGCGTTATTATATCCTTGTGGGGGGATATGGATAGGGTTGGTGTATTGGACCCGACAAAAACCCGACACGGTTTCATACTGGGATACGTCGGGTTAACGGGTTGTCAAAACTGGGTACAGAGTCGGATTGAAAATGTCAGTATTTCAATCGGAATTTTCAATAAAATTTAGTCAACTATTTGCAAACATAAAATACTTGCTACTTATGATGTTAAAAATGTGCCCACATACACTAGTTTTTAAACGGTCTTTCAATTCAACTACTTAAAAAATCATAAATCAGATTTGAGTTTTCTGGAATGAGTGAATTTTAATCTCAGTCAACTGTAGTTGACGGACACCTCATTGTAGAAAATTCAAATGCGTTCAAAGCTGATTTATGAGTTTTCGGAATTTTGATTGAAAACCTACCTGTCTACCTGTACTAGCACATAAAACCCGAATTTTGTCGGGTCTACCGGGTCGGGTTTCGAGCCCTATTTGAGGAATTTGTGTCGGGCAGTAGGAAGTGGCGCACATGCCAGATTAAAGGCGCTTCTAGATAATTTAGTTTAGCCTCAGATAAATGGCGGTAATGCGCGCTGACGGGCCGCTAAATACCAGTCAACTTATATCTTATCCTTAAATTCTCATGGATTCAAGCCAAGTACCAAGAAAGTATTTCATATATACCTTATCACCGAGAGCAGACGTTGAGTGGAGGAAAAAATGCATAAAACAGATATCAAAGCGGGCGCGAAATAGAATGGATCTGTGCTAGAAATCAGGTGTCAATACCACAGCGTGTCAAATAGGCTGTCAAGTGACAGTTTTTAGAAAAAGTTTCAAATTCTGTTTTTCCAATCATGTGCCGCAATCCGAAACTTTAATCAAACACACCAATAGACCCTTAAAAAAACACCTCCAAACCACCACTTGACACAGATCAAAAAGAAATCGGCTCCTGAACCGGCCAACAATGGCGCAACGGCAAAAATTCCTGCCGCCTCATCGCAAAGATCAAAGTCAAAATCCTATGGAAGGCCGCCGTTCTTCTCACGGCATATAAGCCCGCTGCGCATCTGTTTCGCTGTAAAACGGCAATGGGCGACGCTGTAAAATGCATATCCATCAAGGCGGCCGAAAAACTCAAATCTCGCAGTCGCCATCGGGCGACCACTTAAAATTGACTGCCTTCGATCTTTCCACAGTGTCGACTATTACACAGTTTTCGGGGGGGGGGGGGGAAATTGAGGGGGCTTCTTTTGAGTGTAAACATTGAACACATGCTTCAAACAAAGAGCTTTTTCGGAGGCTTGCTAAAGCCGATGCGTCAGCTGCCCCCCGTTTGCGCGCTACAAGTGGCGGTGTGAGATTTAATTAGCCCGATTGCCCGATTTGTCGGGCAGCCCGATTTTTGCGGGCTGTGGCAATGTATTCAAAAATGATTACACTGCGGGGTAGAATTTCAATTATACACAATGATTTGAAGGAATTTTTAGCAGGAAGTTAGATAATTGCATAATTTGAGTGCATTATTTCGAATCAAACAAACCGGGAGGGTGACCCGAAAAGTACCGTGTCGGGCAAAACAAAGATCGTGCACGGGCGCTAGCAAACGGGAGTGGAGCTGATGAGTCGATTTTGGCATAGATCCCGATTTCCACCCGGCAAGTCCACCCACTGCACACTTGACACACACTGCCACTGAAATCTACCGTATCCCAACTGAATAAAAACAACAAATAAAAACAAACAGAAGTATAAAAAAAACATCATTCTTCAAATCACATCGCATCGCTCTCATTATATGTGAATTAGCGCACACTTTCTCACGTGAGCTTTATTCACCAAAATACGGTAACATTCCTGTAAACCCTTCAAACCCGACGGGCGTCCATAATGGGCAACACGTGGCCGGGCTCTACGGGCCAGGATTTCCCATATAAATTAGCGACCAAATTTACAAATGGCACCCAAATAGGGGCCCCGTGCCAATTTGGAGGCACAAAGAGGGGTGGAATGCTGAAACAAAGAGACCCTCGAGCGAGCGCATAAATATCCTTAGTGCTTCCTAAAGCACTGAGCTGCGGCATCGGTAGCGTGCAGCCATTCGAGGGCAGATTTTAGAATTTTTCTGGGCCCTGTAAAGTGTCAAGTTAAGTGTCAAATGCCATGTCAAATGTCAATGAAAAGATAGGGAAAAAAATTTTTTCATAGATTTTGACACTTTGCATGGCAATTGACAAATTTATATGACATTTTATACGACGTTTGACACTTTGCTTTACAGTAGTTTACAGGGTTCGAGATTGGCACCTGGTTGCCATATCAATTCAGAACAATATTCAAATGCACACGCCGAAATTTGACAAATAAAATTCCGACATGAGCATTTGAGTAACCTGCAATCTCCAGAATCCAGTCAACTGAAAATCCTAATCAACATTCGGGAAACCAGCAAACTATTGGCGCGGTGCCAATAAAGTGCAAAATCGGCGCGCCATTCGATCACAGCCGCCGATGGGCCGACTAATTCACGGTGAAATCTGCCGCGCCGCCACTGCCGACCATATGACCGGGGCGGCGCGTCGAAAATGCCGCGACATTAGCCGCCGCCAGCCGCCGCGGCTTAGCGTGGGATCTGAGCGGCGCGAAATTCCTGCCGCCGCACAGAGATCGCCCAGTCAATCAGATGGCATTTCATTGGCGCGGCGGCTGGATGCCGTGAGAAGATGCCGGGCCAGCGTTTTTAATAGCGGATCGCTGTGGGCGGAATGAAACAGCCCGGGCTGATTGCTGATGGGGAGATATTTCTAATTGCCCGACACTTTTTGTCGGGCAGCCCGATGCTTACTGTCAAGTGACTGGGGTGCAGTGAATTGAGTCTACCGTATTTCCTCGAATTACCCCCCCCCCCCCCCCCGAGGGTGATTGTTTCAGAGTGCAAATTTTGAGGGTGGTTTTTCGAGGCGCGTATTTCGAGGAAATACGGTAAATAGTGTAATTTCAAATGATACGATACAATACAACGGATGGGACGATTTAAAAAACCCGCGTCGACACAATCAAACTTCTCCCCAGCCACAAGCTGCAGCCGCGCGGGCATATAGCATCCAGGTATCCTTCACACCTTCGCCGCCACTAGCCGCATGACCGCCGCAGAAGCCAATGGACCGCCGCGGTGGCGGCCGATTTTCCCAAGCCGCCGCGCCGCGCAAAGCAACAAATGCCGCCGCGGCGGCCGGGCCGCATCATAATGCAGAAAATGCGCTTTGCATCTGGCCCGGCAATAATCTGGTCGGGATCTACGGACCCCCCCCCCCCAACACAAGGCGATCCCAATATGGATTCCATCGGCGGTAGGGGGAATAGAGAAATAGAGCCGCCTGCGAGATGGAACATTTGCCGCGCTGCCTAGAGAGCAACATTAAAGGGACTAGCGTTGGGAAATGGCTCCGGTTTGGAAAGTGAAACGGTTTTTTTTTGTGTTGAAAAGTGAAGTGAGAAATAGCAATAGCATGGAGATGAGCTGTTGAAGTATGAAGCACTTTATCACCATCACTTAAATTAGGTTAAGCCAGAGTTTCTGACTTTCAATCAGGGGTTGGAAAAATGCAAGCATTGAAATTTGAAACCCTTTTTTAAGCGGCAGCTGACTTTTCAGTACTTATTCACTGGGTATTTTGCTCAAAAAGTTGTAAAAAATTTATTAAAAACCCAAGCAGCGGAAATATTTTTCAAAAATGCCTCTCGGGTAAACAATAATTTTGATCATTTTTGTGCAAACTATCGGGTACTTCGCGCACAGCTAAGCCATCCCTCTTTTAATAGCCACACAATTCGGATTTACACGGGGAACGAAATTTGTGCAAAACAACTAAATAGCGGACCACTAAATCACGTCAGCCCATTTACTCTGCAACTTTGTGGCCGCTCGGGGCAGTATAAACTTTTCTGTAAATAGGCTTCCAAATATCACTCAACAGCGCAAAAGTCAATTAATTGCCAATCTGCAGTCTGCGGGAAAGGTAAAACTGATGCGAGAGTGAGATTTACCAGGGTTTAGCTAACAGGTACGGAATGAGAGTGTAGCGATAATTAACCTACGCGATTTTTAAGCTCTCGATTATCAAGCCAAAGTTATGCAGTCAAAAATAATAACTCAATTCGAGGGGTATCTTGAATTTTGACCCTTTGGGGTTGGATACATAGCAAGCACACCTCTGGATGGGTGACAGCTGAAATTTTTTCAATGGGGTTAGCTGAAATTGCTAAAAATAGACAATACAACACATGAACTGTGTTTGATTTTGTAGTGACTTTAGTGATTTTGCAATAGCAATTTTGCGAATAAGCAATTTTGAGTGAAAATTTGGGTACAATTTCAAAGAAATTGCTTCAGATAGCTAGATAGCTGGGAAATTTGGTGGGGGGGTTGAGGGGATAGTAGCAAAAAAATTTGCCTCTGGGATACATAGGTACCTGAGCAGAATCTGGAATAGATAGTTAACAGGACAGTTTCCCCCCAACCCTCCATTCGAGACCCCTGACTCGAATTTTAACCTATTCACTGGTAGTTTATTTATGTATTATAATGTACACATGCTGCTCAAAACTCGATACATTGTGGTCTGCTGATTTACTCAAAAGTAACTTTGTTTGAGGCTTGAAAATAAAAAAAAGCATTAGGGTGAAAATCGAAATACTTTGGCTTACCAATCGAGAGCTTAAAAATCGAAGTGGTTGAAAATCGGGCTCCCTCGTACGGAATTACTAAGCGCGCAAATGTTGAGCACTTCTTTTCAGCAATATATATTCGCGTATAAAGACCGCCTTGTGGTCAAATGATTCATTCTGAAGCAACAAGAAAACACCCCCCGAAAAGCTTCCAACTTAGCCGAGTGAAGCTGATTCAGAAAATCCTTTTTTATTTTTTTATAGCCCAGCATTTTTTTTTCTCTGGCGCCCGATTTCGAAGAAAAAACTAAATACGAAGCGAGGATTTTTGCCATTCGCCTCGAAACAGTGGGGCGGCGAAAAGCCGCCAAAAAGTGTCCCGTGATAAGTTTTGAAAAGCCGCAGCTACATATAAATACAAGCGTAGCTCTTTGATAGCGGGCAGCTTTTGAATGGAAACCGCACCGAACATAAATAAATGCGCGTATACTCACGCCCGATAAAAATCATCGCAATGTATAAATGCAGATTACCTACACACAAAATGGGAGCTCTTTTCAAAAAAAAGAAAATATATTTTTCGGACACGGTTTGGAATAAAAAAATGCAAATTGCATGGTGAATGACGGTGAAATGCAGGAAACGCATCTACTCCCAGGTCGAATTTTTTTTGATAAATAAGCATTCAATTAACGCGAAATGGGCGGAAAAAACGCAGAGATGTCCAAAAAATTGCCAAAATAAATACCTCATCACAAACAAACGGAAATAAAAAAAAATACTGAAAATTGGCGCTATGCTGCTGAAAACGTTAGGCTAATGGGAGGGTAAAGGGTTACACTAACACCCTGTAAGGGCAGTCCCGAACCCTGTAAAGTGTCATGCAATGTTTGAAAAGTTCAGCAATAGAATCTTTTCTAGATTTTGATTGACACTTTGCATGACATTTGAGACTTACAGGGTGTGGGACTGCAACCAAATTTCGTGAGAGGTGACAAATTTCGAGTTATGATACTATTCAAACTTTCAGATTTAAAGTTCAAAGATTCAAAGTTCAAAAGATGTGAACACTTTACGCGACATTGCAATTTTCGCAAACTCAAATCACTTATCATATTTACCAGTACAGCAAGAGGCAGCAAATGCTCAGTAAAAAAGCTAATGACAAACGAAAAGTTGTTATATAGTCAACAGACTGCACACTTTACACTAAATTCTACCATATCCCATCTGAATAAAGAACCAAAATGCTTTTAGCTTTTCTTTTTACATTACACTGTTTTCACGGGAGGGTACTGATGGTAATCTCCGTGATGGTAATCCCCATTCATGTACTGATGGTAATCCTAGGCTGAACAATATGCAAAAGTTTCAATGTACTGGTGGTAATCTTATATTTTAGGTTGGTAATCATATATGTACTGATGGTGATCCTCAATGTGAGTTGCATCTGTTTTTCCCATGTGTATCAAGTGCACTCTGTGAGAACAAAGTAAACACATCATATTCATGCTCACTTGACAAGTTTATAACCTTTTACAAATTTCACAAGTTGTGTTGACCGTGGCAAAATGGATGGATAAAGAAATACAGAGAATTGATAATTAGGTTTATTTTACCCATTTGTCTATTTGCACAATTATATGTTTCACGCACTATATATTTCAACCACGCAATTATTTCTAATTCATGCACTATATTATTTATCCATGGAGAATATTTGATTAAGAAAGTGTCTTATAAGTTATTAATAGGTTTATGTGGAATATTTAGGTTAAAATGTCAATTATGTTATTATTAGGTTTATGAATGTAAATTTAGGCTCATTTGATTCGCTATAATTTTCTGATAATTATTATATATACACATGTTTAGTTTACTTGCAAATTGGGAAACTCAAGTCCTATAAATATTTACGGTACATTACTTCACATAACTTCTTTGAATGAGCATCCTAATAGAGAAATGGTGCCCTGTATTTGACTAGCACATATTTACCAAGCCCAAGCAATCACACAAGTAAATGAACTCTACAACTATGTCACACAGGAGTGCTCTCGATTTGCCCGATACAGTCTCATATAGTAAAGTCTCATACAGTGTTATCTCATCTTGGGAACGTGTGGGCTTAGTGGCGGATTGCATTTTTTCATCTCATATTATTCCCGGTACATCCGGCTATGCTCAATGCACTACACGCGTCCAGCGATAATCTGTCGTTTTTATTTATTATTTCATTTGTCAAATTTCGTGATTATTTTTGTGCGAGAATTCATGGGATTGGGACCATCTTTTTGGGATCGGGATGGGTGATGCACACACTAGGATACTGCCAGATTTTGGTAAGCTCATAAATCGGCTTTGAATGCATTTCTGTCAATTGTAGTTGACGTCCAGTCTCGACCACTTGACAATATTTATATTTGTTATAATGATGACCATTCATTTTTTATGACATTTGCAACAAATTAAATTAAATTCAACAGTTCAATAAAGTGACCACACCAAATCTCACCAACATTGTATGCTGGACGAAAATGGTTAAGAATACACTGCGGCAAAATGCAGTGCAGCCAAACATGCATAAATACGAAAATATACCAAGATGAGTTGACACTAAGATGCATGAGCACTGGCCTATACTCTACTGGCAAAACAGACGCAGGCAACTCGAGAGTATGGTCTGTTTTCATTGTGCAAACATTGTCACAGTAATCAAAGGTAACTTAATCTAACAAAGAATGCTGCCCTTGAATATTAGAAAGTATGAAAATGTGCTAGCTTCAATAGGGTGTGGCTCTTAAAATATGGTTGAGTGTTTCAACTTTTTGTTTGTAATGTTGTAAAAAATGAATGAAATCAAGATTGATACTATCTGGCATTACTGATAGAAAACATTCATATACCTTCTTGCAAATGTAAAATTTATTTGTATACTTGCTTTTTGTGCAGAATGTTACTGTGCCAATATGAATGAAGTCATTGTGAAAACAATATGTTATGGACAAAAAACTTACTTTTTCTACATATTTCTTATGGAGTATGGTAGATTTTTATGGAAACTGCAATGCTGTAAATGAAAGAGACATCAAATATATAAATATGTTAAGTGATATAGGTTTTTTAATTTTGAAAATGTAAAAAAACCTTTTTCAATTGTCAATGTTCTAAATGTCAAAGAACCACCATGTACATGTGATTGATTGAATGAATAAGGTGAAATTGCAGCAAAAAAAAATCAAAAATTCTTTAAAATGTTCCTAATTTATATAAAACTCAACCATATTTAAAGGGCCACCCCCTTAGCACATTTTCACCTTCCCAATATTCAAGGGCAGCATTCTTTGTTCGATAAAGTTACTTTGTTTTCACAATGATGTTATTCATCATAGCACAGTAACATTCCGCACAAAAAGCAAGTATACAAATAAATTTTACATTTGCAAGAAGGTATATGAATGTTTTCTTTCGGTAATGCCAGATAGTATCAATCTTGATCTCATTCATTTTTTACAACATTACAAACAAAAAGTTGAAACACTCAACCATATTTTAAGAGCCACACCCTATTGAAGCTAGCACATTTTCACACTTTCTAATATTCAAGGGCAGCATTCTTTATTAGATTAAGTTACCTTTGATTACTGTGACAATGTTTGCACAATGAAAACAGACCATGTGGTGTCTGTTACATAGTTGTAGAGTTCATTTACCTATACATGTGTAATGAATACACTTTTTCCATTCATCAATGTTGTTATTTAAGGAACACATGTAATGAATATGCAATGTGTGATTTTTTACGTTCATCAATCTTGTACTGATGGTAATCCAAATGTATGAATGGTAATCTACTATGTACGGATGGTAATCACAATTAGATTACCATTGGTACAGATTACCACTGAGCAGATTACCATCAGGAATCTACCGTTTTCACCGGTGATTTAGTAGCTGCGCAGATTCTGGAGTAAATAAATTCAGCTAAAATGGTAAGATTTTCCGCAAATCCTGAGGTAGGATCAGTTTACACATGTGATTTTCCACTGTCCAAATGGAATTCAAATATCTTCTAAATAGAATGCAAAAACTCATTACACGCTCCAATTGTTAAAATGGCGCCATGGTGACGCCAAAAAAATCATTTTAGACGCAATACGCAACACCAAATTTCGGTTAAACAAAAGCACAAAATTGGATATTGAGTATCGTTTTCTTTGTAAAATAGGCTTTTCAATGACTAAGTGACAGCTCAATTTCCTGCTTATGCGTTGCCTCATTTAAAAAACGAATGTTGTTTAATGACCCTCAGTAATTTGCATTTTCGATGAAATTCCCAAATGGGTGGAAAAATGGTGAAAAGAACAACAAAAATGACAGAAAACACACTGTGCCATTTATATGTATTTAAGTAGCATTGAAAAAATGGGTGATTTGAGAAAATAAAATTAAAATAAATATCAGAACTCACTTTTAAAAATAAATGAATCTCTTTTGAAAAACCTTGAAAATACAAATAAATATAGATATCATATTTTTGAAATAATCTCAGATATTTTTAAAAATCTTTCAAAAATCCCACAGAAATAAAATATGGTTAAATCTATCTGGAAAATCCTGAAAAAAATGTAAACACAAAATAATTATATATTTTTTAAAATATTTTCTGATTTTTAAAACCATAAATCAGCCATAGATTTTTTCATTTCTACATGTAACTAATGCAAAATGTGCAGGTGGCCTTCGAATAGCGAAAGCGCTGAAAAGCTCGCAAAGCGGTGCACTTTTCGCGGGCGGGAAACGGATAAAGATTAGAATAATGTTATTCCAAACAAGATGTTTGACGATATGTAGGCTCGTTGTTAACGGCCGGCTAGCAGACTACCGTATTTTGTTGAATAAAAAACCCACTGAGATATTTGAACTTGGTGTCAGATTTGTCCGATAAAACGGTACTTTATAGGTACTTATTCAAGAATCTACAGTAAACGCGTGAATAACAACACTGCCAAAACCAAAGGCAAAGCGACGACGTGATACTTTTGCTCTCGCATCAATCGATTTCTACACATTGGCGATTTGCCAAAGTGTAAAATGTTAGAAAGATGTTCCCTAGTTGACGGACAAGTGATTTAAGTTGACAGAGAAACGTACAAAGTCAGCATAAAAAGCTTTCCAAGCTCAACCCATATGTTTGCTTTACAATTGACAACGATGATATACTGATCGGACTGAACGCTACCGTATTTTTACAAATAAATTCGCAAGAAAATTGTGCACCGAAATAACGAGTAGTGAAAGCAATGAAATGCGATTAGAAAAATAAATAAAAAATTTGACATTCTATTCGGATGGAGTACGGTAGATTTCATTGTAAAGTGTACCGTCTGCGGTGGACCTTTAGTATCCATTGTCATATGAAAGTCAGGGCAAATCCCAGGACTATATCCAAACGGCATGAAGGCATCAAGCTTAAAAGCTTAAACATAGCTTACAAAATGGCCAGACAGATGTCGTCCAATCGGATGAAAATGCGATTTAAGTTAAATCCCGATTTTGAAAAGCTCACTGCGCAAGTCAGTTTACAAGCTTTTCTGGATATTTTGTGGCAAAAGCTCAAAGCGTGGCTCAAAGTATTCAGGAAAATTTAAAATTGGCGAAAAAATCTTTGTGGAAAAAATCGATCAAAAACTTAAAAAGACAAAAAAGCGTCGATCCAATGGAAAACGCAAATCGGCGCCTGTTCGATTGCATCAGAAGCCAGGGCCAGAGGGCAAAAACAACATCAGGAACCAATTTAGAATACTGTCAAACGACAAGATGTGTCAAAAAAAAATTTTGAGTCCATAAAATACTGCTTTTTTCTTGGCAAATATTGTGTTATTCCTCGCTACAAAAAAAATTTTTTGCAACTTTTCTCCACACTTGACACTTGACTTGACACTTGACTTGACACTTGACTTGTCACTTGACAACACTTGAAACTGGTCCCAGCATCTACTAAAACACCATGCATCCACCCAACTCGATCAGTGGGGCGCCTGGGGGCAAAACAAGATCGCCTAATCCCAATCCAAGTGTCTCAAATTTGCCGCCAGGGCACACGGTCGTATCTCATGACCCGTCAATGGATCAGGGGATAATCCTAGACTAGATAATCTGGCAGCGGAGATTATGAGATAGAACGGATCCTTTTATCCTAGCGCGGTCATGCAAAAACAGAGGGCGATTTTGCGTGCATTTTGGGAATTTGGGAAGACAACAGAAGCGGCATTGAAAGTGATTTAATCGGAATAAGTTTTTTTTAATTGTGCCGCGCTGCATTATGCTGTTATGAAAACGGACCTTTTTCTGGTTGGATATATATATCCTTTCCTGGATTATTTTATCAGGGATGGGCGATTTGTTGATAGGAATTTATTTTTGCCCTTCAATTGTCCCAAGCGTCCGGAGAATCTGAAAAAAATTTTATTAGAGCAAAATTTTATTATTTTATTAGAAAAATTTATATAAATTTATTGTGTAGCAAGGGAAAAAACTCCTGCGAGAGTCTAAATTGTTGGTTAAAAAAAACAACGTGAAAAACAAGTCTTAATCGCGCACTCGAAGCTCTAAACAATGCTTAATACTCGCCCAAGGGAAATCCCATAATCCCTTCACATCCAAACCCAAATAAACTAAAAATTCAGCCCAAAATCTCCAATTCAACCTAGAACCAAGGCTAAAGCAACACGAATTTCGAATGGTATTTGATATAATATATACCGTATATCGTTGAATAAGACCCCTCCCTTGAATAACTCCCCCTGTGAGCCAGGTGAGGAAAAATAACTCCCCCTTGAATAACTCCCCTTCTATTGGATAACTCCCTTCTCTGGTTATTTGAAATGTGTGATGTAATCCACAATGTGTATTTGAATGATTTGGATGCTGATGAACATGAGCTTTAGAATGTATACCTTGCTTTTGTTGTTGTTGAACTGGTCAATACATGGATTACATGAGTTGACAGAATGCATTCATATTTACAATAAAAAAAGTGAAAGTCCAAACAGAACTGAAAAAAACACCCCCCCCCCCCCTTGAATAACTCCCCCTGAAAAACCTCTGACGAAATAAAATCTCCCCTGGGGTCTTTTTCGAGTATATACGGTATTTTCTCTCACGGATGTCTCGACTTTGGTGCATTAAGCAGAGCGCTGCGCGGCTTAGAATCTAATAGGATGGGATATATAAGCTTGGAAGACACCGTCGCGTACATACTCATGAATGACGGGTTGGGCATTGGGGGAAAATTTTGGGGTTTGTTCGGTTGAATATTGTAGGGGCACTTGATTTAGCCGGGTGAATTGTGACAAAGTGTCAAGTGACAGATGTCGAGCAAAGTTTCAAATCATCATCAGGTGATATTTAGGTCAAGTCAATTGCTTCTGTCAAGTTACAAGTAAACTGTAAACACGTTCCAAATCGCTTCAATATTTACCAAACTCATCCAAAAACCTCGCCACTTAACTCGGCACTTAACACTTACAGCCAACTTTATCACAAGAAGGGCACTTTAACACCATCACCTCAATTCCTCCCTACAACCCGAGTAGGTAACATCCCATCCAGAATGGTCCGCACACGCAACAGATCCATTTTGCCGCGCGGCCCGCCAATGTAGTGCGCGGCGGCGGCGGCGGCCAGATTACGTCTGGGCGGCGGGCCGGGCTCTGTGCCGCGCGGCCGCTGCGAAACAAGCTTCTGAATAGGTGATTACATCCTACTTATGCGAAGCGTGCGCTTAGCTAGCTGTGGGAACGGAATCCTGGGCGGGCCAGCCTGCTAAGCCAGATCAGAGTTGTTAAAAGTACCTGACTTTTTGGCAGTATGCGTAAAGTATTTTGTTTTTACCCAGCCCCTAGTACAGAAAGCGTAAAAAAAATTATTTACTTTTATTCGCGACTAAATGACAGTAAAATACTTTTTTCCAGAAAGCGTGAATGTGAGTATTTTTTCTCAGAAAAGTACTCGAGTAAAAGGGTACTCAGGAGAGTACTCGAGTAAAAGTAGACTTTTTGAGTAAAAGTAATTACACATTACCAACTGCGAGCCAGATATGACTCGCCGCGTGAGCAGTGCAACGGATGAATGAACGCGTTGCACTGTAGCGCCGGTAGACATTTCCATGTGCTTATACGCGTGTTCTCGGGGCATCTTGGAACAGTTCCATTAGCGGGAATTACGCGCCCAATTTGGGCAGCTTACGCCGCTGCGACTATTTAGAGCGGCGCTAATGTCGTGCAGTCGTGCCGCGGCGGCCATTTTCATGCCGCCCGGCTCCCGTATAGCTGGAAATCCCCAAACGTATTTTATAATAGCCCACGGGTCCCTGGGGCATTTTGGGCAAGAAATCGGCAAGGTATCCAGCGGAAATGTTAGACAAAAGGTGCCGTTTTTCTAACTGCAGAATAAAAAGCATCTCATGGAAAAGCGCCATAAAAATGGCGCCATGCAAAATATTGGCGACCGGCGCCAGATGGCATCAGAGAAAGGGGTGACATTATAAATTAGCCGGGGTATAAAGGCAAGACAAGAAAGGCACTGCGAAGCTACATATATTTAATTAAACAGAGCTCATTGTTTCAATTTTTACAATCCATTGCAAATAATCAACTCAATGACAGGTAAAAAAATCGGGAATAAAAATCGTGGATCGCAGAAAAGCCCGCAAAAAGACACACGCCAAAAGCGGCACACAAATCAAAGCTTATCAACCGCTGCGGCTAAAAATGCGGCAGCTTCCCTGGCGCCGGCGGCCGCAGATCAGGACGTAATCACCTCGCATTTTTGATACGGCGAGCTGGGGGGATTGGAAAAGCTCGCGAAATGCCACGCGGACAATCTCGATTCCGGCGACAAGCGGCACCGCGGTGCGAGTGTGGTCATTCTAACATATTGTGGAATCACACATATTGCGGAATCTCACATGCCGCATGGTGACCTTAACATAATGTGGAATCTCACATGCTCAAAGGTGAATTTCACATGACCAAAGGTGAATCTCACATGCCCAGCGTAAAATACACATGCCCATGGCCAAACGTGAATCTTTCATGCCAGCCCAGCCCATGTCATCTCTGCATCGTCTTGTCGCAGCTTTGTATAATAAAACTATAACATAAAAATTGATTTCATTAGATGCAAGCAGTAAGAGCACATACAGTTGTTAGTATATCAGTAAATATACAACACATTAATAAAGAGGTGAGAATTAGTTTGAGTACAACAAACATTCAATGTAAAAATTCAATGCAAGAAATCAAAAATGCCAATAACAAGTAAATTCTTAACAAAAATCAGTAAATGACTGCAGATAATAATATCTGCTGAGTCAAATTGATTGCAAAGTACTGTATTTCCTACTGTATTTCCTTGAAATACCCCCAGGGGTTTATATTCTCAGAGTGAGAATTTGGATGGGGGTTAAACAAAGGGGGTATTTCGAGGCAGATTGACAGACAAATTGATAAGGATCAATCACTGATATTTATTTCAAGCTTTTTTCATGCTGGGCATGTGAGATTCATGCTGGGCTTGTGAGATTCACCTTTGGACATGTGAAAATCACCTTTGGGCATGTGAAATTAACCTTAAGGCATGTGAGATTCCACAGTATGTTAAGATCACCATGCGGCATGTGAGATTCCACAATATGTCTGATTCCACAATATGTTAAAGTAGAATCACACCGCGGTGCCGGTAAAATGGAACGATTCAGATTGGGCGAAATTTCGGCCGCGCGGCGGCTGATCGCCGCAAATCCGCGCGAACGGCGCGGCCGCTTTTCCACCTTGGACGTGACGGGTGCCCGCGCGGCCCCCGAAGGAGGCAATATGGCTCTCGCTTTACCGCGAGATTTCCACAATGATCCCGGGTTGCGGCTGGGCGCTGAAATTTCGCGCAATTTCAGCGCGAAAACCACTCGCGCCGCCGCCAGGGCCGGTGAAAATAGAAATTGTTTATCAGTCTCGCAGTCGAGAGGTCCGGGTAGGGCGGCCCGGTATCAGCGGGTGATGCGCAGATTCCGGCCAGTACAGGGGCGAAATTCGATTGGCCCGACACTTTTTGTCGGGCGGCCCGATCAATTGTAAAATATATATTGTGCACGGAACTGCTCATCAAAACTGCATAAAAACCATACACAATGAGGGGGGGTATCTTGAATTTTGACATTCCGGGGGTTGGATAGATAGCAAATCGCTCCTCCGGAGGGATAGATACCTGAAAAAAATTTGTGGATGGGGTGGGGGTTTCGGGGGGTTGTGGGGTTGGATATATAGGCTTTTTCAAGGTTTAGAATGAAGAAGAGGGAGAGTTGAAAGTAGGTGTCGAAAAATAGCTGAAAATAGATATAAAGACATAAATAGCTGAAAATAGTTATAAAGACATAAATAGCTGAAAATAGGCAGGTAGACACATGAACTGGTGATTTTGGAGGTTAGAATCTATAAAAATGTATGAAAATTAGCGTCTTCAGCAATAATTTGGGTATAATTTCTCAAAAATAGCCAGTTAACTAGATAGCTGGCCGATTTTGGGGTACAGGGGATAGTAGCCGAAAATATTGCCTATATGCCGAAGACATATGGCTGGGCGCTTGGCGTGGGAGGGGGGCTACCCCCCAATTGGAGACCACGACTCGGGCTGCCCGACAAAACTTGTCGGGCAAACACAATCGTGCCCCCTAGAAGACAAGCTCATCTCCGCAGTAGCCGCGGCGCGGCGGCGCGGCGGCAAATGAGAAAACGCGACCGCTTCAAAGCTAAACGCGATCCTAGCCGCTTATAGCGCCGCCGCTTCAAGTCGGCCCGGCGGCGAGATTAACAGGAAATGAAGAGGCCCAGATTTAGATTGGACCGCGGCGTGAGGGGGGGAAGTGGTCGCGTTGCCGCGCCGCCGGCGAAGATTGCTCCATCTCCATCTACGGTAGCTGCGCGCTGAATCTTCCCTTCGCCATTCATTGCGGCAAATGAAACGGAGATATAAAGGAGGCTGGCTAGTTGATCCAGCTTAGCGGCGCGGCGGCCTGATTGCCGCCGCGACGCCAAATTGAATTGACCCGGCCGCGGCGGCGGGAGGATGATCGTCGCTGCTGCAGCGCCGCTGATTAAGGCGCGCCGCGCGGCCACAACAACTCTATATCATATCACATCACGGCATATCATATCTCGTCGCCGCGGTGGGTGGGGCTTACAGCGCAGCTTACAAGTGTTAGCGGCGGCGCGGCCGCGATTGGATTGGATCGGGCCGCGGGGGCGTGATAAACATTGCGCTGCGCGGCGGCGCGGCGACGTGTCGCCGCGCCGCCGCCGACTACTGTAAGCCGGCCGCGCGGCTTAGAAGTGTCCGGTCAGATATTCAGATGCAAGCTGAAAGTTCAATCGACCAAACTGAAAGTGGCACCGGGGAGAGTGAAAACGACCGACACAAAAGTGGAACAAAGGCGGCGCGGCCGGAATCGGGCCGCATTAACTGTAAATTCGCGCTAAACGCGCCGCGCGACGCGCTGATAGGCAGGTGCAGCGGGGCGGAACTTGACATCTAGTCGGTAGCGCGCGCGCATGTGACCTGTGGACTTGACCCGCGCGGCGACTGCGCGCGCCGCCAGCCGCCACGTGCCGCCGCCGCGCCGCAGGTAGGTAAGCAGGGCGGCCAGGTAAGGCGGCACTTGCATCATTGACCCGCCAGCGCCGAAATTAGGCTCGCGTGGGGGGAGAAATTCGCGTCGATGGAATGAAGATAGGCGGCACCGCCGCGCGCATCATGCATTACAACGGGGCGGCAAAGAAGTGGGCCCTTCGTTGGCAAAATTCGAGACGCCAGAACACGAAACAGCTAAGTATAGATTGCCGATCGGTTCATCGGGCGTGGGGACGCGCGCGCGCGTAAAAAGTGACCTGCCGATTTTTACATCAAGCCCCGGCGGCGGCGGCCGCGCGGCGACAATGAGACGTCCCGAAATCGGCCCACGTGCAGTCGGTTGTCACTGTAAAAGCCGGCGGCCGATCTGATGACCCCCTGGCGACAAAAGCGGAAACTAGCCGATTTTGTACTTTGAAGAAAGCGGCCACGTTTTTGTCGCGCCAGCTGCGAGTGCGACTGCGTTTTTCCAGTAGCGTTTCAGTCCGAGATAAAAGCGAAATTAGTTTGTTCGCGGCTGTTAAATAAATCAACGCTGGGTGAGTTGCGCGACAAGCTTTATTTACTAGAGGACAGTCATGGTTTTCAATTAACCAAAAAATATTAGAAGATGTTTCAGATTCCAATGTAAAATGTGGTAAAATGTAAAATGTATACAAAAGGTATCAGATGTTACAAATGACAAGTAACAACAGATGTCAAATGTCAAAGTTTGTGTGGAATTTGTCACTTGACAAGAAAACGATGTGGATGCAGTGAACAGATCAGAACTACCATTCCATTAACAATTAACCATCGAAAGATGCAGTGACGTCATGCACCGACTTCACAAAACACCAAAATAGTCAAAAATGAAATGCCCGACTACCGGGCACCGTAAACACTTCGGGCCGGCCCGCCACAATGCCGTAAACATGCGCCGCGCACGAGAAGTGATTCAAAAATCAAGCAAGGAATCTGCCGCCGCGTCACGAGGGCTTACTTTACAGCATGCAACTAATGCGGCACTCTGCCCCACTGTATCGTATTGTGCGCTCGGGCGAGCGTGACAATTCCGTTCGGCCGGGCGGCGCGCGCACGCGACGCCAGCGCCGGGGCCCAGATCCAATTGGAAGGTAGGGCGCCCCCGCACGTGAAGATCCACGCGCTAGTGCATGCGCTCGCTCGCGCCTAGGGCGCCTCGAGTGCGCCCTACGTTCCAATCGAATTCGGCACCGGCCGCGTCGTTGTCGCCCACTTGCGCGTTCCCAGCGTGAGACCAGCCGGCCGCCGCGGCGCGCGACAAAAGTCCGCGCGCCGCGGCGGCAGCGGCAGAAGTTTGGCGGCGCGGCGACACGCTTTTCGACGCGTGGAAATACAAAAACCCGGGGCTCTTCACATTTCGGGCAGGGCGAGCATGGACCGTGCATGTAGATATTATTATAGTCGCGCGTCGAATACCATCTATCTGGACTCGCTCGGGCGATTGTCGCGCAGTCACGCAGCGGCGGCACGTGCATGCGCGCCGCTTGTTGCAGTCGAGGCGACAATCGCCGCCGCGCCAACTCAATTGTGCAGTTTCGCATTCGATCGCGGAGTTTGCTAAGACGCGCCGGCAGCAGATATATTAGGTGTTGCGCAACTTTTTGCGCCGATCGACAGAGAAGCCATTGCGATTGCGTGTGCACTCGCGTTTTAGAACCAGGAGCCAATTTCACGCTTTGTCAAGTGACAAGACAAGCGAAGGGTGTAAAGATAGGTAGTTTCCATGTTGCTTAGCAAGCATCAACCAGAAAACGTTGCAGCTACCTTTGACTAGATAGAGAGGAGATACCACTGATGTATAGAAAAAAGTACAAAATTTGCACTGCCACAGGTGGGAATCGAACCCGCGCCTCTCTTATTTAGGTAAATATGAATGCGGAACGAATTAGTTGGTCCTAAATACAGGGAAGCGTCACTAGTCTTCTATGAAAATTAAAAAAAAAATCGGAAAACTCATAAATCAGGTCTGAAAGCATCTGAGTTTATCGTAATAAGGTGTCCGTCAACTAGTTTTGACGGAGATTTAACATGAAACATGCTGGTAAACTTATATTTATGCATTAAAATGTAATGTTGAGTTTCCCAACTTCTATGAAATTTTGCTATAAAAAGTGTCTAGGTATGCACATCGTGTACACGTGGGTAGTATTACTAAATGTTAAGCTACATAACACAATAATAATAATATGGCAGCGCAAGCCAGTTGACGGCTGGTCAACTGTAAATTTGTAGCGTATTCCAGTTCACAAGAAAGTATCGTTTTGGCTCATTAGTTGACAAGTATAACATTCCGTTGAAGCAAAAAAAATATTTTGCATTTGACTGCTAGCTTCAGCTTAATGGCGGTCAACCAGTGATGAGTAGCCATTATGGGTGTATTAAGCGACAAATTCAAGACGAAGTATGAAATTTTCAATGAAACTTTAAATGTCTGGTAAAAACATCAAAGGCAAAACTAAAATTTCGCGTGTCAATTAAGCAGTTTGAAAATAAAAACGTGTACCGAAATTAATCACTTCTAACGGTGTGGAATTGGCACCACGCCAATATAGGGTACTACACAACAAATTAAATGACAAAACTATAAGATATTTAGTCATCCTATCGCAGAATAGGCAGGCGAAACGTTTTCATCAGTGGATTCAGTCTAGGTGCCAATTACAGGTGAAAAATGCCAAGTGTTTTAAGTTATATAATTTAGTTCTAAGTGGTAAGTGACAAGTTAAATCAACTGACTTGACATGAATTGATCGAAATTTATATTTGTCACCTCAAATGACCATTTTACCCAAGTGCGGGTTCGATTCCCGCATGGTGGCAGTGCAGTTTTGCACTTCTTCTACCGTTTTGCACTTACCACTTGCCACATTTCTTGTCACTTAACAACCTGCTTAAGTGTCAAAAATTACAGGTACCGCGACACAAATATGCGATCAACACTTGACACGATATGAATAGGACCCCTGCAGCAATTTGAACAGGACCCTGACCAGCCGCGACACACATCGCCAAGTGTACCAGCCGCTCAAAGAGGACTTCATTCGAACGATCCCCACAACCGAATGCGGACAACGATTCACAGCCGGACATTTCGGCCATTCGCGACCGCGGCACAAAGAAAGAAAAAAGCGCCGCCCGGCCAAAAACTTCGGGCGGGCGCCACGACGAAATCGTACAAAAGTTACAAAAGCGCGATTTTACAACCCGCCCAAATCGACGGTAAACGGACGCGTTTTCGCGGGTCAAAGTGCACGTCGGACGCGTTTTTACACAGGCGACAAAAGCCGCGGCGCGGACAAAAAAAATCGCCCCCCCCATCAGCTAGCGAGATTTTTAATTGCGAAAATTGGGCCGGAATTAGTGCTAAAATGGAATGGAACACGTAATAGACTGGGCTTTTAAATCGTGACAAATGAAAAATTGTCGCGGAAAAATTAAGACAGCGAAATTACACAAATGGAGTGGTCGAGAAGAAAGTGTGACAAACTTTTTTGTAGCTATAGATAAATATTTAGGATAGCTAAGGTGTCTTAACATGGTACCGAAATTTATCGAATAAATCCCCTGGAACGGGTTATTTTTATCAGATGTTTCGATTGTGGCAATATTCAGGAGAAATTATTCAGGAGGGGGTATTGGCCAAAAAATTTCAGCTTAACCTACTTTTCATGGAATATGACGACCCGTCATCACTTTACAACTTAAAACGTTTACAAGTTAAGTGCTAGAAAGCAAGTTGTAACTAATATTTATAGCAAAGTTTACAAGTGCCTAAATTTACAAGTAAATTTCAGGTGGCAGATGGCAGACGAACTTGTAAAGTGAACATGGGAATGTGGTTGACATTTACTTGTAAACATTTCAAGTGAGTGCAGTGATGCATGGAAGACAGGGGGATTTTATTCAGGGGGGTCAGCTAGCTAGGGTCAGTCCCGCACTCTGTAAAATGTAAAAAAACGGTACACCAATTTTGTCAAATGTCATGGAAAATGAACAATTCCCGTTCAAATTCCTACTGGGAATTTTAGAGGCCTTTGGAGCAGAAAGGAGGGGCGGGGGTGGGGGGGGGGGATCCGTGCCGATGCGCATGTAAACCCGATAAAATCTTCTATCGCTATGACGCCATTCCGTCAAAATGCATGTAAAATTTGGGGGGGGGCTGAGCCCCCCCGTTAACAGGACTCAGTAAACAAACAGCCCCACTCCAAAATACTGGATGTCCCTGGCCCCCAATCACCGGGTCTACATGTGCACCGAGTTTGTATGTGCACCGGGATTACATGCGCACCGGGTACTCGCCAGGGGGGGGGGGGTGGTGGAGCAAAAACACACCCAGCATGGACACGCCAACACTGGATAATGGATAACGGAAGGATGAAAACCTCAATCTGCGAGCGAAAATAAACAAAACATTCAAAATAACGAAATGAAAAATAGTGAAAAATATGAAGCGCACTCTCCAAGCCAATGGCTCATCGAAGAAAAGAACAGGTGAAATTTCGCAAACATGTAGAAAAGAAGCTACTCTATACGAAGAACTAAGGTAATCGTGTTATCTATCATCAAAGAAAGTTCAAAAGATAAACTCAAGTTGCAATTAAGGAAGTAGGTACTCTGGCGAAAAACTGGAACTGTGAATCGACACAGAAATAGCAGCAGTGAGTAGGGATGGAAAAACGTTTCTGATAACGACACTGTTTTTTTTAATACAAAACGACGTTTTTAAAAAAACCGTTTTTTAAAGTTCCCAAATGAGTTTATGAGTTAACTTAAACAGGTATTTATATTGAGACGAGCGAATCCATTTTCTACTCTTACATATTGTGGAAACTGACATGCCGCATTGGGAATCTGACATATTGTGGGCATGGTATAGTTTTTTATAAGGTTATAAGAGAAGGCTAATACATTGGGAGTGATGTTTCACACTGTAGAAGTATTTATGTGGGGGCACATTGGCTGGATATGATATATGCATGAACAACGCAATACACGATAGCATGAACAAATGGAAGCTTTTACACTAAAAATACATTAAAAAAACAATGACACCAACCATCAATGGAAAGGTGTGTGTGAAATTGCTTACTTGCGCGCAAAAAAATGCAAAACATCTTGTGTTATTATTAATTGTAAAATTATTAATTTAATCATTCTCTAAGTAAATACTACTAATTTTGGTTGCTTTAAAAATATGTTTAAAATGTTGAATCATGTTTAAAAAAAACATTTAAAAAAACTCTGGCCATCCCTAGTTCTAGTAGCGAGTACCTAAAATATTTTTAGGCCGCGCAGCGACACCGGTACGGTAAATCGGTACACAGGTAAATATCATGCCAAAACTATTTACTTCCAGAAAGTTCATACATACGGCGTCGCGGAACAGGCACTGGTGCAAGCCTAAATAATAAATGTACAAAAAATGACCCCCGAAAAAATGCTAAAAGATACGCGGGGAACAAGTTCCATTCAATCGAATGAGAGAAATTTCACGAGGTGAGACATTTTGCCGCAAACGAAGAACGATTGGGGAATGTAACGTACAGTCGTTAAAAGTAACTTTTTTCAGAGTAAATGTAAATGTGAAGTATTATCAATTTAATCATTCTCTGAGAAACGAAAGTTAATTTTTACACATTTAAAAGAAACGTGAAAAAACTTTTCACTGGGGATACCAGAGAAAACGTAAAAGTACTTTTTAATGAATACATAATAAATATGATCTCTTTCCCATCCATCAAATGAGGGGGTTATTCGAGAGGGGTTTTTTCACAGTCAGGGAACAAGGGGGGAGTTATTCGAAAGGGGTAGTTTTTCAAGGGTGATAAAATATCAGGATATACGCTATAAAAGCGGGTACAGGTAAGATTTGGACGAAAAGCGGGCGTTTTTCTTAAAACTGGCTCCAGATAAATATATAAGTGGCAGACTTTGTGGGTAGGGGGGTTCATGGTAGCAAAATAATTTTGCCTCCGGGATAACATATAAATAGCTGGGCGATTTGGGGGGTACCCCCATTGGAGAACTTTGGCACGATTCCCGCTGACTGATAAAGAGAACCACTTTCAGTCATCAAGCATTGAGGTTGAGATAAATTTAAATCGGAGGTTTAAATCGAAAAAAAGTGTCAAGCAAATTGAATTCCGGGCCAAAGAAAATGCACGAATGAGAGAATCCACACTCGGACCGAATTTGGCAAGATCGCAGCACCTAATAATTTCCCGTGTGCACGCAAATACAAGCAAAAATTGTTGCACAACTTATTGAGAGACACACTCGAGTTTCGAACGCGGACAACAATAACACGCGCATAAATATGTACTATTTGCACGCATCCACCTTACATTAGCATGGGTCGCGGCGGCAATTCATTCATCAAAACAGTATTTCGAATCACACCTCGCGCGTGTGCACAGGCAGCGTGCAGTTGCAGCGCGGCCAGCTGCCGCGCTAGCGGCGGTGGGAATTTTTTTTGAAATTTAAAAAAATAAAAATTTGGATATTTTTGAGTTTTGAATTATAAGGTTATAAAGTTGTTACCTGTTATAAAGTTGGAGATACCTTTTAACATCTAATTCAAGTAAAAAAATAATTTTTTTTTGGCAAAATCACTCCGCCCCATGCATCCCATAGCTGCACAAGTATGTATATGTCAACAAATATTCATAATGCACCATTTCATACACAGTTTTTATCTATATTCGACTTTTATTCGCTTTGAAACTGACTTATTTGTAAACAAAATTGTAATGTGAGTTCAAAAATGCACTTTAAATATTATTTTTGGATACCACTCATTCATTCTTGCAGTTAATACATTTAAATACATTTTTGTCCATGAATCAGAAACTTGTTTTTTTTAAGCAGGCGTTTTTATGAAATATTATTTTTTTACCTTTCACTCAAAACACTAGGAATATAAACTTTAACTAATATTTGTATATTATCACCCTTAGATCTATAATTGTGTAAAATCACCAAAAATAAAAAAATAAATTTTTTTTCCACCACCAAGCAAAAGTCTCGTGCGCAGTTGCGAAATACGACCGGGATCACGCTCGGATGTTCCTATTTTCTACGATTTTGCAAACATTTCATTGTGGCCGCGCATTTCAATCAACTTTCTGCCGTCGCGACGTCACGTGACCAATGGCTATTGTAAATAGTAAGAAAAACTTTTTCAATGAAGTTTGGCAAGAGCGTCGCTAAAAACCGCCGTTAAACATGGTAATCCGCGCGGTTATATTGAAATATCTGTAGTATACAAAAGAAAGCGAGTAGCGATGTGTAATTTCAGTGAATCAAATACCTTATACCGTATTACCTCGAATTAACCCCCCCCCCCTTGAATTAACCCCCCCCCCCTCGAAATACCCCCCCTAAATTTCGGCTGAGGAAATAATAACCCCCCCCCCCCTCGAAATACCCCCCCCTAAAACTGAGTGTAACGTGAACGTACATGACAAATACCGCAGTTTGTGTTCTGTACAATGCAGAACACACGTTAAAACTAGGGTGTCAAAAAATTTTTTTTACGGAAAACGGAAACGGAAACGGAAAAATTATTTCAGCAGCCGGAAAACGGAACGGAAAACGGAAAAAAATTTGCACTTGGCGGAAAACGGAAACGGAAACGGAAAAAAAATTTCAGCGGCCGGAAAACGGAAAAAGAGGCCGGAAAAACGGAAACGGAAAAATCAAATTTGCACGGAAATGGAAAAACATGCTGAAATTTTGCCGGAAAACGGATAAAATTTTCTGAAATTTTGCTGGAAGTGGGAAAAATTTGCAGTAATTTTGCTGGAAACAGAAAATTTTTCACATGATTGACAATCTGCATTAATTTTTACCAGTTTGGCTGATCAGAAAACAGAAAGTTGAGCCAGAAAAGGGTAAAATGAGGCGGAAAAATGGAAAATTGAGGCGGAAAATGGAAAAAAGCGGAAAAATTGGAAATTGAGGCGGAAAACGGAAAAAAGGCGGAAAAACTGAAAATTGAGCCGGAAAACGGAAAATGAGCCGGAAAAACGGAAACGGAAAAAAAAGTTGCCGGAAAACGGAACGGAAAACGGAAAAAAAATTTCAGCAGCCGGAAAACGGAACGGAAAACGGAAAAAATTTGCCTGCGGAAAACGGAAACGGAAAACGGAAAACGGAAATTTGACACCCTAGTTAAAACTGATGATTAAGTGACGTTAGGGAAGGGTTTTGTGTATATACAGTTATAGCTGCCTATAAACACACATACATCTATGTAATTGTTCGATTTTTCTACGTCTGCGTATGGGGAATTTTCAAAAATTTCTGGCGAAATAATAGACCCCCCCCTCGAATAAACCCCCCCCCCTCGAATTATCCCCCCCTCAAATTTTGCTGGCGAAATAATAAACCCCCTGGGGGTATTTCGAGGTAATACGGTAAGCAGCACAGTTGTTAAAATGTATTTACATTTACTCGAAAAATACATATACTCGAGAACTTCGTAAATACATATACCGGTACATATACTTTTTTAAAGTACCCGTACTCACCTGTACGCGTACTTTTGAAAAGTACACGTGTACAGAAAATGTATTTTTGTCACTAAAATCGCAAGCTTTTGTTGCTAAAATAAGAAAATATGGAAGAAATCATATCATTTTGCTGAAAACATGCTAAATAATCAATAAAAACGACATCTATTATGTCTTCCAGTGTAAAAATCTCTCTCACATGTAAAAAGTAGTAGCTTTTGCATTTTCTATGAAATAGTACCCACTTTTACAAATTCTATGAAGAAAAGTACTCGCTTTTACATTTCCGAGGAAAAAAGTACCCATTTTACATTTTCCTCCTAAAAAAGTAATTAACTCACATGTACTCATGAACAGGGTTGGTTTTATAAAAATTCATTTTAGTAAAATTGTATAAAAATTGTATAAAAATTTTATTTTATTTTAATTTTATTCTTGTTTCATTTTATTTTATTTTATTTTATTCCCAAAAGTCATAAATAAAATAAAATGACACATTTTACAAAAATTGTACAAAAATTTTACAAAAAATCAGAATCATGCATGCAAGGCCAGAAAATTGTAATAATTAGACCTATACATGCAAAACCTGTGACAAATTTTTCACTTACTTTTCAAAAGTTGCATGCAGTATGTATTGTCAGCTAGCTGCAAGTGTAAAGTTACAATTATTGATAAGAATAGTTTGCATTTTCAGTAGAAGGACTAGTGAAGTTTGCTGGGCACATTTGTAAAATGTAATGCAATTTGTCAATTGTCATGACAAATGTAAAGTAAAGTGTCAATTGTCATGCAAAATGTCAAGTGTCATGTCAAATGTCATGCAAAGTGTAAATTGTCATGCAAAATGTCAAGCGTCATGTCAAATTTCAAGCAAAGTGGCAATTGTCATGACAAATGTCATGCAAAGTGTAAATTGTGTATCCAAATCTTGTGTTTTTGTATCAATAGTATGTTTTGTATCCAAATCTTATGTTTTTGTATCCAAATGTTCACATAAGATTTGGATTCAACAACAACAAAATTTGGATACAAAACATAAGATTTAGATATAAAACATAAGATTTGGACACAATTTGCTTGACAATTGATACTTTAATTTTTACATGTCATGACAATTTACACTTTACCTTACATTTGTCATGACAATTGACACTTTGCATGACATTTTACATGACATTTGACACTTTACACTACTCCCAGATCCATGAATAAACAGGTAGAAACTCAAGCAACGAGATAAAATTTTACAAAAATATATGAATTTTTATACAATTTTACAAAAAAATGAATTTTTATACAATTTTACAAAAATTTTACAAAAATTGGAATTTTTATACAATTTTTATTTTTATTCTTAAATTTTCCATTTTATTTTATTTTATTTTATTCTTGAATATTCCATTTTATTTTTATTTTTTTCTGAGATTTTGCCAACCCTGCTCATGAATACGGGTAAAAAAAGTATTTTACATTTTCTGTATTCGGGGGGTGAGTGAAAAATATATTTTACATATAGGTACATATACTTTGAAAAAAGTTCAGTATTTATAACAACTCTGATAAGCGGGAGCAAATAAATCAAATAGAGAAAATTTACATAAATATTTTCAAAGTAATTAGTATATTTATATTGATTAGACAGCACGCTCTATACAGAAAGTTTGTTTAGTATATTCGACGGACCGCACGCTATGCATTTTTCTGAAGGAAACGCTCCATCATGACGTCATCACCAATAAAATAAAAATAATTCCAACAAAAAAGACAAAAAACATGACGGGAAAAAACATTCCTCGCCTTTTTCTTTAAAAAAATAATCTTCTTTTGTGAAAGTGCATACCGTATTTCCTCGAATTACCCCCCGGGGGGTTTATTTTTTCAGAGTGAAAATTTTGAGAGAAAAACGTGAAAAATGCAACAATAACCACCATTTATAAGTTTTTACAGCCTTATATAAGGATGTACATGGTATAAACGATGTTCTAGCGTAACACAGTAAGTGTTTTGAACGTCTGTTATGCATTTCCCGGACCACAAATTCATAGTGCCCATTTTGAGGGGGGGGGTATTTCGAGGGGGGCTATTTCGAGGAAATACGGTAAATAAGTATACAGCTCGCGCGTTATCGACCAGGACATAAATAATTTGGGCGCATACTTTGCGGTCCGCCGAGTATAAATACATACTTTGATGTTTTCTACCAAAACAGTTCAAAAAAAGTTTGGCAAATTTTAGCCACAAGCGAGCCGAGACACAATAATGAAAGCAATTTCATATGATTGAAAAATAGCCTACCTATGCTTTCTTATTCAGATGGGTTATGGTAGATTTCCTATCTGTAAAATCGGCATTTAGTAGAGTATAAAGGAAATTAGAAGTAGGAGGTTTCAATTGCTGAGAACAGCTTTTACTTCAATTAGCGTGAAATAACAAAAGATATCGAACCAAACTTTTACGCTTGCTCGGTCCTTGCGAAATATTTACATCATCAAAATTTGGCAGTCAGCCAATCGCATACCCATGGTAATCGAAGGAAGCACCACAGCGAAATCTCACACAGGTAAAAACAGGTAAAAACCAAACAATTATCATATAAAAACATCTATAAACCTGCGCCAAGAAATAACGCCAGCCGAAAGGACATAATCACCTAAGAAACTGTCACAACTTCAGCACAAAACCAGTCGAAAAATAAATGCGAGTAAATACAAAAATGCGGTCGCAATCAAACGGAAACATCGGAACTTCGAAAGCTTGCAAACGTCGCCTTCGAGATGGACAAAAGTGTACAAAAACACAATGAAAAGTGTACAAAAGCCGGGAAAGTGGGGGGGGGGGCATGAATTCACGCACTCGAATCTCAAGCATTCGTATATTCAACAGACGATTTTTCAAATACACGATTTTATTGTACGCATTACACAAATTTCAAAAGCGTTTTTCGAAAATTGTCCACACGCGATTTTCGGACAAGCACACGTGCGCATAAAAAGAAATACCGTATTTCCTCCAAATACCCCCCTCACAATGGACACTATGAATTTATACCCCCCCCCTCGAAATACCCCTCCCCAAATATAGTGTATAGAGAACGTAGATGACAAAAGCTGTGGTTTGTGATCCGGGAAACGCAAAATACAATGACTGTGTTATGTGTTAAAAACAATGACTGTGTTATGTTAGAACAGGGTTTTTACCATCTACGTAATTACTAATATAAGTCTTTAGAGTCTTATACATGGCGGTTTTTGTTGCATTTTTCATTGTCTGTGTACGTTACAAACAACAATTTAGTACTGCGATTTCAAAAAATTTCTGGCGAAATAATAACCCCCCCTCGAAATACCCCCACGTTTAACACCCCTCAAAATTCCCACAAAGAAAAAAATAACCCCCGGGGGGTAATTCGGGGAAATACGGTATACATAGTAGCCATAGATGCGCGTGGATATCGACCGGACTAAAAGGTTGCCAAAAACTTCAAACCTCGGCGATTTGGGACTTGAAAGTTTGAAGTAGCCAAGTGGAGGGATTGTAATGAATATTTACACATTTCAAGTGTCATTTGGGGAACTGTAAAAATGGATCTCGCACGATTTGCACGGAAAACATTGCGTTTGGGACTAGGAAATTCACGAGAATTACATGCAAAATATGGAGTATTGTAATTGTACACACGAGTGTGGTGACCATTGTCCACAGATATTTTTGTTATAGATGTGATCGATTATAATGGAGCTTCTCGGCGGCGCTGCCAGGGACTATTCTAGGTACCATCCAGACTTTGTAAAAAATCCCTGTCAAATGTCAAGTCATGTAAAATGTCTTGTAAAATGTCAAATTTTATTTTATTTTTACTGATCGTTTGACATTTTATATGACTTCGATAGTTTGCATGACATTTGACATTTTAGAGGGACTTTTACACAGTATAGGAGTGGCTCCAGGGGAAAGTGGACAAGTGACAAGAAAAAAGTGAATGATTAGTGACGTTATAAGTAAAGTTTACAAGTTCAAGTTTCACTTGACTTATTTAGCACTTTTTGTCACTTTTCCACCTGCAAAATTGGCACCAGAGGTGTTCAGAGCACTCGTTTGAGACACAGAACGATCTTGACACTGAGACACAAAACAGTTTTCTGCCAAAATTTCAAATATTTTTGAATACTCATAAAACAGAGTTTCCCAATCTTTTTTTGGTAGAATACTAGCGTGTGCAGGCACTTGTAAGTCAAAATATCACTTGATTTGTCACTTTACTTACCACACTACTTGTCACTGATTAACTAGCGGAATTCACCCCGGAAGATCAAATCAAAATGAATTCAAGCACCAAAACATAAAATAAAAAAAAGTTCCAAATCAACCAAAATTTCAAGTGCCATATTTGCACACCAAGTGACAAATTTGGCGCAGAAATCATCGTCACGCCGGGCGGGGACACGTGAACGCGCACGAGATATTACATGACGCAACTCGCAATTACGCTCGCAATCCACCCTCGCTCAAGACGGGCTATTTTATTTACAGACGAACAGTTTGCGAAGTTGCCGAAATTCGGCACGAGTGCATTCGAATGGGCGCGGACACGCGACTGGCGGCCGCCCCGCCGCCGCGGCGACACTTTTTCGGCCGCGCGGCACGGCGCGTCACGCAATTTCTGACGCCGCAGCGTTGCGGTGTGTGCAGCGCGGCGACGAGTCGGGCGCCGAGCGCAAAAAGCCCCCCGACCACGGCCACCGGGTCCGAGAGTTTATACATTATGCATATTGTAAGGCGGCGAGCGCACGTTGGCCGATCTTCACTTCACCATGCACATGGGAATTTTTGCCGCTGGACACTGGGTCCACTTCGGAAAATTCTGCATGAGCATGCATGTATGTGCATGTATATTTATATATATTGTGCGGGAAAGTGAATAAAAATGAATAGTTTTGAATTACCGAACTCCGCATACAGCCCGTGAAGTTTCAATGGATCAATTCAGAGAAATCGACGCTTCCCAGAAACCGCGTGCAATAATACAGTTGAATTGAAAATATCGTCGTCGAAGCGGCATGAAGAAAGTTTTTCTCGATTGCATCACGACAAGCGAGACTTTGTCAAAAACGTGCAAAGAATGGCCTCGAAATAGCAATGGACCCATAATATTCCCAAAAAGCCATCTAAATCAACGCAAACCAGGGAATATCGATTTATAACCATGTGGATTGGTAATCTAGCGATTGCCAAGCCATAGTTTTGATTTTTTATTTAAAGGAACTGCGCACACTAATAAATACAACACTGAAATGTGAGAAATGCAAAAATCTGTTTTGACGACATTTGAGCCACCACAATGAGGAGTCTGTCAGCAATGAAAAATCATTCATTTTGGTAAATTTGTTCAAAACAGATTAATGAGTTTCCTAAATTTTGGTGTATTATGTAGTATGTGTGGCTGCAATGGGTTTCAATTACTTAACTGCAAACAAAACTAAATTTTGATTGATAGCCCATAGTGTATTGGTATTCTGGCCAACTGTATCAATATTTAAGCTGCATGCAAAGATAATAATGCATAAATTACTTAAAGAGCCGGCAAATATAAATGGGTTTTTGATTTTGAAAAATTTAATCAATTTTCATTCGACCCCAAATAAAAGTTGGGGCGAGCCACCCAGCTCAGTTTGTAGCCCCAACATTTCTCTACAGGAACCCCCGGGATGACCCCTGTAGCTGCTCAGGTGCAGCTGCAGGGGCGCCTCCCGTAAAAAATTCTAAAACTCCAGCTGGCAAATATGAATGGGTTTTTGGAATAATTTTTTTTTGCGCTCTTTACACGCGAAGTGTAAAGAGCGCAAGTGTTTCGTATTGGGATATTCTGGTGCAGAAATTCACGCCCGTTCTTTATAGGGCAATTTCAAAGCATGAATCCAAATATTTTGCAAACACAAACGTTAATTCAACAGAAAATTACATAACAAACAGGTGTGAGCAAGGATGTAACCAGGGGGAGGGCGGGGGGGGGGGGGGGGGGGGGCGGCTGCCCCCCCTTTTCCTGGGTCAGGTAAAATTGATGCCAGGAATGGCACATTCCTAAAGCGATTTTGTAGGTATACTCGGCGTACATGATACTCTGCCCTCGCACTGATTTATGTCTCGTGTTGGAAGCGTGCCAATGATTATCAAATCATGCAATTTCCGATTAGCAAATCATGCAAAATTCATTGATGTGAATATATTAATGAATAACATTATAACAACAATCATTTTTGTCATCTTTTTATGAAACTCGCATGCGTTAACCATCATTGGCGCACTTCCAGCGGGAACCACGCGTGCAAGGTGTAAAGTAACTGGAGTATAGTGTGAAAATTTTTTGCGCACAAGCGCACATTTCTGTACCTCACACTATCTTTTACTGTTTTAGATGTTTCAGCGGAGTAAATACCGCTACAAATGACTATATATTAATATATAGTAAACATTGGCGCCAACGCCAATGCCAATGATGCCATGGCGCGGTGCCTACATATGGCGCCAGTGCCATGGGAGGGTACTGATGAACATCTCCGCAATGAACATCCCCACCCAGGTATGAATGATACAGTGCGAGATGTTCATTACCTCTTGTGTATTGATGAACATCTTCAATGCACTGATGAACATCTTCAATGCACTGATGAACATCCCACTCCCCATGTGTATTCAGTGCATGCGGTTAGATCTAGGCAAATAGATAAGTGAGTACAAGCAGTATTTTACTGTCAATCATAAAACGATTTGGCTTTTGCTTTGATATCACTGCATGCTTGAAATTGACGCCTGTTGCATGTGCCGTGCATTCCAAAAACGCCACAGATGGAGGATTAATTGAGCTTTGAACTTTGATTGTTGCCGACATATTTAGGTTACAACAGACGCACAAGTGACATGAGATGTTCATCGGTACATTAGCTTTTGTATGATCATCAGGTGTTCAGAATTATTTACTGATGATCATCCACTATGTATGAATGATCATCTCAATTGGATGTTCATCAGTAAAGATGTTCATTGTGGAGATGTTCATCGAGGATCTACCAGTGCCAAACCTTCATTCCACTATAATAGAGGCAAAATTTTAGGGGGGGGGGCGCTGCCCCCCCCCCATTTGCCGTGCTCCGTATGCAATCCGCCCCCCCCCCTGCTCAAAAATCCTGGCTATGTCTCTGGGTGTGAGAACACAATGATGCTGTTGTTTCTACAAAGTAATGGATGATGAAGTAATGAAACCAGAAAAAAACATCAAAATATCCCTGATCTATTTAATTTTTCATCCAGAGTGTTCACATGTGCATGGATACATTGCCAAAAATGTCTGTTACATCTAAATACCCCTGGTCCATTGTAGGGTATACTTGGCAGATGGCACACTTAGTATGGAAACCTACCAAAATCTTTGTAATTAAGTATTCCAAATTATAAAAATGAAATATTATGATAAAAAACTGTAAAAAAAATTTAGTTCATTATTCAGATGGGTTATGGTAGGTTTTCATACTAGGTGTTATGTCTGCCTGAGTATATGCTTGTATTCTGGCTTAGAAATTAGAGACATTGGCCTTATCATTGACATAAAACGGGTTGAAAACCGAGCTACTTTATTAGCTACTTTTAACTGTATGAGGCTTTATAATCGATACACTTTGGCTTTCCCATCGAAATACTTTGGCTTTTTAATCGAAAGCTTAAAAATCGGGAAGGTTAAATAATATCGCTACACTCTTATCGCAGACGCCCACAGATACCGTACAACACCCCAAAATATCCGCAAAATATCCGAAAAGTGCAGTCAACAAAAACAAGTGACATCACGCAGCACACAGCAATTTAGGCGGTGCAGCGACAAAAAGTATCGATGTACCATGCGAAAAGTACCATTATCTCGCTAAGGCGTAGGCACTTATATACCAAAAACTCTAATGCCGCGTGTGCAGTTTGACACAAGATAAAGTAGTTTTATTTTGTTTTGCGAGGCGCCCTAATCTTTGGAAGACTCGTGCAATGTATTCAATGCCCGACTGATTTGATATTCTACAGTTGAATGATGGGCGGAAAATTTGGTCAAGCATTTAGTAATCTTTACTCACAGACCCTGTAAAATGTCAAATGTTACGCAATGTGTCAAAAGTCATGTGAAATGACAAACTCATTTGCCATTTTATAGAGCATTTTACATGACATTTTACAGGGTTTTGGAGTGCCCCTCGTGCCAGTCACAAGCCCTGTAAAGTATAAAGTGTAGCCCTGTAAAGTCAAGTGTCAAATGTCATGTAAAATGGCATATGAATTTGGAAATTGTCATATGAAACGGCATAGGAGTTTGACAATTGTCATGTAAATTGACGCACAATTTTGTCAATTGTCATACAAAATGGCAATAGTCATGCAAATTTCAGTAATAAAATCTTTTTGTAATGCTTGACATTTTACATGATATTTGACACTTGACTTTACACTTTACAGGGCTTATGACTGGCACGAGCGGGTACTCCAAACCCCTGTAAAGCGCCCTGTAAAACGTAAAATGTCATATAAAATGCTCTACAAACCCTGACTTAATACTGGTCCACAAAGTGGCTCCAATAAGCACTATGTACTATATACCCAACTGAAAGGCCACATTCACCCGCCCACGGTAGTTATCGTGCCCGACGAGCAGGGCAGCGCCGCCGGGGCCACCTTACAGCGCGCGATCGTGACGCGGCAGGTCGGCTAGCCGCCGCTGCACACGCGGCAAATCCGCCATTGTAAATAAACTAGCAGGATTCTCTCCGACCTTCGGTCGGGTTTTGTGGTTCTCTACAATTAATACCATTGGAGAAAATATGATACTTTAGTTAAGTTTGCCCACATGCTAGGCATGTGTTTTGAAATGCGGTATGTAATCTACCAACAATAACAAGACCAATACCAAAGATGCAATGTTTTGGAATGGATTTTTGTAAACTTCTGTAAAATGGTTGGGCATGAAACTCGGTAGTAAAATGTAGACAGTTTGCGATTTGGTATGATGGTGTGCAGTGTGCAATCTGTGTGGTATAGGTTTTGTGATATGATAGTGTGGTTTTTGCAAGGTGTCAAACTTTGTTGTAATCTTCAATTGGTTACATTTGTGCTTTGCTGTTCTTTTTGTGTTTGTAAATCCTTGTGGTATAAATTGTAGAGAACCACAAAACCCAACTGAAGGTTGGAGAGAATCCTGCTATAGGTACCCACTACTCAGAGGCTTGCAAAAACTGACACCCCAATGGGGACCCCCCTCCAAATGGCACCCCCTGGGGAACCTCCCAAAAGTGGCACCCCCTGGGAACCGCCCAAAAATGGGACCCCCTAGGGCCCCACAAATATGGCACCCCCTGAGGACCACCAGAAAATGGCACCCCTTAGGGCCCCCCCAAAAATGGCACCCCCTTGGGACCCCATAAAAATAGCACCCCCTGGGGACCCCCCAAACATGGCACCCCCTAGGAACCCCCACAAAAATGGCACCCCCTGGGGACCCACCCAAAGTTGGCTCCCCCTGGGGACTCTCCAAAAATGGCACCCCCCTGGGGACCCTGTGCATTCTGTGTGGTATAGGTTTTGTGATATGATAGTGTGGTTTTTGCAAGGTGTCAAACTTTGTTGTAATCTTCAATTGGTTACATTTGTGCTTTGCTGTTCTTTTTGTGTTTGTAAATCCTTGTGGTATAAATTGTAGAGAACCACAAAACCCAACTGAAGGTTGGAGAGAATCCTGCTATAGGTACCCACTACTCAGAGGCTTGCAAAAACTGACACCCCAATGGGGACCCCCCTCCAAATGGCACCCCCTGGGGAACCTCCCAAAAGTGGCACCCCCTGGGAACCGCCCAAAAATGGGACCCCCTAGGGCCCCACAAATATGGCACCCCCTGAGGACCAGCAAAAAATGGCACCCCTTAGGGACCCCCCAAAAATGGCACCCCTTAGGGACCCCCCAAAAATAGCACCCCTGGGGACCCCCCAAACATGGCACCCCCTAGGAACCCCCACAAAAATGGCACCCCCTGGGGACCCACCCAAAGTTGGCTCCCCCTGGTGACTCTACAAAACCCAACTGAAGGTTGGAGAGAATCCTGCTTTAGGTACCCACTTCTCAGAGGCTTGCAAAAACTGACACCCCAATGGGGACCCCCCCCCAAATGGCACCCCCTGGGGAACCCCCCAAAAGTGGCACCCCCTGGGAACCGCCCAAAAATGGGACCCCCTAGGGCCCCACAAATATGGCACCCCCTGAGGACCACCAGAAAATGGCACCCCTTAGGGACCCCCTAAAAATGGCACCCCCTTGGGACCCCCCAAAAATAGCACCCCCTGGGGACCCCCCAAACATGGCACCCCCTAGGAACCCCCACAAAAATGGCACCCCCTGGGGACCCACCCAAAGTTGGCTCCCCCTGGGGACTCTCCAAAAATGGCACCCCCCTGGGGACCCCCCCTCAAAATGGCACCCCATATGGACCCCCCCCCCGCAAAAAAAAATATAGCACCCCCCTGAGGACCACCAAAAAATGGCACCCCTGGGGACCACCCAAAAAATGGCATCCCATGTGGACCCCCTTGAAATGGCACCCCCATATGTACCTCCAGAAAATGGCACCCCCTGGAGACCCCCCAAAAATGGCACCCCATGGGGACCCCCTCTAAATCCTGTAAACACAGCCCCTAGTTTGGAAACTCCTGTAAACTCAGCCCCTAATTTGGAAAATGGTATGAATATTTCAAAAAATCACTATCATCAATCCACAAATGCATCAATTCACAATTTTCAATTCCACAAATGCATCAATTCACAATTTTCAATTTTTTAGCCCCAGGGGTTAGACTTAAAAAGTTATGGTAATGTAGAGTAGAAATGGAGTGCACATCTCAAATCAGTACAATAAAAAACCCACAAATGCATCATTTCACAAATTGAAAGTTTTTGTGCCCAGGGGTTCATTATCAGGGTTTTAGTAATGTGGTGTCAAAATGGAGTGCATATTTGAAATCGCTACAATCAGAAACCCACAAACACATCATTTTATGATTTGAAAATTTTTGGCCCTGGGGGTTCATTTTCAGGGTTATGGTAATGTAGTGTCAAAATGAAGTGCATATTTCAAATCAAGGCAATCAAAAAGCCACAAATGCATCATTTCACAATTTCTAATTTATTAGCCCCATGGGTTCAATTAAAGGCTTACAGTAATGTAGAGTTGAAATTGAGTCATTTCAAATCAGTGCAATTAGAAACCTGCAAAATGCATCATTTCACAATAAGAAATTTTTGGGTCTAGGGGTTCAATTTCAGGGTTTTAGTAATGTAGTGTCAAAATGGAGTGCATATTTGAAATCGCTACAATCAGAAACCCACAAATGCATCATTTTATGATTTGAAAGTTTTTGGCTTAGGGGGTTCATTTTTATGGTTATGGTAATGTAGTGTGAAAATGAAGTGCATATTTCAAATGAGTGAAATCAGAAACCTGAAAATTTATGATTTCACAAATTGAAAGTTTTTGGCTCCAGAGGTTCATTTTCAGGGTTATGGTTATGTAGTTTTCAGGGTTTTGTAGTGTCAAAATGGATTGCATATTTCAAATCAGTGCAATTAGAAACCCACATCAAATCATTTCACAATTTCTAATTTTTTAAGCCCTGGGCATATTTGAAATTGCTACACTCAGAAACCCACAAATCCATCATTTTATGGTTTGAAAGTTTTTGGCCCAGGGGGTTCATTTTTAGGGTTATGGTAATGTAGTGTCAAAATGAAGTGCATATTTCAAATGAGTGCTTTCAGAAACCCGAAAATGCATCATTTCTCAAATTGAAAGTATTTGGCCCCATGGGTTCATTTTTAGGGTTATGGTAATGTAGTGTCAAAATGGAGTGCATATATCAAATTGGTGCAATCAGAGACCCAAATTTGAAATCAGTGCAATCAGAAACCCAAAAATGAATGATTTCACAAATTGAAAGTTTTTGGCTCCAGAGCTTCATTTTCAGGGTTATGGTTATGTAGTTTTCAGGGTTATGTAGTGTCAAAACAGAGTGCATATTTCAAATCAGTGCAATTAGAAACCCACATTGAATCATTTCACAATTTCTAATTTTTTAAGCCCTGGGCATATTTGAAATCGCTACACTCAGAAACCCACAAATCCATCATTTTATGGTTTGAAAGTTTTTGGCCCAGGGGGTTCATTTTAGGGTTATGGTTATGTAGTGTCAAAATGAAGTGCATATTTCAAATGAGTGCAATCAGAAACCCGAAAATGCATCATTTTTCAAATTGAAAGTATTTAACCCCATGGGTCCATTTTGAGGGTTATGGTAATGTAGTGTCAAAATGGAGTGCATGTATCAAATCAGTGCAATCAGAAACCCAAATTTGAAATCAGTGCAATCAGAAACCCAAAAATGCATCATTTCACAAATTGAAAGTTTTTGGCCCCAGTGGTTCATTTTCAGGGTTATGGTAATGTAGTGTCAAAATGAAGTGCATATTTCAAATGAGTGCAATCAGAAACCCAAAAATGCATCATTTCTCAAATTGAAAGTATTTGGCCCCATGGGTTCATTAACGGGTTATGGTAATGTAGTGTCAATGGAGTGCATATATCAAATCAGTGCAATCAGAAACCTAAATTTGAAATCAGTGCAATCAGAAACCCAAAATTGCATCATTTCACAAATTGAAAGTTTTTGGCCCCATGGGTTCATTAACGGGTTATGGTAATGTAGTGTCAATGGAGTGCATATATCAAATCAGTGCAATCAGAAACCTAAATTTGAAATCAGTGCAATCAGAAACCCAAAATTGCATCATTTCACAAATTGAAAGTTTTTGGCCCCAGTGGTTCATTTTCAGGGTTATGGTAATGTAGTGTCAAAATGGAGTGCATTATATATCAAATCAGTGCAATTAGAAACCCACAATGCATCATTTCACAATTTGAAAGTTTTGGCCCCATTTTGGGTTCAATTTCAGGGTTATTGTAATGTACTGTCAGAATGGAGTGCATATTTCAAATCATTGTAATCAGTAACCCACAAATGCATTATATCACAATTTATATTTTTTAGCCCCGGGGGCCTCACTTAAGGATTATGGTAATGTTATTGTTAACTCCCATAAACTCAGCCCCTAATTTGGCAAACACCCATCAACTCAACTCCCATAAACTCGGCCTCTAATTTATGAACTTGTGTCAACAGCCCCTTATTTTTAAACTTCTGTCAACTCAACCCTAATTTATAAACACCCATCAACTCAACCCTCAATTGTAAACTCAGCCCCTAAAAACTCAAGTCAACCCCCTATACATGTGCAATTGCATTCTTGGGAAGCAACTTTGCCATCTACTAACCCTGTTTGTCAAGATTGTGGATCGTGTTTGTAAAGGGCATTTGTACTAATAAATAGTGACTGCATTGTGTGCAAAAACACACACGAATTGGGCACAATGAGGCCTGTGATTGTGCGTCCTATCTTTTACATTAGGCATACCCAGCACGCAATTCTTTCACAATTGTATATGTTTTGATGTAAGACGCGGCGGCACGCAGCTGCCGTCGCGTGGATCCGTCGGGCGCCGCCGGCAGATATTCAGCCCCCCCCCCCGCCCTTCTGGGATGAAGTTTGATTGGCCCGACAGTAGGGTCCAAATGGGATCCCGATTACGAATCCCGAAATATTTTAGGATTTTACAGTGCTGACCCCGATCCCGAAATTACAATCCTGAACCCAATCCCGGTACCGCAAATTTGAAAATCCCGATCCTGATCCCCAAAAGTCAATCCCGTTTGAACCCTACCCGACAGTGTTTCGTCGGGAACAGCGATTTTGAATTCTTTTGTCAAGGGTAGCACGTTTTTCAGACGTGGGCCAGGAGGTGACAAAAAATGTTTTGGGATGGGGTCCAATTTATATTTTTACCCTTTCAAGGGTCAAGGGAAAAAGGGTGAAAAATCACTGAAAATAGATGAAATTTCTTTAAGAATGCAGTGACAATGTTCCTGAAAAAGGCAGTCAACAGAATGGTTCAGGAATTTTTCCTATGTTATGTATGGTAAATATGGCAGATATACAGCTACACAGGTAAGTGCCAGCCAAAAATTCCCTTATTTCATTTTATTACCACTCTTTTGATGTTAGTGTAAATGCTTACAAGAATACTGGTATTTTGACAACTATGCTATCCAACCCCACCCTCCCAGGGTCAATATCTTGGAGACCCCTGGCTGGAGTTATGGCAGTTGGAATGAAATGACACAGTGACTGGCAAACTTGGAACCAGTTTACCTAGATGAGGTAGACAGCTTAGCAAAAAAGTTTTAAAAAAAGTACATTTCCTCTCTAACAATGAGCTGCAGCATTTTTGGGAGACTAACACCCCAAAGGTCACCCTGTGGGGCATACCTTCCATCTGACATGAGAAAAATCATATTTGTATTCAAATCAGGGGTTTAGTGGGTGGAATTGGAGGGGGGGGGGGTAAACCCCCCCCAATCCGCCAGCTATCCATCAATGGCAGAGGCCGCTCAGCATCTATCTATCTATCCAAGAGGCAACATTTTTGGCCAGCATCCCCTGAACCTCCCACCCCCCCCCCCCAATCATACAGCTATCTATCTATCTGGAGCAATTTTTGAGAAATTTTGCCCCTATTTTCATTCAAAATCACTAATTTTCATAGCTTTTTACAGTTTTTTTCACCTTCAAAATCACTATTTCATGTGTTTCATTGCCTATTTTCAGCTATTTTGTGTACTATGCTTATATGCTTATGCTTATGCTTATGCTTATATACCTATTTTCACCTACTTTTAGCGATTTTTCCCCTTTTCTTCCTTCTATACCTTGGAAAAACCTTTATTTTGAACCCCCGCGGACCCCCCCCCCCCCAACTTTTTCAGGTTCCTATCCCTCAGAGTAGCGATTTATTATCTATATGAACCCCCACGGCGGTACAAATCTACAAAACCCCTGATTCAAATACATCGAGTCTTTCAGATGATGGGAAGTACTGAACAGCCCGACAAATCTTGTCGGGCAAATCAAATTCAATCCCTAATGTTGGCTATTTGTGCGCGACCGGTTTTCGCAGCAGTAGCCCAAGCGGCAAATTCTAGCGACCGTCCAAAATCTGGGCCGGGCTAAATTGTTTGACGCCCCGATTCAATGTCACATCTGATCGGATAATAAGTATCAGAGACTACTGTAGGCAGTGGGCTGGCGACAATTCCGCACGCGAACAAGTGACAAAAAGTAAGTGACGAGTAAAGTTGCATGTGATGATTCAAGTTAAAAGTTTACTTAAGTGACGAGAATTCTCATTAGACAATTTTTGATGCGACTGACCGCTTTCTTTTAATAAAAAAGCGCCACTAAGAAAAAGGCCACTCTCCAATACTAAAGAACAAAAAGTAACGATGTGTATTGGTATCTTGCACTGAATATAAGGTAAATGCCACGGGTCTCCAGGATTTTGACCCTGTATAAATAGAAAATCGCTCCTCTAGAGGGATAGATACCGTACTACCTCCAATATACGGTTAACGTTGTATTGATATCGTCAGATTTTTACTGTACCTTATATTAGAGGATACCTTTTCGCCAGATTTTGCAAACATTAATCAAACAGCAAACAACAACGCAATTCATTTTAAAAAACTGGAATGTAACAACATGGTTAACCAGGTGCCACTCCCAGACCCTGTAAAAACCCTGTAAAGTGTCAAAGGCACTGTAAAATGTCATGTGTCATATAAAAGACCCTTTAAAGTGTCAAATGTCATGAACAGACCCTGTAAAGTGTCATGTGTATCCAAATATTATTTTATAATATACAAATCTTATGTTTGTATCCAAATTTTACTTTTTGACACAAGGTTTGGATACAAAAACATAAGATTTGGATACGATGAACCAAGATTTGGATACAAAAACATAAGATTTGGATACGATGAACCAAGATTTGGATACCCATTTCACTTTACAGGGTCTTTTACATGACATTTGACACTTCACAGGGTCTTTTATGACACATGACATTTTAAAGGGTCTTTTACTTAACACATGAGATTTTACAGTGTCCTTTACAGTATACATGACGTATTACAGGGTCTTTAACACTTTACAGGGTCTGGGAGTGGCCCAGGCTTAATAAATACAAGTTGCACGGGGTTGTCTGGGTACCCTTCGTCACCACTTTCATTGATAAGTCCAAAATGTCCGATTTGCAGAAACTGCGTTTGAAGTTTCAAATTCCATTTTCTGCTAGGTAATTGTGCCCGTGACAAATGTTGTGTCCAACATGAACTTATCGAAATAATGAGTGGACTTTCTACTTTTAGCTCGACTCGGAGTGAACGTAATTCGTAAGGGGGGCAAGAAAAGTTGTGGAAAATTTACAGGCTAATTAACAGGAAATTTACAGGCCCAACACAACTTCGCACTTTGGACCTATATTTGGACTTATCGTCAATTTTACATCGAATCGCGTAGGTACTGGGGGGGGGGGTTAAAGGGGTTCCTAATTAAACAATATGAATACCGTAGCGAAACTATTCAAACCAAGACGCGAATATTCGACAAAAATCCCTCGTGCTGTGTAAAAAAACTCTCAGCGCCCAGATCGAAGATCGGCGCCCACGGCGCGGCCGATTTCAAAAACTCCTATATGCTAAGCCGCCGAGTAGTTTCGACGCGCGGCCGATACAGATATTTGCAGTCGCAGCGGGGCACCCGAACACGCCTAATATTGGAGTAACCTTGATTCAAAGCGGCCCCCGGCACTCGCTAGTGATGGCAAAAGTTGGGGATGAAATTTTTTTATTTTGAACGTTTTTTTATTTGAAAATTGAATTGGAATTTGGAATTTCCAAATTTTTTAGGAAGGTTTTTAGTTTTTTACTTTTTAACATGTCCAATTTAAATTATACTGAATTCTAATTTTACAAATATTTTCAACCAGTTTGAACTGTTTTCAAACATTGTAGAGTTGCTTAAAAACCATTAACTTAATGCTTTTTGCGGCACAAATGCATTAACATGAAAGTTGGGTCTCATTCCATTGCGGGTTGCCATTACACAGTGCTACTTTTGACCTGATTTTCGATTATTATTTTGAAAAAATTGTCGATCTTTCGAGGAAAATTTTAATGGTATCATGTTTTTCTGCATTTTCAAAAATCCAAACATTCAAACACTTTCAAGTTTCTATTTGCCATCGCGACTGGCGACAGACTGCATTGGAGCCAGCCATGCAGCGTCCAACTTTGTTTGAGCGAATTTTTGTAATTGCCGCCGCCGGGCGCAGCAGTTTTGCATGCGCAGATGCGAGTTTGCATGTTCGTAACTGCGGTGTAAAATCATTTGTAGCCAAACATCTGATCAGGTGCCACTCCCAGACGCTGTAAAAGACCCTGAAAAATGTCATGTGTCATGTAAAATACCCTGTAAAATGTCATGTGTCATGTAAAAGCCCCTGTAAAATGTCATGTGTCATGTAAAATACCCTGTAAAGTGTTATGTGTATCCAAATATTATTTTATCGTATCCGAATCTTACGTTTTTGTATCCAAATCTTACTTATTTGGATGCAAAAACATAAGATTTGAATACAAGAAATAAGATTTGGATACATTTAACACATTACGGGGTCTTTTACATGACATTAGACACTTTACAGGGTTTTTTACATGACACATGACATTTTACACTTTACAGGGTCTGTACGGTAAATTTTCCAAATTCCCGGTACGGTACGGAAGTCCGCTTGCAATCTTGCACAGTCGATTTTACACACGCAATTCTGCGACCACGCTCAGCAATTCATACACAAAGAGTAGGATTTTGCCCATTTCACACCGGGTGTAGGTTTAGTCCGTCAGCGTTCAGTGTACAGACTAAATTTTATCCAAACCTTTGAAAATGGCGCTGCGATGAAGATATGAAAATACAAAAAAAACGGGTAAAGAAATGGGATGACTAATAGAATCGATCAGAGCGGAATATTGCCGATCGAAGGTCGTTTCCCACAGTTAACTAGAGGCTAAGTTTCGCAGGCGATTTGATCACGCCCAAATGAACAAAATCCCTTCGCCAGTGTCGGAATTGGGATACGAAATGCACGGATATACCTACCGTATTTGCTTGAATAATTCCTCCTTGAATAATTCCCACCTCGAATACCCCCCTGTAAGACGGGTGAGGAAAAAATAATTCCCCCCTTGAATAAACCCCCCACGAATGGACCAAATACTGCACATCGAATAATTCCAGAAAAACAATCGATTAAGCCAGACCAAGCAAAATCGCTCCTCTGCTTTGATTCATCGGATGGAAATGCTGTACATCCGGCGTGCGGTAACGCAATGAATTTGGAACAAAAATATCATGTTATCTTGCTAATAAAGCGTATCTTGCAAAACGAATTGATAGAAACATGCTTGAAAACTTTGACGAAATAATAATCCCCCTTGAATAATTCCCCCCTCGAATAATCCCCCGTCAAAAAAGTCTGACGAAATAATAATCTCCGGGGGGATTATTCAAACAAATACCATATATTTACAAAAAGAGGAAAACCGCTCAGAGCAAAACATCCGCCTACACAGAGATAGGCCAATAAAGCTAACAAGAGTACTGAGAGTCGGGAAATTAAAAGAGCAAAGAAAGTCATCTAAAGACAGGTAGATGGAACAGTATAAAAAATTTACAAGTGAGATGTAAAAATTCACAGAGATATAACAATTTAAGAGAAATGAAAATTTAAAAAAAAATAGAAGTGTGGTAAAAAATAAAAACAATTACTTTTCTTTAACTTTTTACATATCACTTCTAAATTTAGGTATTCTTCTTTTGAATTTTTATTTCTCATTTTAATCATTACCTCACATTTAACTTCTTTTTTATTTTGACTTTTTACATCTACATTGTTCCTTTACCTCTCAACTGGCGGAATTGGCAACCTGGGGGCAATCCCGAGCCCTGTAAAGTGTAAAGTCGCGTGTCAAATTTCACGTAAAACGTCAATCAAAAAAAGAAAATAATAAATATTACACAAAAAAAAAATTTTTAATAAAATTTTAACACTTTGCATGACAATTGACAAATTTGTATGACATTTAACATGACATTTCACACTTGACTTTACACATTACAGGGCTCGGCACTGCCGCCTGTTCTAAAATTCCCTTACCGGTCTTAGCTGCAGGCGCCATCAGGCACTCCACGCACAGCTACAACCTAAAGAGGATTGTGCAGTTTGTTAAGTTCCAAAAAAGACAAGTTGAAAGAAAGTGTGTCAAGAAAGAAAATGTGTCAAGAAAAAACAGTGTTGTCTGGACCCATACCGTGTAAAATTCTCTGTGAAATGTCAAGCAAAGTGTTAAAAGTTATGTAAAATGTCTTAATTTTTTACTTTTGAAATTTTGCATGACGTTGGCCATGTTGCATGACGTTTGACAATTTGCATGACGTTTTACAGAGTCTGGGAGTAGCCCCCGGAGGATAATATGAGCCGTCGCTGTTCGACATCGTCAAAATTGCCGATATCGATCTAAATAATCGAGACCATCTTTGTGGCGAATTCGATACCTTTTAAAGTTGTCAATACCGATGAGAACAACGCACTCAATGCTCAAAGTGGGTTCGAGTACTAAATTGTCGATGGTCAATCAGTAGTCAACTAAAATCCATTTTAAACCTAACGGAAACGTAACACGTTATCTGTCAACGGTAGTTGACACAACGGACGCAACAATTTGCGCATTGCGATGTAAAACATGCTTTAGATTTTTAGTTGACCTATGACCGACTGTCAACTGGTTAATGTTCAGCGCCAACACGACTCATGAGGTAGGCAGAGGCACATAAATGAGCCAACGGCACAACTAAACCGCCAATAAACAACAATAACCAGACCGCGATTACTTCGTGACGCGCCGCCGGCCATTAGATCTCGCCGCCACTTCCGGAAAATCGGCCGCGCGGCGGCACAAAACCCGCCGCGGCGGCACGTCCCCGGGGGACTTTTGCCGCGGCGACGGCACAAAGCTGGGAACCGAGATCATAACTGCGAATGTGCCGCGGCGCCGAGGTCGCTAAACGGTCGGTGATTGGACGGATTGGACAAGAAAGTAGGGTGCAAATTCTATTGGAAGGTAGGGCGCGCGTAGGGCGCTCGGGGCGCCTAAAATGGTGTGTAGAATGTCCCCACACACAGTAGTCGACATCGACACCAAATGTCAACTGGTTCCGATCCCAATTCAAAGTTTGCATTTGAACGTCGTTCGTTTGCTCGTCAACAAGCTTTCAATTGGAATCGGAACCAGTTGACGTTTGGTGTTAATGTCAACTAGTGCGTGTGGGCTCAATGATGAAAATTCAACGTCCACTACCCTTGTCGCTGCACGCATTACTAACGAACGAATTCTGGAATTTCTTACTTGTAAATCAGATTTGAAAGCATCTGAGTGTACCGGAATGGGTTTTTCTTTTATCTCCGCCAACTGTAGTTGACGAATACCCAATTCCGGTAAACTCAAATGACATTCAAAGGTAAGTTATGGGTTTACAACATCTTTAGTTTACAGGGAGCTCCCAGACCCTGTAAAATGTCAAATGTCATGCAAAGTGTCACAAGTCAGTTAAAATACCCTGCAAATGGCAACTGCCATTTTGCAGGTCATTTTACATCACTTTTGACACTTTGCATGACATTTGACATTTTACAGGGTCTGGAACTGGCACCTGGTGTGCGTGGCGCCCTTATATTAAAATAGGATCCGGCCCCAGGCGCCGGGCAATGTATTTTAGATCGGGATTACTGTAGTATATCGAGAAGAAACGCGGCAAAAAGCATCTAAATCAAAAGATTAGCGAGTCCCGTGGGGCTCAAATCTGGGTCAATTTTATATCCGCAATGATCAAATGCAATCGAATCGAAAGCCGTCATTTTTAGTGCACAGAAATAATGGACTAAGGGCGCAAAGTCCATTTCAATCTTGGACAACATGATGATCATAATCTGAGCTCGTATGAATGGGCAATTTGGTAAAATTGCGACCGCGCGTTCAATCTGATATACTTATGTACCGTATATTTGTTGATAAAGTCCCCTGGGCGCTTATTTTGTGTCAAATAATTTTGACGAGGAGTTATTCGAGGTGGCTCGATTTTTCATCAAAAAAAGTCGCGAAGGCACCAACTTTTTTTTGCTTAGAACTATCAACCGTTTGCCTGACCCAGTAAACAAGACTGCTCGAAAATGATGAATTGAACCATATAGCAAAAAAGTCCAAACACTTGCAAATAATGCGCAGTGTTTACGTTCTGAACTGTTCTGTCAATGTTTCATGACTTTATAAGCACATGCACGCTCTTCATAGAGTTCAAGTTAGATGGGGGTGTTATTCAAAGGGGGGGGGGGTGTTTTTCACCAACTCGAGGAGGGGCTTTTCAAAAATATACGGCCACATTACAACTCTACTGCATTACATTCATTCGTTCGATTTATATCATATCCATTTCGTTTTTATTGAGGCTCAGCAGTTAATGAAACGTTTATAAAATAAACACCAAAATGGAAAGTAATGGCTATAGCTTATCTGAGTTTTACAATCAAGATTTACTGCAGATTGAAAGGAAACGGTTACAAATGAGGTGGACATAAAATTACATATACTCCGCTTACTTTACACCTTGCACGCGTGGTTCCAGCTGGAAGTGTGCCAACGATAGTGTACGCGTGCGAGTTGCATAAAAAGATGCAAAATTGATTGTTGTTATAGTGTTATTCATTAACATATACACATCGATGAATTTTTTTCATCTTTTTACGGAAATCGCATGATAAAATGATCATTGGCACGCTTCCAACACGAGACATAAATCAGTGCAAGGGCAGAGTATCATGTACGCCGAGTATACATTTTACATCTTTCTACGGAAGACGCAACAAACGAGCTAAAAGTTCATGGAGGAAATATATGTGAGCCTAAATAAGTGCGCTATTGGAGCCGAGAACACTAGCTGACAGTTGACCAATGGTCAACTGCAAATTACGTCTGGTGCATACTTTGATTATTTACGGTGCATCATGTTTGGCAATTCCGCAACTGACAAGTATTGAGAGAAACTGGCAACTCAAGTGAAAAGCTAAGCGCCATGTAAAATTGTGAGGAAAACGACTTTGGCAACTTTGGCGCTACACACACTCGGTGTCAACTGGTTTCCATGTCAATTCAGATTTTAGTTGACGGGTCGCAGCATAATTTTCAGGTGAACGAGCGGCAACGTCGAAAGGCCATTTATATTGATGTGCGCTTTTGAACATGGTTACGCGTTCCGTCAACTAAAATCCGAATGGAAACCAGTCGGCCCAGTTGACAACCGGTATCATTGTCAACTAGTGTGCGTAGGGCGCTTTCCAACCACTTCTGTACAGTTGTCAACTTGTGGAATTGACACCAGGCACTGGCAACACTAATCATTCATTCACATTTTTAAAAAACATTTTTTTAATTCTTCGGTTGAACTCTGGCCAAAGGCACACGGCGAAATTATTAAATTGCATCATCGCAAAATTCGCGTTAAGGTAGCATAGGACAAAAATCACGCAAGGCAAATTTGGATAGGCTACAGCTGGTATAATATGTAGAAATTACCAAAAAAAATCGAACGATGTGTAGCAATAAACTACATATTGGCAAGGTTCCAAAAAATTTGACCAACACCAAGGGATGGAAAGAAATGCTCTTTCGCTATTGGTAAAATACGGATTATTTAATAATAATGTCAGATTAGCACGTTGAAAACTTCACCTTCTACACAGATGAAATTCTAACAATAGACATAAATAGTTCAAAACTTATAACAATCGTGGATGCAAAAATATCCTGACACAGCCCCAATGATAGTAGTCAAGAAATAAACTAGGTAACAGCAAACAATAACAAAACGTACCAAAAGTATCGTGTTCGCAAATGAAAAATACCGCAAAAGGTATTAATTTAGCGAATTGGTAGCGTGCACGTAGTTATTTACGTCTTTATTGGCAGCCTGCCAACTACGGCCTGATAACTCACGCATGCGACCCCTGTGCAAAAATCGTTGCTGTTAGCGTTTTTAATTCAAAATCAGTGAATTTATTGTTTATTTCACGAGGTGCTCCTATGGTTGGCACGCTGCCAACGTGCACACGCACAGTATCAATCTGTTGCAGTATACGAAAATCAATCGCTACCCAACCCACCCAACCATAATCATAAATAATCAATCGATTTCCCAGAACTCTGCAAAAATTAAAACATAACCCCATTTTGGCCCTACGCACACTAGTTTACAGCCGAAATGGTGAAAACTCACAAATCAGCATTGAACGCATCTCAGTATACCAGAATGACGGGAATCCGTCAACTGCAGTTGACGGGGATTAAAAATAACCCATTACTGTCAACTCAAATGCGCTCAATGCCGATTTATGAGTTTTCGAAATCTCAATAAAAACTAGCGCGCGTAGGCACACTAAGCACACTGTCAACTCAAGCGGGCAGTCTTAGCCCCAAGTGCCAAAGTGCAGTTGACGCAAATCTACACAAAGTAGACCTTGTCCTTGGCGGGGCCCGAGCAGTGCGACATGATGCGGTGCAGGTGCCTCGTCACGGCCTCCATGCTGCGCGACGCGTCCACCTGGAGGGTAATTGAAATTTACCCTATTTGCTCGAATAATACCCCCGTCTTGAATAATTGCACGGATCATTATTAATTGTCAAGGTTATTTTGTTAATAAAGCATATTTCGTGAGATCAGTTGACGCAGGCACGCTTGAAAATATTGATGGAATAAAAATTACCATGCCTGAATACCTAGTTTCCGCTGCAAAAAAATAAACCAGAGGAAATGCAAGCAAATACGACATGCGGTACACGGTACGACTATGTGCCATCCCACATCTGAACCCATCCCACATCTAGACCCGGCACACATATAATTCTACACATCACACATTAAAGCCCATCACACATCTATACCCCACATAGATGTGTGATGGGAAATATAGAAATACAATCTTTTAAATCTACTTTTAATAAATTTTTCGGTTGCCATTGTTAATTGTGACACTTTTAATCCCCCGCCCATCACACATCTAGACCTATCACACATCTAGGTCCCACAAAATAGTTAACCTTATAATGAAGGCCTTTCTTTGCATAGTAGCCAACTAGCGGTGCAGTTTGCGCGTGATATGCACCCAGTCTTTTCTTCAAAGTTGCTTCGTTGTCGTCACCGCGCCGCACCAACGGTTCGCCGGTTGACTAAAAATTGGCATCGAGTTGACTTTTGTGTACTGTGAACTAGGGTTGGAAAAAAAAACGTTTTTTTTTAACTCGATGTTTTTTTTTAAAAAAACGTTTTTTTTAAAAGCTCCCAGATATGACCTAGTGTCAACATATATAGGTATATCAGACACTGGCAATACTCTGTGATGTTAAATATGACCATATAATGGCTGTGGAGCCATGGGATAGCATTATAAGTGGTGATTTGTGTCAAAAATATCCATTTTTCGTCGACATATCGTTCGTATATCGCCTTATAGTCGAATGTTCGTGACTTCAGGTAAAGTTTGGCACGGAATGGTGATCAAACAAGGTTATAAAAGGAGGTTGTTACTTTGGGAGTGAAGTTACACACTGTGGAGGTACATGGAAGCACATTACCTCAATATTATATATTACAGCAACATATGTCGGCTTATTCACCCATGGTAGCACATAGAAATGGATGTTTTGATACTAAAAATGCAACAAAACCAATGAAAACAATGACTAAAAATTTCGGCCGATGTTTTTTTAAAAAAAAAACATTTCGGACGTCATGTTTTAAAAAAAAAAAACGTTTAAAAAAAAACGTTTAAAAAAAACATCGGCCAACCCTACTGTGAACAAGGGTTCAAAAAGGACCACGGTCTCGGTAGATGGTTCGGGAAAATTGCAGGGCTGAGGTGGTACCGGTCCCGATAAAAAATGTCAGTCCCGGTCCCGGTAGAATGTTCGGCGAAATTCCGGGACTGAGGCGGTACTAGTTCCGGTCCCGGTCACAATAAGATAAAAATGCCAGTCCCGCTCTTTTAGGAATGACACTTGATTTTTACAAATTTTTTTCAACAGTCATTTTATACGTTTTTTTCGTGCTACGTAACTGATTATATGCCCATTTAAGCACATGACTATAGTTTTACGTTTTAATCAAGCAGTTTAAAAAAATTTATATAAGCAATTTTTCCATTCCAAGCCAAAAAAGTAAATTTTTCGTGAACATAATCTAAGAACCGGGACCGAAAAATATGAAGAGCCGACCCCCGATACCGCAACCGAATTTTTTGGGAACGCGAATTTAACGCAAGAACCGGAAATTTTGAAGTTACCATTACTCAACCGAACTACACCGTATTTACACAGCATTCCCACAGTCAAAAACAGCCCAACCTCCCCGGACTCACATCATCCCGCATGGGCACTTTTGGCGGGTTGAATTCCGTGTGGTAGCTCCGCCCACTGGGCGAGTGGAACAGGCGGCCGGTGATGCGCCGCACCAGGAGCTCGTCGGCGATGGCGAACTCCACCACCGACTGCAGCGGCGTGGCGCGCTTGGACAACAGCTTGTCCAGCTGGGAGGGGTGAATATTGTGTGGCCATTCTGTGTTAATTCGGGAAGTGGTCAAGTGGCATGGAAAGTGGTAAGTTGAACTATAAATCAATAAGAAGTCAAGTGAAATCTTAACTGCTGGTAATAGGGTCCACACGATGCAGGCTTTCAAACAATCAATGCCGATAACGTCATTCAAATTGTTAGATACCAATAGGAGTTGATATTTACCTATACAGGGGTGTCAAGTACCGATGGCCGGCTATTATAACTTTCGTAACATTTTTTTGTTACAAAGGCAGTTGAAATTTTTGAGGAACTGCCAAATTGAAAACGTTTTCAAACGAATTTGTGTCAAAAGTATGTATGTGAAGGGTGGGGGACTTTTCCCCCACGGCCACTCTGTAGTGGTTTGGAATGTTGCCAATCTTTTCTCAATACAAAGTGGCACCGGACGCTATTTTTAAATTACCAAGAGCACCCAAAAATCATCTCACTTTCTCCGCCTGGGCGACGGTCCTCGGGAAGCCGTCCAAAATGAAACCATTGCGGCAGGGGGGCCTTTCCAAATTTTCCTCGATCAGGTTGCAAACTAGATCGTCGGAGACTAGCGCGCCGGAATCCATGACGCTTTTGATTTCGTTGCCTAAAGTGGAGCCCGACGCAACTTCCGCGCGCAGCATGTCGCCTGAAAGAGGTTCGTGGTAGGGTTCAAACCAGGACCACTTTTCCGGGCCGGGACCGGGACCAGCAATTTTTCTTGTCGGGACCGGGACTGGGGGATCGTACCGGGACCGGAACTGACATTTTCTCATTGTCGGGGCCAGGACTGGTGTGTTGGGACCGGGACAGATAGATAGATAGATAGATAGATAGATAGGGAGCGATTTGGTGGGGTACACCTATTCGAGCACTCTGGGCTGGGCCTAATGCGAAGCCCCCTAACCATAGGGGATTTTGGGCGTAGCATTTTAGGGGGGGGGGGGGGGGTCCGCCCACGAGCACGTTTTTTTAACTCGAGAACGGCTTAGTGTAAAATGTTCAAATTTGGATATAATATGGTTTCAGGTCGGGGCTAGTTACAAGTCCGAGGAACATTCGCTACGACCCCCCTGACTGGAGGTAGGGTGGGCATATAAAAGTACTTTTTGCGAAATTTTTTGGGTGTCACCCAAACCATGCAAACTTTGAACATCAATAACTCGGCGATTTCTGGGCCGATTTGGATCGTTAAACACTTCAAATGATCAGGATAGTCTGCAGATTCCATTTTTTGTAGTTATAGCAGTGATGTCCCATCTACAGAAAACCTACATGAAGAATTATGCATGCAACTTCAAAACTCCATATCTCGACAATTTCTAAGCCGATTTTCACCACTGAATGCTTCAAATGATCAGAATAACATGGTGATATCGATTTTATCCTCAGTTCATCTTTATGCGTGTTCATTATGATAATTTGATTCAAGAGTTAGCATTATATTCTTGTATGAGCAATCTAATAAAAGATACAGATAATCTGGGAATAAAAATGAATTCGCCATGTCATTATGACCATTTTAACTTTTCAGTGGTGAAAATCGGCAGATAAATGATCGAGATATTACGTGCATAATCCTTCCTGCAGTTATTTATGTGGATGAGAGGGTAAAGTTTGAAGCGATATAACTTTTGATTGGAAAGAGATAGTATTCTTGTTCTTTCTTGTTTTAGATTAATTCTGATTGTCTATAGTATATGATAGCATGTTCAGAAAAAAATATTTTTTGTGTTGACAAATCGGGTCAAATTGGCATACGGAATTTAGACATCACTAATATTACCACAAAAATTAAATCTACAGGTTATCCCGATCATTTGAAGTGTTTAACGATCCAAATCGGCCCGGAAATAGCCGAGTTAATGATGTTCAAAGTTTGCATGTTCTGGGCGATACCCAAAAATTTTTCGCAAAAAATACCTTTTTAAGACCCACCCTACCTCCGGTCAGGGTGGTCGTATCGAAATTTTCTTCGGACTTGTAACTAGCCCCGACCTGAAACCATATTATATCCAAATTTTAACATTTTCCACCAAGCCGTTCCCGAGTTATCAACACGTGCTCGTGGGCGGACCCCCCCCCCCCTAAAATGCTACCCCCAAAATCCCCTATGCCCCTAACGTCTTATCCTCTGTAAACAATTCATATTAACTCACCTGTAGCCAAGTGACAGGCACAAAACTTTCTGGCAAGCAGCGGCGCCTGTAAAATGTTTCAAGTCATGAGAAAATTTATGCACAACAGCGAGAGAAAACTTTTTTAGCATAAGCAATAAGTTATATTTTTGAAGATTTTCTATTTCATCTTCAAAACATATAGGTAGAACACACCCCAAACTAATCAGACAACGAAAAGAAACCCACCTGAGTCCCCTTTCCACTCCCAGGGGGTCCCAACAGCACAGTCCTAATAGACCTTTGCAGGGGTGCCCTGCCCGCGGCCCCCTCCCCCGTTTCAGATTCCCATGGGGACTCTCGTACGGAGGGATTCGCTGCGACGGGCGCCATTTGTTTGGAAATGCGCCCTGGGGCACTTTCAGACTTTGTAGAATGTCAAGTGTCATGCAAAGGCATGTAAAATGTCGTGCTTGCCATTTGACATGCCCTTTAACATTTGCATGACATTTGACATTTTACAGTGTCTGGAAGTGGCACCTGGCTACTCTAGTGGACGCTCGGTGCTGCAAATTAGTTTGGGAGGGAGTTATGTGACGTTGGAAGCTTAGAGATTGTTTGGCACAGTGCCAAAAGAGTAAATGTGAACTTTGGATGTGTGATTGGGGCCTGTCGCAAATACAGGGTTTACAGTAGTAACACTGCTATTTAATAACACATTTAGAGCGACGATAAAACGTGTTACATGTATCATAAGTTCAACACGAAGGATCGGCGTTGCTTGACAATTCATGCAGCCCACGTTTTGGATACGTGTACGCGTCAAAATATTGGCTGACCTCTAAAAACCCTGAAACTCAAGGTAATTAGAAATTCGTTCTCAAAAACGGACCGCGCCACATGAATTATGTGTTTATATCAGTCTAAATATGCGTTGAACACTTAAAATAACATTTCACTGATAATGCTATCACTTTTTCAGCCATATCGACGTTGAAAATCGATTTCACATATCCGATGACGTTACGAAAAACATTTCGCAATAGACACACGCAAACTTTAACAAAACGTCCCAATTGGCATTGTTCCAAACGTATTTTGGAAATACGAACACTTCGGCCAATACTTTTAATGTATTAAACGCGGACGTTCCGGTTAAAAAGTGCACACATTTAATACGCAAACTAAACGGAAAAATTTTGCGAAAGTTTCTGCGTTTGCGGAATGGCACTTGCGTAGTTAATTCTGTTTAATCCATGCATCCGGCAATTGAGAACTCACTCAGACTGTTTTCGAAGCGCCTTAAAAGAATGGAGTTGCAAGAGAAGGTTTTATCGTGTTTGTGGATGCTTTTTGCCACTCGGATCACTGGTAAGGAAGGTTTTTCGTTTGTTTGTGTGTTGGGCTTTTCGTTTGGTTTTTTTGTTACCTGCCCTATGGGTTTGTTCAATTGTTGGAATCGGTTTTGAAAGAATTTTGGTTATTACGGTAATATTTAAGATGGAAAATGGTTGTCTTCAAAACTTTTGACAGGCCACAGCTTTTGAATGGGCTCATGTAAATTGTGTTCTGGTTTCAAAACTGAAAATCTTCAACAGTTTTTTCCCAATGAATAACAATTATCATACAAATTACCATAAAAATATTTACCATAACCAGTGCAAAAACGTGTCATCTTCAACCTATAGAAAGTTCTTCAACTTTTAACTTCTCTTCAACCTACAGACAAATCCGTCCCTCGGGGGGTTGGGGGGTCCCAAAACCGCACCCCTTTGCAACCCCCAACTTTCACTCTCAGCCATCAGCGCCACATTGGAAGATGTAGAGCGGCACTTAGAATTGGGCAAGCAATTTCTATCCAGGGGCCAATTCGCTGACGCGCTGACACACTATCACGCCGCCGTGGACATCGATCCGAACAATTATCAAACGTTTTACCGCCGCGCCACGGTCTATTTGGCCATGGGCAAGAGCAAGGCGGCCTTGCCGGATTTGGATAGGGTTGTGCAGTTGAAACCGGATTTTGTTTCGGTTCGGTTCGGTTTTTCTTTTTTTTTTGTGGGGTGGGGGGGTTGTTTTGTGGCTGTGTCTTAAACACTGGATTGGGTTTCACAAACTTACATGGGGCCAATTTTGGAAGTGGACGCGTGAAAATGTGACAAGTAAAAGTAAACGTTACTTTACCATACCCTGGAAAATGCCCTGTAAAAATAACTGTTCGGTTATAAGAGAAAGCTAATCCACTGGCAGTGATGTTTCACAGTGTACAAGTCTGTGGGGGCACATTGGCTAGATATTATAACCTACACTAACATGTCACGGTTTATTATGACACAGTAGTAGCATGAACAAATGGAAGCTTTTGTACCAAAAATGCCTCAAAAACAAATGAAAACCACCACCAATGGTTATGCGTGTGTGTGTGTGAAATTATGCGCTTGCGCGCAAAAAATTGTACAATAGTGTTTAGTACTAAATTTTTTGGTGAGGTTTTAAAAAAACGTTTTCGATGTCTGTCTTTTTTAAACAACATTTTTTTATTAAAAAAAACTGTTTAAAAACATCGGCCATCCCTACTCTGGTCTGGTCAGCTATGTTTGCCTCCCAAAACGTGCTCTACAGACATATTTATCATTTTGCTCTCATTTTTATCCTCCACATTAGTCCAGTTATGAAGTGGGACCAAAATTAATATTATTCTTTTCGTTTCAGGCGCGAATGCAGCGGGGAAGTGTTTTGTTGAAACAGGGAGATTTGGACAATGCGAGAAAGGATTTTCAGGCTGTAGTGAGTTAATTTCAATCGACCATTTTTAATTTTTCCTACAATTTCAACCTTCATTTTTATATCCGCAGTTGGATACCGACCCCCAAAATTCGGATGGCCAAAACAAACTTGCGGAAATCGCACCCCTGGAGGAGCAAATTCGCTTGGGGAAGGATATGTACAATCAGGGGGACACCCACAGTGCCCTGCACTACCTCTCGGCTGCACTTGATGTTGGTTATTGGTTCAAACACTTTAAAATCCCTGTCAAACGAAAAAAAGTAAAATCCCTGTCAAACGAAAAAAAGCTGGAAGACGGTCTGGAAGACCAGGGTTTTCGAAAAGCCCAATAATATAGTGCTGCAAATTTAAAGGAATTTTGTGTTATGATCATCGAATATCATTAATTTCTTTTGCGAAAATTTCGACAAGTCCCTCGAACTCGCATCTCCTTTGTCGAACAAATATTAATTCTCATTGTTTTGCAGCTGTTCGCTTATTTCCGCCTTTAAAATAGCGTTATTGATTACATAAACTTGGATGATCATACAGATTAATAACTTTACGTTTCCAATCGATTTTAAATTGAAATTTCGATGGAAAATGGGTATCTCCGGAAACGTCAAACACTTTTCCGACAGACCAACAAATACTCAAATATCCATTCACACCCAATCCCTAGGGTTCAAACGGGTTCCCGATCCCGGATCCCGTGAAATTCCGGGATTTAGCAGTCCCGATCCCGAAACCCCAATCCCGATCCCGATCCCGAAATCCAAAAATACCAATCCCGATCCCGAAAACTTTCAAATCCCGATCCCGAGAATCTCCCAAGTCCGGGATCCCGATCCCGGAAAAATAGTGGAAATTATAAAAAGTGAAAAAAATGACATTTTTTGCGTGCAAAAATGTAAACGCAAACCCCCAGCGTCTATTTTATGTCACTTTTCTGGCATCCAACAGTGTTTTGAGACCTTTATGAACAACTGTGAATGCCAGAACAGTGACGAAAATATCTATCCCTAGACCCCAATCCCGATCCCGAAAAAATGCCAATCCCGATCCCGTGACCCCAATCCCGGCCAATCCCGATCCCGAAATCTCAAAAAGTGAATCCCGATCCCGAAATGTCAATCCCGTTTGAACCCTACCAACCCCCCCAACCAACCCCCAACAACCCCCCCCCCCAGGTGTCCTCGTGGAATGCGGAACTGCGCCTCCTTCGCGCCGACTGCCACAAGCGGCTGGGCGACCTGGGCCAGGCCACGGCCGACGTGCGCGCCGCCACCAAGCTGCTGGCGGACAGCGCCGACGCCTACCTCACCCTGTCGCTGATGATACTCGAGATGGGCGACGTGGAGGAGAGCTTGAGGTGGGCGTGGTTTGGGGAACCGTTCCCGAAATCGGTTCCCTGATTCCGATTCGGGGACTTTTTTTCAAATTTGCCGGATGGCTTTTTTTGCAGCGGGAAATGTGTAAGGGCTTCTCTGGCATCTGAGTGTGTTTTAGACATTTTCTTGTGAATATGTATCTAGAAAAACCCTATACTAAACCAAAATCCTGATCCCGAAATATGGCATCCCCGATCCCGATCTCGTGCCCCCAATACCGAAACCGATCCCGAAAATTGAAAAAACCAATCTCGTGATTCCAATATCGTTTCCATAAACTCAAAAAACCAATCCCGATTAGGGTTCAAACGGGTCCCGATCCCGAATCCCGAAACTGTCCGGGATTCAGCGGTCCCGATTCCGAAACTCCAATCCCGATCCCAAAATCTTAAAATCACAATCCCGGCCCCGATCCCGAAAAGTCAATCCCGTTGAACCACACTACTACCCTTTGTAAAAGCCCATATACTGAATTGAACCGCCATTTTTGCCATCAAAATCCCGGATATAGTTAATCAAATATCTCACCATTCGCAGTCAAATCCGCGAGTGCCTGAAACTGGATCCCGACCACAAAGAATGCTTCGCTCACTACAAAAAGGTGAAAAAGTTGGACAAACAAATCAAATCCATGCAAGAGGCGTCCGCACAGGAAGAATGGGGCGACTGCATAGAACGGTGGCAAGCCGCGTTGAAAACCGAACCGAAACAGCCCAGATTGAGACACGAGCTGGATAAAACCGCTTGCAGATGTCAAGTTAATGTGAGTTGTTGAAGGGGTCTCCAATAGGGGGTTACCACCCCCCCCCCACAACCGCCCAGCTAAATATATATCTATCCCGAAGGCCGCTCAGCTATCTATCCAACCCCCCGGAGGGTCAAAATCTAGGAGATTCCTGAGTTGTTTTTGTTTGTTGTTACTTTTTGGCAAGAATTTAGTGCGGCGGTTTCCCCAGTGTGCGGCGGTTTCCCCACATGACGTCCGAAATGTTTTTAAAAAAAAAAAACATGACGTCCGAAATGTTTTTTTTAAAAAAAAAACATCGACCGAAATTTTTAGTACTAAGCACTAGGTATTTTGCAAAATTTTTGCGCGCAAGCGCGCAATTTCACACACAAATTGACATTGGTGGTTGTTTTCATTGGTTTTATGGCGTTTTTTGTATCAAAGTATCCATTTATATATGCTACCATGGGTTAATAAGCCGTCATATGTTGCTGTAGTATATAATATTGAGGTAATGTGCTTCCATGTACCTCCACAGTGTGTAACTTCACTCCCAAAGTAACAACCTCGTTTTATAACCTTGTTTGATCACTATTCCATGCCAAACTTTACCTGAAGTCACGAACATTCGACTATAAGGCGATATACGAACGATATGTTGACGAAAAATGGATATTTTTGACACAAATCACCACTTATAATGCTATCCCATGGCTCCACAGACATTATATGGTCATATATAACATCACAGAGTATTGCCACTGTCTGATATACCTATATATGTTGACACAAGGTTATATCTGGGAGCTTTTAAAAAAAACGTTTTTTATTAAAAAAAACGTTTTTTTAATAAAAAAAAAAACGTTTTTTTTATAAAAAAAACATCGATTTAAAAAAAAACGTTTTTTTTCCAACCCTAATTCCGACAGAATGCACAGCAGATGCGATGGGTAAATGAAATGTGTATAAATGTCTAGTGTGATTCTTTCAACTAGATGGGCGAGTAGAAAATTTACTGATGATGATTGTAACCATAAAAGCCTGCTTACAAATGCTTACACTATGGTGTTTCAATTGATGCTTCAAAACATTAATATTATATTACTAGCTTTTTGCTCAGCGTGACGAACGGTACGCTTTGGAAAGCCTTCAACGGTACCGTAAATTTAGAAAACTCCGGTTAACTTTCCGGTACGCTACGGTAAACCCTCAACTTTACGGTACCGGTACGCCCATATATCCCCCCACACCCAGGCGGGCCACTCAGCCGAGGCATTAGCCATCTGTTCCGCAGTCCTAGAACTAGAACCCGACAACACGGCCACCCTGTGCGACCGCGCCGAGGCCCACCTCCTCGAGGAGGACTACGAGTCCGCCCTACGCGACTTTGAGTCTGCCCTACAGACGGATGAAGGAAATCGTAGGGCGAGGGAGGGCGTGAGTAGGGTGCAGAAGTTGAAGAAACAGGCTGGCAGGAGGGATTATTATAAGATTTTGGGCCTTAAGAGGTGGGTGAGAGTTTTTTGGTGGTTTTGCATAGAATTTTACGTAAATATCGTCTTTTTATCGATCGGGTGCCAGTGCCGCACCCTGTAAAGTGTTAAGTCAAGTGTAAAATGCCACAAATTTGGCAATTGTCATGCAAAGTCTCAAAAGTCCAATAATAAAATCGTTTCTTTTATGACTTTACACTTAAAAGGGTGCTGGATTGAGCCAGTTACGTATCATGCTTAACATCTTGGACATTGGGACCCAATTTTAAAGCGGTTGTTAAAATTAAATAAAACCATTTCAGAAACGCGAAGAAAACGGAAATCACCAAGGCGTACAGAAAATTGGCGCAACAATGGCATCCGGACAATTTCTCTGATGACGATGAGAAGAAAAAAGCTGAGGCCAAGTTTATCGATATCGCCGCCGCGAAAGAAGTTTTATCAGATCCAGGTAACAACAATGTTTTTTGCATTTTTTTATACGAACCGTATTTATGTTAATACTTTATTTAATACCCCCAGGGGGTTTATTATTTTAGAGTGGAAATTTTGTGGGGGTATTTCTAGGATGGGCTTATTATTAGACTTATTGATTGGGGAGTTATTCGACTTATCCCCCTCAGAATATTAAGTAAAATGCATGATCAATTTCGCGTTTAGTTTGACGGTTTCATTACGTAGAATTGTATGGTGAAAGGTCCGTCGACTTGATATAATAATTTTTTATGCACGTGACACCTTTCACACCCATCAAAGAGGGGGTGGGGGATTATTCGAGGGAGATATTTTTCCGCACTCAGCTAAAGTAATGAAATATCCGAAAAAGCATAGTTTCGTTCGGTCACAACGCTTGAATTTTGTCGCGTCAATTTTAATTTCCCAAAATATTTTGTCAACGCAGAAAAACGTAAGAAATTCGACAACGGCGAGGACCCCCTAGATGCTGAACAGCAAGCTCAGCAAGGCCACCCCTTTCAACAGGGGGGATTTCATTTTAATCCATTTGGAGGCGGGCCGTTCAGTTTCAAGTTTCACTATGGTTGATTGGTTGAATACGGATACCTGTTTTTGTTTTTCAAATAAATTTGTGCAATTTTTGTTGCGTTTTTTTTCGTCCGCTTTTTGCGTGTTTTTCTTTTCCAGTGTGGTATTTATTTATTCACGCACAACAGTTACTGTGATTTGTGGCGAATTGTGGCGACTAGGGATGACCGATGTCTTTTTTCAACCGTCTTTTTTAAATGTCTTTTTTAAAGGCAGGTCGTTAAAAAGAAATTTTTTGTCCATCCCTAGTGGCGACTAAGTTTTCTTCTTCAAATTATATATGGTGCCTTTACGTCTCTTTCCGCGTTGACGCTAGGCACACTAGTTGAAACTGGGTGTCAACTGGTTTCGATGTGAATTCGGATTTCAGTTGACTGAGCACAGTGTCATGTTCAAATGCACATTCATTCTTTAGGCATGTGCTTTGACATAAACCGGTCAACTAAAATCTGAATTGAGATCTAAACCAGTTGACGCGCGAGTCAAATAGTGTTATTAGCGCCATTGATACATCTGAAATGTTTTCGATTGTTTACCGTAGTCGGTGACAGAAATATAATAAGAGAATGACGAAAAGTGGCAGACAAAGATTAATAAGTGCTTTCGGCCTGGAAATTAATATGTCAACTGTCAAGTTAATTAATTGTGTTCAAATTAACTTGTGGTTTTAACTTGGCTCAAATGTGTGTGTTATTTTCGTGTTTGTCAACATTTTTTGAACTAATGGAATACTACTGGAGATGCAATTAGGTAGTCTGGTATAATACAAGAAATTTTTTCTCCTTCTACTATTTGTATTTAGGATGTTTGCAATTGTTTCGGGTTGTATTGGTTTCTATTTTTTACAGTACTTTCTTATTGGAAATTTGACGGCCATAATTTCGATGGTTCACTGATAAAAAACTTGATTTTTAACTGGCCAGACAGGTTTTATCTGACAACCCGATTCATTCCGTCGGAAAATTACTATGTCCGATTAAATGTCAAATTGATTGGCAGCTAATCGGCTAGGCGTGTGTTTTCCCGAATGAATTGAGCTGCCAATTAGGTAAATTTGTCAACTCAATCAAAGCAGATCAATCTATTATTAATTTGTTTCTGTTTTCACATTACCTGCAAATATTACCACTCAGGCTCGTGCCATTGTATTTTTGTACTCATCCCGGAAATATACCGAGAAACACAAAATGCGCATGCCAAATTATAAATATGTTTTTGTATATATTGTCGCCAATTTGCGGGGTTAGTATTGCTTAATACACGAATAATAAAATTTTGAAAAATAAATTTATAAACTCTGAAGGATGCTATCACTATAACACCTTTTTTCTTCGGTGACCGGCTTCTAATCTAGTCTGCTTATCTTTCATATTTACAATGTTTTCTTTCATTTCCACCCTGGTGCGTCGACAAGTGGGCAAGTGACAAGAACATCTTGTGAAAAAGCATATTGAAACTTTTGTGTATAAAAATACCTGTAATCTTACATAGGTAGGTAACTTACCACTTACCACTTTAGTCACAACTTGTCATTTTCTTGTCACTTGCCCACTAGCGACATTCGCACCCGCCTCACTGTTCCCTAAAACCAAGTGTCGAGCGGCTCGCACAGCACCATGGGTTCGTCGACGGTGCGCACCATGTACACGAGTTACGTACTCCTGTACCTGTGCGTCAGCATGCCCTTAGTGTCCATTGCAACCTTGTCGAAGAGCGACAGGGGTGGAAAAGTTGCTGGCAAGAAGCCAAGTGCCGCCAAGAAAGCTGGCGCGACCGCTGGCGGAGGGAAGGAAGTTTCTGGGCAAGCTGCCAGCAAAAATGTAAAGACCCCGGCTGCGGGTAATGCAAAGCAGGTTGGCCGTGTGTTGTCTGCTTTTGTTTTTGGGCGCCAAAACTTTGGGTTTTGGAAGTGCTATACTCAGTTCCAAAAAGTCTTCGTAAACATTGTCGTTTCCCGTATCCAAGGTGAAAGTGGCTGAAAAACTGGCGACAAGTGCCATGTAAAATGTTGGAGTAAATATTTGCATTTCTGGTGCCAAAATCCGGGTAAAATGTAGGGCTAGTTAAAATATCGGCACTTTACATTTGTACAAGAACCGCGTTTTCTATGAGAAAAATACTAGCTATCATGTTTTCTGTGAGAAAACATACTCCGCTTTACGTTTACACAGAAAAAAAGTATTTTACTCACGTTTTACGCAGTGTAAAAGTAAAAAGTTTTTACTTCACGTTTTCAGTACTCAGTGGTGAGTAAAAAAAAAAATACTCTACGTTTACTTTGAAAAAAGTTCAGCACTTTCAACGACTCTACACTTTTCACATTGCCAGCCGTCAACTCACGGGGCGGAGCTTGGCGCGGGCGCGAACACCGTCACTTGGTCAGAGATTGTGCGCAATCACGATCGGCTGGACGCTGGGGGAGACAAACAGTTTCCCAATACCGCGCTGGGATACGTCACGCCCTGGCATAATAAAGGTGGGTGTGGATTTGTTTTTGGTGGAAAAATTTTATTTGTTTTTGGGTTGTTTTTGAAATTTGTGAAATTGCGCGCTTCGTGCAAAAAAAAATGTAAAATATCTTGTGAGTCGCTACTAAAAATGTGTAATTATGTAAATAATGTAGATGTAAATGTGTAAATGTAAATGTGTAAGTGTAAATATAAATGTGTACCTAAACTTAAATGCGTAAATGTGTATGTGTAAATGTAACTGTGTAAATGTGTGAACGATGAGTATAGAATAGTAGGTTAAATTTTAATCAAGAAGAAAAATCGTTTTTTTTTCCTTTGAAATAAAGTCGATTTTTTAAATCGGGACACTAAAATCACTTTTTAACCGCCCCTACACTTAGGCTACACTCTGGCGGAATCAGAAGCGAACAGGTTCGAATTGATATCGCCCGTGTGGCTGCAGTTGACGCCCGCCGGCGACCGGTCAACTGGCAGCCCGGCAACTACCTGCAAAATTACTGGCACCCACGATGTGGACCACGGTTGGTTGTATTTGTGGGACATCAGTGGAATTTTGCGCGCATTTTCTCCTCACGCAACATATATTTTCGGATGACCAGTCTCCGAAGCCGCAAAGCCAGTGAAAATGAACTCAATTCCTGTTCATATCGCTGTATATACCTGTACAATACAGACATACTGCTGTTTTTTAGCCAATGACTACGCCAGTGGCGCCATGGAGTGACACCTATTAAATTGTCCAAATATTATACATTTGGACATATCGACTTACATCGCTACACAAACTAGTATAAATAACTAGTAGCTGCGACATAAACTGGCAGCAATAAATACACCATGTACATTGTATACATGATGTACATCATTCCAAACTTATTTCGAGGGTGGGGAGGGGGAGTGATTAATTAATAGTGGCCATTTTGACGGGGGTATTTCGACGAAATACGGTATTTACTTTCCCGCAGGCTGGATGTCGCGCCTTCGAAAGCAGAATCCCGACGTGAAAATCGTGCCGCGGCTTTTATTCGAAAAGTGGCCCGCGGTAGAGTTTATACGCTTTTTCGGCGACCAAGGGGAACAGGACCGGTGTGCCGATGTGCTGCTAGACTATTTGCAGGTGGTTTTTGCACGTATAACTATTTGTAATGGGATTTGCGACTTTATTTATCGAAATATGGTAGCATACTGTCCCGTTGCGTCGTAAATACATGATTTGTATTTACCTTCATTGTCCTGTAAGTACCTACACCCCACTTCAAAAGTTCATGCGCGACGATTTTTTTGCCTTTTTAAAATTGCGATTCATGATGACTACATGCTAGGAGGCTGATATAGGTGTCAAAAAATAGCCCAGACATTTCTCTACCAACGTCTCAATTTTCAGCCCCATAGCTGTATCATGCCTCAGTTGAGAGCCCCTCAAAGAAATAGTGTGCGAACAAAAGTTCATGCGCTAGGAACAAAAGTTCACTTCCTGGGAGTGGTTGTTGATGGCCATAGCGACTCAGCCACATGTGCCACCGTCGAGCCGAGCCAGTTTTTGAAGGAGCTTGTACAGATCAAAATATTGTTGTAGGGGACAAGGATCCTACCCCAAAGTCCAATGCCATGGGTGTAAATCAGAGATACAACCGAAATGCAAAAATATCGTACTTTTTTCAACACAGGAAAAATACATGTTCCAGTCAGTTTCAGGCCAGTCCGTAGTGAATTCCACATGCTCCCTGAAGTGGCAAGTCTGGATAGAGGTCCTGTGAACTGACTCGCAAGCAATTTTATCAGTTTTTCCTGTGATGAAAAAAGTACGATAGTTTTGCGTTTCGGTTGTATCTCTGATTTACACCCATGGCATTGGACTTTGGGGTAGGATCCTTGTCCCCTACAACAATATTTTGATCTGTACAAGCTCCTTCAAAAACTGGCTCGGCTTGACGGTGGCACATGTGGCTGAGTCGCTATGGCCATCAACAACCACTCCCAGGAAGTGAACTTTTGTTCCTGGCGCATGAACTTTTGTCCACACACTATTTCTTTGAGGGGCTCTCAACTGAGGCATGATACAGCTATGGGGCTGAAAATTGAGACGTTGGTAGAGAAATGTCTGGGCTATTTTTTGACACCTATATCGGCCCCCTAGCATGTAGTCGTCGATAATCGCCATTTGCAAAATGCGAAAAAGTCGTCGCGCACGAACTTTTGAAGTGGGGTGTAGTTTGATTTTATGAATTTTTATGACTTTTAGATCTTTTGATTTAATTTTAAATTGTCAACATTTCAGAGAAACGAATTTTCCGGCGCCGTGGTGGAACTGTGGATGCTGGTCATGTCCATGTCGCAGGGCCACGTGGCCAGGTTGGTCAATGGCAATTTTCGGACTGAAGTTCACTTTTCAAGTGCTGTTTTCAAATTTGAATGAGGACCGAGGTTTCAAATCCTTGTAAACATCGTGCATCAATTGTTGTCACTAGTCTAGCTTAACGTTTGCCCTCGGGAATATGTTCCGTGACGGCAGAACGTTTCTTCCCCATTGTGCCTACACACAATAGTTGACGCGCCGTTGATTTCAATTGTCAATTGAATTTGTATTGGAAGTTTGAAAAAGTGAAGTGTATTTTATGTATGTCAAGTGAATTACCAAGTTAGTTTTTCAAATTACTAAAAGGTGATTTCGACACACTTTCAAACGCAAAATTGAATTCCCGACTGACATCAGTTGACGCCGCGTCGACTAGTTCGCCTAGGTGTGCTATCGTGTCCAACCAAACCATGTCAAACCACCCCTCAATCCCCACGCAGAGAACTGCAAGACTTTATAATCAACTGGTGGCAGTCCCAAGCCCTGTAAAGTGTGAAGTAATGTGTCAAATGTAAAGTAAAATGCAAAGTCAAATGTCAATTGTCATGCAAAGTGTCAACTGTAAAGTCAAATGTCAATTGTCATGCAAAGTGTCAAATGTAAAGTCAAATGTCAATTGTCATGCAAAGTATCAAATGTAAAGTAAAGTGTTAAAAAAATTGTCAAATGTAAAGTCAAATGCAAAGTAAAGTGTCAATTGTTATACAAAGTGTCAAATGTAAAGTAGAGTGTCAATTGTGTATCAGAATATATATTTTTGGTACCCTAATCTTATGTTTTTGTATATTTATCTTTTTTTGATACAAAAACAACTGTAAAGTCTATTTGGAGGCTATTTGGATACAAAAACATTTTTTGGATACCCAATTGACATTTTACTTTACATTTGACTTTACATTTGTATTTGACACTTTACATTCCACTTTACAGGGCTCGGGACTGCCCCCTGGTCGGAGCACTTCCGGGCACGGCGGCTGGTGCTCGTGCTGCCCGTGCCGCCGCCCTTGATGCCCGGCGGCGACGCGGCAAACAGTGGCGGCTATGTAGAGACGGGACTTTTCACCGCCGCGCATCTGGCTAGACTGCTGCCGTACGTGGACTATTTCCACGTGATGTTATATGATTATCAGGATAGGGGGTGGGTCAGGGTTTTTTTTGAAGGTTGGAGTTTTGGGAGGGTTTGAAGGCGGGGAAATTTCCATTTGAAGCGGGGGGCGGTCCCTGTACAGTCAAGTTTCAAGTCAAGTTAATATCTGTTGAGTGTCAAATCTCACGTGAAATGCCAATCGAAATAAAAAAGGAATCATTTTTACGGAAATATTGACATTTTGCATTCGCACCTTCTGCAAGTCCGTTCTCTAATCGCTGTGCAGTAAAATGTCACACTTTTCCAACGTGTCACACATTAGACTACCATAAACCCTCAAATAACCCCCCGTAGAAAATGGGGTCCCCTAGCGCCCCTGGACTGGGTGCAGCGGTGCCTGGACTACCTGGTGCGCGCGGCGGGCCCCCAGCTCAAGTCCAAGCTGCTGTTAGGCATCAACTTCTACGGCTACCAGTACACGCGCCAGGGCGCCGCCCCCTCGCAACAACAGGCGCACAACTTGCCCCAGGTGTCTGTTCCAATTTGGAGGAGTTGAGAGAGTGTTTTGAAGTGAGAGTGGAAGGTTAAATGCGACTGGGTAGTGAGAAGGAAAAAATTGGAAGTGATGAGTGAAATGAGAACTCGAAAAAGTGAAGAGAAAATTTTGTGAAATTAAAAGACAAATGTAAAGTAAGTGAAGAGTTTCCTTCCATAAGTGCGTAAGCGCCAAAATCACAAAAATCGAGTTGAGCGTGGATTCGACGTCCACGTATATGTTTGTACATTTTAGAAAAAAATTAGTGTCAGAGTCCATTTCGTTCCGGAGATACATTGGTACCGATTTTTAGAAAAAGCATGATTTCACATCCAAAAGTGTGTATCTCCACCAAGAAAAACGAAATTTTCACATCGAAAGTGCGTTTATCCATCTTGGGCCACCGGAATTACCACTTCGAAAATGCATATCTCCAAAAAAAAAGTTTCGTTCCAAAAGTGCGTCCGTGCTCCTGAAGAGCTGGTCAGAACTCCCATACAAAATGGGAGTTTCATTCCAAAAGTGCATCCGTGCATTTCCAAACATGTCCAGAGCTATAATTTGGATACGTATGTACGTATAAGTCTAAAAATTGAGGTCGGGGTACTTTTCGAGACAGGCTATTCAATGGTGCAGTTGGTTTTTTCTAGGTCGCAGGGTCGCACCATTCATAAGTCGTTTTAGTTTTAATTGCAGATTGTCCATTTTGTTCCTGAAAAAAATGGCCCGACAAATCTGGACATAACTCCACATAGACTGTACGGCAAAAAAAAATCATTTATACAAAAAATGTAGGCAATAGTCTCAGGTAAATATCTGAAAAGTGCGTGGCAAGCTCTGTCACTCAAACATGGCTCTGTCGGGCCACCGCTAAACTTCAAAATGCGAATTTGAAAAATTAAAATTGGTGGAGATATGCACTTATGGAACGAAACTCTTCAAGTAAGAAAAGGTTAAAGTAAGAAGATAAGTTAGAAGTTTACTTTGTGAAGTTAAAATTAACTTTCCAATATTTACTTTTTTAAATCCATTTTTCTTCTTTTGACTTTCGATTTCTAATTTTAAAATTGTCTTTTAAACTTCTCCATTTTGGAATAGACCCCAGGCAATAATTGGAAGCGTATATTTGGAGGTGTTGAATAAATGGAAACCGACAATTGTGTGGAATAAGAACGCGCTGGAGCATTATTTCAAGACTGGGTGAGTTTTTTGAGCCAATTTCAAATGGCGTGTAGGGCGCTCGATGCAAGAGTTTATTTCTTCAGTTTTGGGGAAGCTTTTTTGGGGAGCCGTTTGATTTATAATTTCTGTAAATAATTAAACGCGGTGAGTTCAGGATGGCGTATCCCATAAATGGGTGTGTTTCCAAAAATGTAATGAAAAGTAATCTCAGAAAATCTCTCAAAGAACAAAATAAAATCTAATCTCTGGAAAAAAACCCTGTAGAAAATATAAGTCAAAAAAGCGCTCTGATTTTCAGGTAATTGTTTTTCAATCATTTTTCTCATATTTTATTTTCTCATATTATTATTACGGAAAAATGGACAATACAATTGCAAAAATAAGCGATTTTGTACAAAAATTTGCTCAAAAGATTGCTCAAAATTGACCCTACGTAGAATTGGGCTATTGGAGGAGGGGGGCTTCAGATCGTAGTAGCAACATTGTGACACAAAGCTGAGCAGTGTCTAGGGTACCATATTTCTTCGAAATACCCCCGGGGGTTTATTTTTTCAGAGTGAGAATTTTGAGGGGGTTAAACGAGGGGGGTGTTTCAAAAGGGGGTTTATAAATTCATAGTGGCCATTTTTAGCGGGGGGGTATTTCGAGGGAATACGGTAGTTAAGCGATCCCCGCTCAAAATGACAAATTCACTTTACAGGGACGCCACAATTTACTACCCCAGTCTGCAGTCGCTCGCTCTGCGACTGGATCTAGCCAAGAAAATGGGTGTCGGAGTGGCGATTTGGGATTTGGGTCAGGGTCTGGATTATTTTTATAATCTTTTGTAAAATGCCTTGGTTTGTTTGTACCAATGGGCGATTTTCGTGGGGGACTAGTGACTTAAAAGTGGTGAGTTAAATGATTGGTGAATGTATCACCGTGTGACAATCTCGCACCCTGAAAAGTGTCGTGTCAATTGTCAAATGTCGTGCAAAGTATCATGACATTTGACAAAATTGTATGACATCTTGCACTTAACTTAATGTACACTTTACGGAGACTCCCTCAGTATTTTAGTGGTGTCAAGTGTCATTACTTGTCACTTTTCTAGCCATTTGGCTTACCACTTACCACTTTTATCGCCACTTGTTCTCTTGTGGAATTTTCACCGCGTCGTAAATAAATGTTTTTAGGCCAAATCGTAAACACTTGAAATGTGCCGTTGTGATGTGATTTCACTCAGAATCTCACTTTACATGTGATATAAATATTGTTCTGTTGGTTGTGTTTGTAAAAGATCAGCTGTTTTTCGTCAGTCAGCAGTTTTGTAGCGACGTTTTCTTGAAAATAATTATCCCGTATTCAGAGGTCTCCTAGATTTTGACCCTCTAGGGGGGTTGGATAGATAGCTGAGCGGCCTCCGAAATAGATAGATAGCTGGGCGGTTTAGGGGTGGTAACCCGCCCCCCCTAACCCCCCCCCCCCCCCATTGGAGACCCCTGCCCGTATTCCAGGTCAAAGTGTAATGCTTCCGTGATTGTGGGCTAGTTTTTTCGACGCAAATAAGTATGTGCAAAAAGTGTACGATCCCTCATAGGATATAAATAGATAATAAATAAATATTTATACATGCAGACGTATAAATTGTCTATCATAATAAATAAAATAAATGTCTATGATAATGACAAAAACAAATAAAAATTTGTCTATCACATAAACTTTTTTCGACAGAAAAAGGTAAAAATATCGGTTAAAAGTGGTCATTTTGCATGCACAATTGAAATGTCTGTTTGCTCATGTGAAATGCAGCTTATAGCTTTCATTCTATGCAAACAACAGTCTACCACCTGTAATAAGTACCTGCTTGTGTATTTGTGTACAGCTGATAAACCCATAATGTATTTACTGTTTTATGTAAGCTGAATCCATGATACTTAAATATAGGATTGTGCATATCAATTGGTTGAGTATTGGACGGAAAATTAAATATCAATGTCTGAAAAATCGTCGCTTATCAACATTTTCCCTCATTTTTATGTTTCCATTTATTTTTATTTTTTCGCATTCCACTCCGCCAATGCGTGGTGCTTTTGTTCCGCGGCGCGTATTTGCACACTGTCGACTAGCGGTGGGATCATAAATACAATTCACAGTTTTCTGCAGTCGCCGCGCGTCAAGTTGCATTCTATACTTTTGAAGATATTCCATGACATTTGACAATTCTTGTTAAATATGTCAAATACTTCTCTTCACTTGTGATGACCCCTTGGCTCTTCAGGGATTATCTCCATGGCGCGCTTGGCGTATTCGTGGCCACCTTTCCATGCTGGCGCTGGCACTGACCACTAGTGATGGAAAGGCACCGGGCACCGGGAATTTATCGAATTACGCAGTTCTAAGGGTGACGCATCTGAAAAATACCCGATAACTAAAATACTTCGGAAACTGCAGCCCGGTGCGGTGCTTTCCGGTGTTAGCACCGGTAGCGGGCCGGTGCTGTTTTTTTCAAAATGGCACCGGGTGCGGTGCGGTGCCATTTTTTCGCCAGTGCCCATTGTGCCAGGTGCTCTTTCTGAGGAATGGCCGCGGTGCCGGTGCGGTGCCATATTTCCCGGTGCTTTTTTCCATCACTACTGACCTCCAGCAACCTGGCGCCATTTTCTCTGGCGCTGTTCCCATCACTACTCCGCACCATTCCCCGCGCCGGGTGTGCGCGCAATGCACGGCCCAGTTTATAGCGGCCAGGTAAAGCGGCGGGGATCTTTTTTGCCGCTGCAATGTGTCGCCGCAGTGGCGCGGCGTGTTGTAGCTGCGCGCACTAGTTTACAAATGGAAGTTTTCGAATTTAGTTAACTCGTGGATCAAACTTGAACAAGTTTTAGTTGACTGGAATGTGTTTTATTACTTTTTGTCGATATTAGTTGACGAACACCCAATTCCAGTCAACTCAAACGCCATTAAAGGTTGATTTATAAGTGAACTAAACATTTAGTTCACATGCACTAGACCATTACTGTGTGCAGCGCCGTTATATCAAGCTTTAGGTTTGGTTTCATGCGACGGCTGCGAGCAGTTTGCGGCTTGCATGCGACTTCACATGATACATGCTTCGCGTGAATGGCTTTTTAGATCAGTGTTTGTTCAGTGACATTTTTGCGTTTTGGAAATGGTATTTCAGAAGCTTTCGTTGAAATTTTCGCGTTCATTTCATTCCGAATGGGCCTTTTTTGCCTGGGCACTGTTTCAGTTTGAAAATGTCGGAAAAAATGTTTTTTAGTCGGACAAAAAAATGATGGGTGAAATTGCAAATGCCCATAGTCATACTGTACATTTTACAGTGATATCCATCGTAAATTCGTTCGAATAAGTAACAAAAATATTTTTCCGCAGCACATCAGGTTGTTTTCGCTATTGGTGAATTTGGTGCATAATTTATGGTAAACTGGACAGACAAATCACTTTACAATGAATGGTGCCATATTTTGATACATACCGTATTTCCTCGGGGGTTTATTTTTTCAGTGAAAATTTTGAGAGAAAAACGTGATAAATGTAGATGGCATAAACGATGTTCTTACGTAACACAGTAAGTGTTTTGAACGTCTGTGTTATGCATTCCCCGGACCACAAATTCATAGTGCCCATTTTGAGGGGGGTATTTCGAGGTAATACAGTAAATAAGCTCACGTGAAAAACTGGACAAAGTAGAGGCAGTGTGATAAATATGATGCGAAAAATTTTCATGTTTGTACCTTTATTCAGATAGAATATGGTAATTAGATTTCATTGTAAGGTCGCTCATGTTTATGAAAATTTTCGATGAAGCATGCAGTGCTTTCGCTAGATCAACACATTGCGCTTAAAAATGCAATTCCAATGTTTTATTTATGCATTACCTATAACTATTGTGAAGTTTTTGTCTTTGTCTACATGGTTTGGTTATGTTTCAAAAATCACTATGAAATAAAAATGATGATTTACTGTGAAATTACAGCAGACTATGTGAATATGTTTGCCCACGGCCATGCCACATAGGTGGCATGTTATATCATGAATTACTATTTAACCTAGATTGTATTTGCTCAACCTTGGCGCCAAAATATTCTAAAATTCTGCCGTAAAGGTAAACATTGACCTTTATATCTTTTTCTGCTTTCACTGTTCAAATTATTTTTCCACTCTGAAACTTTCACATTTCTTACAGGCACTGGGTTCAGTAATTGTTGACTTGAATTGAAATTCTGTTGAATTGACCTTAACTTTTTGGAAACTACAAAATTGTTATTTCGAAATGTTTGCTGTGTTTAGTGAATGCTAAAAGACAAATTTGTTTTGGCTGCAAAGCTATGTTCACTACTACGCTTGTGGACCTGAATTACAATCCTGTGAGTTCAAGTTTTTTTCTTTTTTATACACTTGATTGTTGTTGTGGTCGGGATGTTTTTATTTGTTTCTGTGTGCGGGTTTTGATTGGCCCTACGTGTTTTTGTGGTTGCCTCCATGCCAGAGTTGTACAAATACTGGTATTTTCGGAAAACGTAAACGTAAACGTAAATACCTTTTCTAAATTGTGAGTATTAATACTGAAAACGTAAAATACTTTTAAAATACACGGGTAAACGTAAAAAAAACGTAAACGTAAAAATTTCTTTGAAGTGCACAACCCGTGATCAGATGCATTGAAAAACACCTTTGTTTTTCCTATTTCAAGCATTTCTCTGCTAATACGATCACATTTTTGCTTACCTATGTTATTTATCAAACAATTAAGCAGCTAATTGGCCAAAAATATAAATTGTACTTATTGTATCAGAAAAAAGTTCAAAAATGCACCGTTTTTGTGCATTTTCCATACGATTTTTACGTTTTCTCTGGTACCCGGGTAATTGTGCCAGGAAAACGTAACAAAACGTAATGGTATTTTTGGAAAACGTAAACGTAAATATAAATACCCAAATAACCGGGTATTTCGGGTAAACGTAAATACGTTTTTCCAACTCTGCTCCATGCTAGTGATATGGAGTAGGGGCGTTCCCAAAAACCGGACCGAAGGGTCCGATACTAGTATACCCACCGTTTTATGTGGTCACCTACCTTTTACTTCAATTTACCATAACTCCCCAGAAAAACAACAAATAGGTAAATATTAACTCGTAATACTTGGTATTCAATGGCGGCCCACACACTAGTTGACACACATCCGTGTCAACTGGTCAGTGTCAACTGTGTGTGGGCCGCAGTTGGCACTAGACATATTTACTGGGTGCATATAATATTGGTTTCCATGTCACTTCCGATTTTAGTTGAGGGGTCGCGGGACAATTTACAAGTGCACTGGCGACAAAGTGATATTGTTATGCGCATTTGAACATTGTTCGGCGACTCGTCAACTAAAATCTGAATGGAAACCAATCGGCCTAGTTCGCACTCGATGCCATTGTCAACTAGTTCGCGTAGGGCTACCTGTGGGTCAACTCGACGTTTAATATATCATGCCAATTTTACATCTATATTCACATTTTAAAAGTACTTTGCAAAGTGCAATGCAGTGAGAATAAAATGAAAAAACATTGACTCTATGACACTGGCTTCCCAAACAGGGGTCTCCAGGATTTTGGCCCTCGCGGGGGCTGGATAGATAGCAAATCGCTCCTCCGGAGGGATAGATAGCTGGAAAAAAATTTCTGGGGGGGGGGCTGGCGGGGGCACAATATATAGGCTTTTTCAAGGTTAAGAAGGCATAAAGGGGAAAAAATCGCTAATAATCAGTTAAAAGTAGCCAAAAGTAGGTATAAAGTGGCTAAAAATAGGTATATAACCATGTATATAGCCGGAAAGCACGATTTTGAAGGTGAAAAACTATAAAATGGTGTGAACATTAGTGATTTTGAGCGAAAATTGGGGCAAAATTTCTCAAAAACCACTCCAGATAGATAGATAGCTGAGCGATTTGGGGGGGGGGGGTCTTTTGGGGTAGTAGCCAAAATTTTTGCCTCGGGATAGATAGATAGCTGAGCGGCCTCCGGGATAGATAAATAGCTGGCCGATTTGGGGGGGGGGCAGCCCCCCCCCCAGCCCCCCCCTCTAGGAGACCCCTGTTCCCAAAGAACAACCTACCGGGAAGATTGAATTTGGCCCCTGTACTGTGGGTCGCAGGGGTCTCCTAGATTTTGACCCTCCGGGGGTTGGATAGATAGCTGAGCGGCCTCCGGGATAGATAGATGGCTAGAAAAAAATTTGATGGGGTTTGGGGGGGGGTTGCGGGGGTTCGATATAAATAGCTTTTTCAGGGTGTAGAAGGAAAAAAGGAGAAAAATCGCTAAAATTAGGTGTAAAATTGCTCAAACTGGGTATACAAGAGCATATTGTGCTAAAAATAGGTAAATAGGAACAAAATAACTATTGATTTTGGAGGTGAAAATCTATACAATGGTATGAAAAATAGTAATTTTGCGCGAAAATTGGGGTATCGTTTCCCAAAAATCGCACCAGATAGGTAGATAGCTGGGTGATTTGAGGGGGGGGGGGTTAGGGGGTAGTAGCCCAAAATTTTGCCTCCGGGATAGATAGATAGCTGGACGGTTTGGGGTGTAACGCCCTCCCCAACCCCCCCCCCCCCATTGGGGACCCCTCGTGGGTCGTGTTTTCAATTTGTGTCGTTTCGTCGCATGACTCAGAAATTGCCCATTGTTCCGTGTAGATTAAAAATTCAGCGAAGCGAGTGTATTATAAGTGTAAAACCGGCGCAGTAGATTACTTAGTTCCATTTTATAGTTTCCCACTTGATTAGATGCGGCCGTCGAATTGCTTTCTAGCACACAAACAGAATGCTGACTTATTCACTTTTCTGCGATAATATCGTGAGTAGTGATGTAAAAGCACCGGGGCACCGGTGCCCCGGTGCTGGGCACCGAAGGACACCAGCACCGGTGCTGGTGCGGTGCCATTGCAATCTTAAGGGGTGCCCTGCCGGTGCCGGTGTCATTTTTTTCAGAATAGCACCGGTGCCGGTTCGGTGCGGTGCCATTTTTTGCCGGTGCCAAAGGTGCTAGCACCAGGGCCAAAGTAAAAGGCACCGGGAAAGGCACTGGCCAAAGCTTCATGTGCTGTGCACTTTTGTCCATAGTATAGTGCTTATTCATATTTAAAAAGAGCTATATTTACCCAACCGTTTTTTGCTTATTTTGTAAACATCCCATCAAATAAATATACATACCTACTGTGAAATCCATTATACCCGATACGTGATCTGATGAGTGAATCTAAAATTTTGTTGAATTTAAAATAATTTTTATACTTTATATTTCTCTTACTTTTTTGTTCAAAATTTGTTGTCAGTTTATGACAGAGATAGTTCTCTCTGTACAGCAATGACTCCGATCAGTAGACAATAGTGGCTATGGGCAATGTAGTGAATTAAATATTTTATCTTTCATTTGTAATCATTGTAATTGCTTCATAAAAGTGATCGCCACATCATTCTGATCATTTTAAGTGCTCAACCATCAAAATCAGTAGAAAATTCATGGAAATATGCACTTCCGAAGGTGTGGCCACTGAGAAATTGCTCGATATTTACTTGAAACTGCCCTCTGGAAATTCCAGCCCGGTGCGGTGCCTTTCGGTGCTAGCACCGGCAACCCGCCGGTGCCCTTCGGTGCCCTTCGGTGCCGGTGCCATTTTTTCCGAATGGCTCTGGTGCGAGGGAATCCCGATTGTTAACCTTCCCGATCGGTAAGCTCTCGATTGGTAAGCCAAAGTATGTCGATGGGTAAGCAGCAAGCAATTATTATTTTTGACTCGATCGGTAAGCCACAGTGTATCGATTGTTAACCCCACTATCTCGATCGGTAAGCTGCGTGCGTACATAAATACGAATACATGGAATAATTACTGAGGTAAATACAGGGGTGGGCATCTTCAGTTACCGCTGGGAAAATGCGATAGATTGAGCTACGGTTGAGCTATCAGAATGAAATTTTAACACAATGGAGTAGACTCCATAGGACACCTATTCTGAAGTTTGCAACCCAAACGGCCACATTTTGGGTGAGTTGTGGAACACACAGTTTTTAGTGTAATTTTGTGACTTGGCGTCACCCATAGGAAAAATCGAGGGTGGCATTTGAGGGGGGGGGCATCGGTCGTTGGTGTCGTCCCATTCTGTCGTACATCGGCCGATTTTGATGCCCTTTGAGTATGTTGTGGTCGCGCCTACTACCAAATTCTTTTTTTACTCGAATAGTCCCCCAGTCCCGAGATAAGGGGGTGAAGTCACAAAATTACACTAAAAACTGTGTGTTCCACAACTCCTCCAAACTGTGGCCGTTTGGGTTGCAAACTTCAGCATAGGTGTCCTATGGAGTCTACTCTATTGTGTTAAAATTTCATTGTGATAGCTCAACTGTAGCTCAAGCTATCGCGTTTTTCCAGCGGTAACTGAAGATGCCCACCCCTGTATGTACAAACAATACATGAGGCAATTATGACTGGGCGCTGGAATTATGACTACAGTGGACATTTTTCCAGTGTCGCCATTCACTTCAATAACTTGCTGAGCGCCCAAACATTTCTTGATAGATTTCAGCTGAAAATGTGGGAAAATGGGTTGGAAACTTTTAAAAAAATTCAAATTTTTAATTTTTTTTTTAACTAGTTCTTTTTTCTGGCGCTTTTTCATCACTACATTTAACCAATCTCATCTAAAACTCATCTAAAATTATTGTTGTTTTTTCTTCAAAAAATATTATTGTCTACTATCTTGCCGCCGCATCTACTTACTTCTGCTCCATACGTATGTATGTATGTATGTATGTATGTATGTATGCGTGTGGTACGTTTGTATTGCGGCTTACCAATCGAGACATTGGCTTTACAATCGATATACCTTGGGTTACCAATCGAGATACTTTTTTAAACTTTGTGTGGCTTTATTATCGACACACTTTGGCTTACCCATCGACATACTTTGGCTTACCGATCGAGAGCTTACCGATCGGGAAGGTTAACAATCGCTATACTCTCCTCCGGTGCCGGTGCGGTGCGGTGCTATTTTCTGGCCGGTGCCCCAGGGTGCCAGGTGCTCTTTTCATGCATTGGCAAAGGTGCCGGTGCGGTGCGGTGCCATTTTTCCCGGTGCCTTTAACATCACTAATCGTGAGTCACATATTATGTCACGTGACTTGGCAGGTAGTAAGAAACGAGAAAAATTACAAACTGCTCGCAGTAACTAACTTACCACCGTATATTCTCGAATAATACCCCTGGGGAGTTATTATTTCATCTGATGTTTTGGACGGGGTAGTTACTCAAGGGTATTCAAGTGGAGGGGGGGTATGTTTCCTCACAACTTTCAGGCAAACATGCACTGGGTTTAGTATAAATGCATTCCGTTAACCCATGTAATCCAGGTATTTATGTAACAGTAGTACAACCAGGGACGTAGCCAGGATTTTTGAGCGGGGGGGGGCGGATTGTATACGGAGCCAGGGGAACGGGGGGGGGGCGGCGCCCCCCCCTAAAACTTTACCCCTGTAGTAGGGGAATGGCGCCAGGGCGCTGGCGCCATACATAGGCGCCACTGGCGTTGGCATTTGCGCCAAAACACCAGTATACGTCTGTTTTTTACAGGCATATACAGCCACATGGACAGGAATTGTGTCCATTTTCACTGGCTTTGAGGCCGCGGAGAACAGTCAGCTGAAAATATATGTTGCGAACGGAAAATGCGCGCTTGCGCGCAAAATTTTTTCAAACTGTCGACAAAATCGTCTTCTGGAAGTGCCATTTCTGGCACATTTTTTGGTCCGGCCCGGGAAGGGGGGGGGGGGCGGCCGCCCCCCCGCACCCCTCCTGGCTACGTCCTTGAGTACAACAACAAAAATTAGGTATCCATGCTAAAATTCATGTTCATCGGCACCCTAATCATTCAAATACTCATTGTGGATACACAAATCGAATACCCAGAGGGAGGAGTTATTCAAAAGCGGGAGTTATTGGAGGGATTACTTTTTCTTCACCTGGCCAACAGTGGGAGTTATTCAAAGGGGGTTTTATTCAAGGATATACGGTATGTCAATTTTTCTCTACACTTGAATGTAACCTGGAACATTTCTTCATTCTTGCAACTTGTCTTATCACTTGACAAAGTTAAGAATTGGCCCAAGGCCATTTTTTTGTGACAATTCCCGATAGCCTGCCCGTTGCGATTTCCGCACAGATTGTAAAATATCAGGTTGCAAATTGCTATATAAATTTTACTTCCTCCTGCAGCTACAGGTTGCTTGACTCGCTAATTTTCAATAAGTGCTGTTTGTTGAAAGACCGCTTGATACCGGATTTCCTCGAAATACCCCCCCCTCAAAATGGACAATATGAATTTATAAATCCCCCTGAAAATACCCCCCCCCCATTTAGTGTATGTTTAGTAGTGTTTTTGTGTTTTTTCGACATCTGTGTACGTTACAAGCAACAATTGAGTACCGGGATGTAAAAAAATTTCTGGCGAAATAATAACCCCCCTCGAAATCCCCCCTCGTTTGACCCCCCCCCCTCAAATATTACATTCTGAAAATGAAAAAAACCCGGGGGGGGGGCAATTTGAGAAAATACGGTAATTTTGTATTGTTATTCAACCCTTATTTCCTTTCACTGTCAAGTCAATTGGTAACGAATCAGTTATAAGAGATAACTGAATGAATTGTTGATTTTTTCTGTGTTTTTTTTTGCGGCCACAAACACTTTGTTGACCGTTTGTCAACTGACGCTCGCTGTGAAATTGGAAATCTGTTTCAATCGCTACTGTGCTGATCGGTTAACCCAACAAGTTGACACAGAATTTCTATTTTTTTAGCTACCGTTAAGGAAAATGCGCTCTTGCGCGCAAAATTTTTTTGCACATACCATGAAAATTTTGTAGCGAAAGTTGCATTTCCCGGTAATTTTCAGGTCTCACCCCGGGAACGGGGGGGGGGGGGCAGCCCCCTGGATTGTAACGGTGTTTATAAACGTGGTTAAAACAGATTTTTTAGTGGTAAACTACTTTGCATAGACAATTTTGAAATTTTGTTTGTGTATCCATGCTGCAAAAATTCCACTGTTTATTGAACATTGAAACACATTGAATTTCTAATTATTTGATCACACGAATTTTACATGTGTTGATCAACTCACTACAAATGCACTTCAATGTTATTTATTTATCTGCAAAGCACGAGATTTGATTAATATATGAAGTGTTTACTACGGGTATCCTTTTAAAAATCTTTTTAAATAATTACAATGATTTCTATTTACTTGGATAAAATAAAACCCATTAAAACTCTAAAAAAAAATTCAATAAATGAATAAAAAGCACAGCGGAAGTGGGGATGGCGGCACTGAAATGACTCATCATTAGGTATTTATTTGTTTTGTAAATGGGTCATTTATTTTCGTTTCAACGTTCCATGGCTCAGTGAAGCTGCTCATGTGATCTATGTTTTATTTCCTAGTAAAACACCATCCATTTGACTTTGCAATAGTGATGGAATGGCGCCATTTTTCTGGCGCTTTTCCATCACTACTTTGCATTGCGGAATCAGTTAACCATTTTACAAGTAGACGAGTGACAAGAAAACTGGTATGTGACAAGTATTTCTGTTCACTTACCACTTTTCTTGTGACTTGACTTTTTGCGGAATTGACTCCGGCATCCCTTTGAGATGGCAGTGGTGCAGGGGTTTTGTAGATTGGGAACCCCCGTGGGGGTTCATATAGATAGTGAATCTCTCCTCCGGATGGATTTTTTGAAAAAAGAGCTAAAAAATTTTGGCGGGGTGTTCTCGGGGGTCAAATATACAGGCTTTTCCAAGGTATAGAAGGATGAAAAGGGAAAAGATCGAAAAAAGTAGGTGAAGAATAGGTGTATAAGCATAAATAGTGCACAAAATATACACTGAAATCGAAAATAGAATGAAAAACTGAAATAGTGATGGGGAGGGGATGGGGGTTCAGGGGATAGTAGCCAAACATTTTGCCTCGGGGATAGATAGATAGCTGGCGGATTTGACGCGTTACCCCCCAACCCCTACTAAACCCCTGCAGTGGTGTACATACCTAAATTTAGAAACAAATGGATATTTCAATACCTACATTGATCCCATTTGCAAAAGGTTTACTTTAATGTGTTATGTATATATTTATCTGCTTGTTTTTCTGAGTTACTTGATGAGCCAAAGATGGGAAATTCTGACCAAATGCACCAAATATTTCCTCGTTTTTTGAATAATTTTATATTTGTCTTACAAATTCCGATGATAAAAAGTTAATTTGGTGGTATTACAATATGAATTTGTCCTATACTTTTTGACTTGTTTGTACTTCGAATTTCACTTACCGTAATCCTCGAAATGCCCCGAGGGGAGTTATTGTTTTCTTTATTACATCTTTTTACTGAGGAGTTATTCAAGGTTTCTTCCGTGATTTACGCTAAAATTATCAGTTTGAATTTTTTTGTCCGCGCTTTCTCTTCCCATTTCCCATTACAGAGGCAACTCTTTTGAAATATCTTGACATTAGCTTTCCAATTTTAATCAAAACATATTAATATGCACGGCATCGCCCGCATTTGACGCAATTTTTCCGCACGGTGCACGGAAAATGTTGATCCGCGTCCGAACATTTTTTTAATTTTCGGCACTAAAATGTTAACTTTTAAAATCGTAATTTTTTGAGAAACGATACACCCATCTAGGGTTGGAAAAAAACGTTTTTTTTAACTCTATGTTTTTTTTAAATAAAAAACTTTTTTTTAAAAGCTCCCAGATATGACCTTGTGTCAACATATATAGGTATATAAGACAGTGGCAATACTCTGTGATGTTATATATGACCATATAATGGCTGTTGAGCCATGGGATAGCATTATAAGTGGTGATTTGTGTCAAAAATATCCATTTTTTGTCGATACGTTCGTATATCGCCTTATAGTGATGAAACAAGGTTATAAAAGGAGGTTGTTACTTTGGGAGTGAAGTTACACACTGTGGAGGTACATGGAAGCACATTACCTCAATATTATATACTACACCAACATATGATGGCTGATTAACCCATGGTAGCATATATAAATGGATACTTTGATACTAAAAATACCACAAAACCAATGAAAACAACCACCAATGTCAATTTGTGTGTGAAATTGCGCGCTCACGCGGTCAAAAATACCTAGTGCTTAGTACTAAAAATTTCGGTCGATGTTTTTTATAAAAAACACATTTCGGACGTCATGTTTAAAAAGAAACGTTTAAAAAAACATCGGCCAACCCTACACCCATCACAGAAGGTTTGTGGTTTATAGGTGCAGTAAACATCAGTTTACAGTCAGCAAACTGAAAATTTAGTGAACTAAAATGCACTTTTAATGGCATTTGAATTTGAGCATACTGGAATAAGGTGTTCATCAACATTAGTGGACGAAGAGCAAAAATTACTCATTCCAGTAAACTCAAGCGCTTGAATGCATTAAATGCTGATTTATGAGTTGAAAAAACTTCTCATTCTCAAAAAAACAACAACTCAAAAGCATTCTAAAACTCTGCTATTCCACAATTGCCACCATTACTTTAAGCGCAGATTTCAGACCCCCAAAATCCGTTTAGAGTGCTTGTTTGTGCCATGCACAGAGTGTATCGTAGGCTTGAAGAAGCCTTTGTCGCTAGTGCATGAGCTTGTATAGTGTATCTATTTACCAAGTTTACTTTTGTTCAGATCATTGTCGCCGGAATTTTGTTTTGCTGTTGTGTTTTGGTTTCCACTTTAACCCCCCCCCCCCAATACTTTAAAATGTAAATAAATGTGGAAAAAATTCATTAAAGGCAGACTTCACAGGGGAATCTATCATATCGCATCTGAATGTAAAACCAAGAATTTTATTTTTCTCACCACATTGCAAAATTACATTTTTTTCTCACATTTGGGTGAATTTGCCATTTTGTGCGCAATTTGTCGTGTCACTTTATTTATTAAAATAAGGTAGCATGCTTTGTACATAATGTACGATCGGTAAAGAATTTATATTTTCAGACCTCAAAGGTCAAAACGTCCGGGATAAACTCTTACGTCATTATCACCGGGATAAAATCTAATCACTTACTTTTTGATGCTATGTATAAAAAAAAATTGACTCAATCCAAAACCTTTAATATCCATGATGAATAGTTTTTTCAGTCTATCATCCACAAGCAGGTCATCCCTGCATTTACCTATGAAATTCCAATTTACTTAACAGCCTGTATTAAATCTCTAATTCAATATCCACTCTTAGACTCATTTTAGAGGGTAAGAACAATATCAGATGATAGGTATTTTAATTAATTTACTAAATGAGTAAATAAAACACTTGAAAGAACATTCTGGCAAAATTCTGGCACTTGTATTGGTCTGTCGGGAAAGTTCGTTCCGTTTTAGGATCGTCCCCCATTGGATCGTCCTGGACGATCAGTGGGCATTCAGCTGGCGTATATAAGCTGGAATTTATCAAAGCATAAATTTTACCACAAAGTTGATTTTTCAAAGTCGATGCAGTGCTAATTTATCTCTTAATAATGTTCAAAACTAAATGTGCACGATCCAGCGTTTCCGGAGTTTTCGATTTTTCGATGAAATTTCAATGTAAAATCAGCTGGAAACATAAAGTTGGAGATATATATTAGCATCCACTTTTATGTATTCAATTTCGCGGTAAACTTTTATTTTTGAATTTTACGTTAAGCGTTAATTCCAGCTTATGTATTTACACCGACTCAAAACTCACAATCCCTGACCATCCAAGGGGAGACGGAACGAACTTTCCCGACAGCCCAATATTTATTGGGACCTATATCATCATATACGACACCTGGAACTCATTCTGAAAGTTGACAAGTGACAAGTATACTTAGTTGTAAGTGAATACAGTCAAATTAAATGTGGTAACTAAAGTTGTAATGGCGATATCTAAAAAAGTGAAGATACCTGTCACTTAAAAGTACACTTGTCACTTTACTTAGCTTAAAATTTTTCTAACCACTTGTTGTGAGTGGCTCCACCAAGTTCGAAGGGGGGTGCACTGATACGCACATCTGCCCGTTACGCACATTTGCCAGATTTTTTCACTTGACACTTTTTTAAGTGATTTTCAGATATGAGTGAAGTGAAAAACGCTGCGCAATGACATTAGTGAACTTTTTTAACTTCACTCATATCTGAAAATCACTTGAAAATGTGTCACGTGAAAAACAGTGAAAAATGGCTATTTTTCACTGTTTTTTTTTTCACTTGACACATTTTCAAGTGATTTTCAGATATGAATGACGTGAAAAAAGTTCACCAATGTCTATGCGCAACTTTTTTCACTTAAATCATATCTGAAAATCACATGAAAAAGTGTCAAGTGAAAAAAACGGGCAAATGTGTGTAACGGGCAGATGTGCGTATCAGGCCTGCCCCGTTCGAAGACTCATAAATCAGCTTTGGACGCATTTGAGTTTACCACAATTAGGTGTCTGTCAACTACAGTTGACGGATATAAAAATAACTAATTCTAGAAACTCAAATGCGTGAAAATCTGATTTATGAGTTTTCAAAATGTGGGTAAACTAATATGGTAACTGTGAAGGCACAGCCAGGAAGCGTGCCAACCTATGTCAACCTACCGTATTTACTAAAATAATCCCCTCTGTGGGATTTTTGTTTCGTCAGACATTTCTGAGGGGGGAACTATTCAAGGGGGGGGGGGAATTATTATTTCGTCACAATTTTCAAGCATGTTTCTATCAACTCATTTCACGAAATATGCTTTATAAACACAATAACGTGCAATTTTTGTTAAAATGGGCGCAACAAATTGATAAAATCTCTTCGGAATTATTATTTGCTCACTCTTCTTACAGGGGGGTATTATTCGAGGGGTGAATTATTCAAGTGTTGAACTATTCAAGCAAATACGTTTTATTTTCTCTTGACAGCTTTTGGAATGGGTCCCAGTGGAACCAAGTCAATAGATGAAACGCGCGCAAAAATCACTGCCTTTGCATAGTCCCAGTCAGTGTAAAAGCAGTCTAGCCACAACACGGACGCACTTCCCATTTCTGACCATCCGAAATTCGAAATTCACATGGAAAAAGCTCAGCTTCGCAATTCAGACCAGAGTTGTAAAAAGCACCGAACTTTTTTCAAAGTATGAGTATGTTTTTACTCACCCTCCTTGTATTATTCACTTTAACACGTGAGTAAATGAGAGTAAAATACGTTTTCCCCAGAAAGCGTAAATGTGAGAATTTTTTTTTTACGAAAAGGATAAAGGCTGGTAAATAGAACTTATCTTTCTGGAAAAGGAATTTTTGAATGATTACCCTGGACAGCAAAAAGCTGTTTTCCTTCTATTAATAAGCATTCTTTATGAAAAGCAGGGGTCTCGAATGGCAAAAATACTCTTTCTGTACTCGAAAAAATACCTCTACTGTACTCAACTACACTCAAAAAGTAAGCGTACATGTGACTACAGATACTTTTCTCAAAGTATGCGTATGCGTATTTACTCGGTACTCGAGTACGCGTACTTTTTGAGTAAAAGTAAATACGCACTAACAACTGTGTTTCAGACGCGCTTCAGTTGACCGATCGCTCAAAACCGAAACCCAGCCGCGCGACCAACACCAATCTCGTAGAATTGCATTGCGTGATCTCGAGAGATTATAAAGTGGACGGTGTTAAATGCACTGGCGATGGCAACTTGTTTAGATCATCTGAGAACTGTGTTTTTTTTCTGTGTTTTGTTTTTGTGTGAGTGGCGAGGTTTTATTTGAGAAACAAAAAGTGTGAGGCGATTTTTTTCTCGATTTTATCGTGCGTGTAGACTAAATTGTAAGCATTTTCGTTTTCAAGGCACTACCTTATTTCTAAATTTACCTTTCCCTGAAACATTGCAACAAAAGTGCGTATATCCCAAAGTCAGTGAAATTTGGGTAAAGCAGCTTACACTGTGCCAGCATTTTTGGGACCTTAAATTTACCGCAATTTATAGTGTAACCTTTAAAAGGAATATACAGTAAATGTTCAATCATTTTGAATCCCCTTCAAAACGCAGAAAGTAGCAAAACACAGTTTTGCAACATAAATACACAACAGAAACAGAAAATATTTATTCCTCTCACACCTTAACACCAACAGACAAACCTCAAAGCCAAGGCCCAGCATTATATACATTCCTACATCTGATGATAAGAGATGGATGGGTTCGAAGTTTGGGAGGCGCCGCGCAGGGGGCAATCCCAGAGCCTGTCAAATGTCAAATGTCATGCAAAGTGCAAACTCTGTTGCCATTTTGCAGTGCATTTTACATGACTTTAGACACAATGCATGACACATGACATTTTACAGGGCATTTTACATTACTTTAAACACTTTGCATGACATTTGGCACTTTCCAGGGCATTTTACATGACTTTAGACACTTTGCATGACATTTGACATTTTCCAGGGAAGTTTACATGACTTTAGACACTTTGCATGACATTTGACATTTTCCAGGGACTTTTACATAACTTAAAACACTTTGCATGACATTTAACACTTTACAGGGACTTTTACATAACTAAAACACTTTGCATGACACTTGACATTTTCCAGGGCATCTTACAGGCTCTGGGAGTGGCACCTGAAGTTTTGGGCTTATTGGTACAGCTTATTGGTAGTTGCGTGTCGCGCAGTGCACCGCATCGAATATGATGTGCGGTGCACTGCGATGTAGTTTTGAGGCCTTTTCCGTTATGTGGGCTTATATACCAGTTATAATGTTGGCTTTGGTCGGTGACTTTGGCGGGGAATTTTTGCAATTGTGTTTTGTGGTGGAGAGTTTGGTGAAATTGACAGATTATTATTGTTCATATCACTAGGTAGCTGTTTTTTAAAAATAAAAAACGCCTGGCAACTTTTTTGGCCGCGTCTTTTGAGAACATAAAAGTGAGTTACGTCATAAAAAAAACACTTCACGCCAGTGACCTCGCAATATACAATGAAAGCATCCATCTGAATGAAGAAAAAAACTAAAAAATTTACATTGCCTCATTACATCAGAGTGCCCCCGCTATGAGTGCATTTGTTGCAAAATATTTAACATATTTACTTAATCCACCAAAAACGGTAGCATTTTTGCGCAGCGTTCAGTCCGATCACTAGACCCAAGTCCCAAAAGCTCCAAATGGAACGCAGTTCACATCTTCTGAACCCCCTGGGGGCAGTCCCGGACCCTGTTAAATGCCCTGTAAAATTTCAAATGTCATGCAAAGTGTCAAAAGTCACGTGAAATGCCCTGCAAAATGGCAACCGAGTTGCCATTTTGCTGGGCATTTTACATGACATTTGACATTTTGCAGGGCATTTCACAGGGTCTGGGACTGGCACCTGGGGGAAGAGGGAGGGGGCGCAACACCGCAGCCAAAAGTTTGGGACCCCATTGATTTTTTCACCAATGTTGCGGCACGTCTTTCATTTGTGAGGGTTGGGACTAAATCCGATAGAATCGCGGCGCATCATACATGCACTTTGCATTCGGCGCACGCTTCAGTGGACTGAGGCTTTTAGGGCCTGTGTGTGTACTCTGTGTGGTGGTGATGGCAAAAAAAATTAGAATGTAAATTTTGTGGAATTTTTTATGTTGGATTGTTGAATTTCAGATTTGGAAAACTTGTTTGGTGTGTGATGTGCATTGTGACATGGACATGTAAACAAGGCAACTAATTTTGACATTTTTGTGCTTACTGAAATTTTCTGAACTCTGAAGGAAAAAAGCATCCTTCCGTATGCAAAAGTGTCAATTTCCCATGCTGGGTCTTTTGCAATTTGGGTCAATTTGACATTTATCATTAAGTAATAACTTGCAAAACATATCAACATGTTAGTTACATAAAAATCACTGAAACACTGCACATACATTTGTTTTATGTTTCATTGCCTATCAAAATTTACAGTGGCATTTTGGGGCGTGTCCCAGTTTTCAGTTAGAATCATAATAATGATGTTCTGCTGCTATTGGGTATTTGCTATGCTCATAAAAGTTGTGATTCCAGAACTGGTATCGCCCTGAATACATCAACTGAGAAACTTTTTCCATTATGCAATTTTGGTTGGGAACTCTTTCAATTGAGACTCTTGAAGGCACTTACTTTCATCAAAATTATGTCAAGAGAACCATTGACCAAGATACCATTGAGTATGCATTACCTAACCTGTTAAGTGGAACTTTATGAACCTTGCAGCTAAATACCTATGTTCTATGCCTATTGAAGCTGAACTATTCCTTCAGAAGTGAAGTTTTGATGTTTTTTTGTTTGGAAAGCATCATAAGCTCCTAAAGTCTCAATGTTTTCGGAAAATATCAAATTTGTTGTATTTTATTTGTTAAAAATCATTTTTGTAAATATTCTTTGTCCACATAGCCTTCCAGAAATTAAAAAAATTGACAAAAATAGAACCGTAAAAAATGCAAAAACATTAAATTGAAAACTAATTTCTAAAGAAAAATTAAAGATTTAATTTGCGAAGAAAAAACCTCGCACACTTGCCAGCGCTGGCCCAAACAAGCACAGATAAATAGCTTCTATTCAGTAGGCTGCGTGCTTCAGTTTTTCCACTTTCCAACAGCTATATTTGGTAGCTGCTGGAAGAGAAGTCGCTTCGCGGCAACTGAAAATGTGCCTTTTGAAGTTGGTCACACTTTTTGACTACATTTGCCCTTTGCTTTCTTCTAATTTGCACTGCTTGCTTGTTTTACATATGTATGCGGTCCATGCAAAATATAACTACCGTAATTCCTCGATTAGCTCGCGCGAGGTATTACTTTTTCGACGGACTTTTTAAGGGGGGGGGGGGATTATTCAAGGGAGGGATTGTTTTGTCGTCGAGATTTTTGACCACATTTTTAATTTTTTATTGTATTTTATAAACAACTTTTTTGGACATTGTTATCGGTAACATTGCCGATCAAATGAGGGAATTATTCAAGTGGGACTATGTTTTATCTCTCGGCTGGGGGGGGCTAATCGATGGTATACGGTATGTAGAATGCTGCTATTGTTACTCTCTGCATGGTGTGCTGCTATTCTAACTGGGTATGTGTGTACTTTTCTACTTTTTAATGATTGTGCTTTGTGCTGTAATTTCAGATAATTATAGTCACTGACAGCACGCTTTGCTATGAAAAAAAGATACCAAATCCCATCTGAATGAAAAGATCAATAGATTGTGCACAATTTTTCACGGGATCTTATTCATCAAAATCATGTGGCATGTTTTTATGCAGCTTCTGTCCTATTAGAATGTGTATTTTGCATGTGCTCGGCGCTGTAATTTCAGATAATGGCTGTGTTTTGCAAGTGCCTTAAATTTTTTTTATCTAATAGCTGGATGATTTTTTTGCATACACAGGAGTTTCATGTGAAACAATATTTTTCGACATTTTCAACACAAAAAAATCAAGATTTGATGAAGAAAAAAAGAATTACAAAACATTCTTTTTTTCCGCCATCATCGCATCATATTGTATTTGGATACACGCCACATATAGTGAAGTGATGGAAAGGCACCGGGGCACCGCACCGGTGCCTCGATGCTGGGCACCGAAGTGATCGCCACATCAATCGGATTATTTTAAATGCTCAACCATCAAAATCGGTAAAGAATTCATGGAAATATACAATTCCGAATGTGCGGCCTCTAAGAATATACCCGATAAATAACATCGGAACATCAAGCCCGGTGCGGTGCCTTTCGGTGCTGGCACCGGCTGCCGGCCGGTGCCCCAGGGTGCCGGTGCTTTTTTTTCAAATTACGGGCCGGTGCTCATGGTGCCACGTGCCCTTTCTGAGGACTGGGAGATGTGGCGGTGCGGTGCGGTGCGGTGCGATATTTCCCGGTGCCTTTTCCATCACTAGCAACATATAGCTTCATGACGTAAACAGTCATGTGTCTTTAGAGGCTTGTTTTGCCAAGCCCGCGTAGATGGATATACTCATTAGTATTCATTTTAATCAATTCCCCGAGTAGGTAATAAATAAATACACCCACCGTAGGAAATCCGTTTTGAGTGCGAAATTGCTTCTATATTCCACCAGAAACAGTTGACAGCTCTGAGTGGGCAGGGAAACTTTTTACCGCGTGCTATATAAATACGAAGTATACCCATGTGCACACTAGTTGACAGTCGAAATGTAGTCAACTGAAAATTTTATTGAATCCGTTTCTTGTAAAAAGGGATGTACTATTTCTGGTAGTCGCTCGGGCATTTTTCAGTTGACTGAACAGATGTAATATGAAGTTTTCAGTTGACCGCTGGGACGGGATTCATTTGGCCCTAGGGTTCAAACGGGATTGACTTTTCGGGATCGGGATCGGGATCGGGATTGGTTTTTTGAGATTTCGGGATCGGGATCGGGATCGGGATTGGCCGGGATTGGGGTCACGGGATTGGGATCGGGATCGGGATTGGCATTTTTTCGGGATCGGGATTGGGGTCTTGGGATAGAGATTTTGGCCAATGTTTTGGCATCCACAGTTGTTCATAAAGGTCTAAAAACACTGTTGGATGCCAGAAACGTGGCATATAATGAACGCTGGGGGTTTGCGTTCACATTTTTGCATGCCAAATCGTCGTTTTTTCACTTTTGATAATTTCCACTTATTTTTCCGGGATCGGGATCCCGGACTTTTGAGTTTCTCGGGTTCGGGATCGGGATTTGAAAAGTTTCGGGATCGGGATCGGGACTGCTAAATCCCGGAATTTCACGGGATCCGGGATCGGGATCGGGATCCCGTTTGAACCCTATTTGGCCCGACACTTTTTCATTGTATTTACCGTCCGAAATCACTCCCATACAGAAAAAATGTTGTTCGCAATTTGATGGGTTGATTAAATCTCGTTCCTGGGGCCGGATTCAATTGGGACGGCTAGCATGACAAGTACTCGGTATATGAATATTTTAATAGTTAGGTATGTGTAGGGTTGGAAAAAAAACGTTTTTTTTTAACTCGATGTTTTTATTTTTTTTTAAACGTTTTTTTTTTATTAAAAAAAAACTTTTTTTTTTTAAAGCTCCCAGATATGACCTAGTGTCAACATATATAGGTATATCAGACACTGGCAATACTCTGTGATGTTAAATATGACCATATAATGGCTGTGGAGCCATGGGATAGCATTATAAGTGGTGATTTGTGTCAAAAATATCCATTTTTCGTCGACATATCGTTTGTATATCGCCTTATAGTCGAATGTTTGTGACTTCAGGTAAAGTTTGGCACGGAATGGTGATCAAACAAGGTTATAAAAGGAGGTTGTTACTTTGGGAGTGAAGTTACACACTGTGGAGGTACATGGAAGCACATTACCTCAATATTATATATTACAGCAACATATGTCGGCTTATTCACCCATGGTAGCACATAGAAATGGATGTTTTGATACTAAAAATGCCACAAAACCAATGAAAACAACCACCAATGTTAATTTGTGTGTGAAATTGCGCGCTTGCGCGCAAAAATTTTGCAAAATACCTAGTGCTTAGTACTAAAAATTTCGGCCGATGTTTTTTTTAAAAAAAAAACATTTCGGACGTCATGTTTTTTTAATAAAAAAAACGTTTAAAAAAAAACATCGGCCAACCCTAGGTATGTGTTATCTTATAAAACTGATGTATATAACACAATATATATGACGTGTGTCAATTTTAATAAACAGATCTTGTTACAGTATGTAGGTACATATGTAAATAGATACAGTAACGCCGCCGCTGTTATTTCTGCGTAAGAAAAACGGGACAATATAAATATTTACCTATTATAACTGTTTATATTTACCTATTTACATGATCAGTGCCTCATCAGATAAGCAATTACTATCTCACAAATAACTACCTAGTCTCTGATGTAGGGTTCAAACGGGACCACATTTTCGGACCGGGACCGGGACCGCCCCAGACCCGACTTTTCGCCGAACCATGTACGAGCACCGGGACCGCGGTTCCGTTTGAACCCTAACCCTACCTGATCACATACATAATGATATTGTCTGCATACAAGCGTGCAATCAAACCACCCCCTCGCACAGGTGCCATTCTGGCGCTCCGTATCGATGCCATGAACATTCTATTTTTGCTCCTGCATTCAGTGGTGTTATCTAGTGCGATAACCGCTGCCAAATTGGCCGGCTCCGATAATTTTGATGGAAATAAAAATTCTAAAGTTGATTCAAAGGTAAATGCCGACAAATTTTCCGGTGGAAACAAGCAGGGCTGGTTTGAAGTCTCCGTTGATGATGACAATGGTTTGTGATATTGTAAATTTGACGTTTTTGCGCATTTTTTTATTATTTTTTTTACAATCGCAGACAGAGGAGATGTAGATGCGAAAAGTGTAGAGAAGGCGGAGAAAGAACTCGAATTAATTGAGAAATTGGAGCAGCAGGGCTATATCTCAAATGATGGAAAAGGTAAATACCCTATCTACTCGTATAATTCCCTCTTGAATAATTTGCCCCTGTTAGACAAGTGAGGGAAGAATAACAATTCCTCCCCTTGAATAATTCCCCCTTGAATAGCCCCCCTAAAAATGTTTGACGAAAAAATAATTAGAGTTTTTTTTCGAAAATAATTCGAAAAAATAATTCGAATAAAAATAATTTTTGTCAATTTTTTTAATTTCTGGAAGGCTATGTGGACAAAGAATATTTACAAAAATGATTTTTAACAAATAAAAGACAACAAATTTGATATTTTCCGAAAACATTGAGTCTTTTATTATTCAAATTCAAAAATATTTGAGCAAATACGGTATATGCACTTTAGGCACATTCACTATCTCACTTACCTAAATACGACTCAACAATACTAATTTACCTCAAAACCTCCCTTTTGCAGAAACTCGTGACATAGAAATCGATATGAAATCTGACAGTCGACAACTGAATGATGCCAGCAATGTCAAAGCGGAAAAAACTGCAAATGGTAGCAACAATAAAAGTCCAGGTAGTGGTGAGACATTTGAGCTTGAGATCGAGGATAGTGGAGAACAGAAGGAAAAAATGGATGAAAATGTGCGTTTGGTTGACTTTGGCCTCTACACTGTAAACCGAAATTTTGACTCATAAATAACGTTCCCACTATCATGGGAGATTTATATATTTTTTGCATTTATTTATTTTTATATATCTTATATTTACTTATTTTTGTTCCAAATTTTCCTGTGAGATTTAATTCAATTTATTTCATAAAAGGAGATATAAGAAATCTCTCCTTTTTATTTTCACGACGTCTTTTATAGAGACTAAATATATATTTTTGGGATCCTTTCCAAGATTGTATTGAGGTAATTATACTTTCTGAAAAACATCTATTTTGGAATGCTAGTCATACATCAGCTTTCAATGCGTCTGAGTCTATTGCGATTAAGTGTCCATCAACTAATAAAGGTGATAGGGATCAAGAACAACTCTGTCTGGTAAACTACAAATCCATTCAAAGCTGATTTATGACCCTTCAATTTTTGAATGAAAACTAGTGTGTGTAGGCACTTTGATGTTTCTTTACATCCATAAAGTTCCATTTGTCCTACCACAGGAAAAACAAGCTGAAAAACGTGAAACTTCAAAAACTAGGCGATCTGAAGCAGAAAACATGGATGTATCCAGATCTGTAGGCCAAGAACAAAAAGGCCCCGCTGAACCGGCTATTATAAAGCACCCCACAGGTATCCATATAATTTGCACAATGTACACACAAACTACCCACTTATTTTGTCCTAAATATCCATGACAACTATTTTTGCAACATTTTAGGACAAAAGGAATTTGTGGAATTCTACGATAGGGACGCCGCAGCGGCGAAACAGCACGTAAACAAACAGACAGTTTCTGTGAAACGGGCGCCGGAGCTACAATTCACTGATGAAAATAGTCCGATGTCTTTCTTTTCTGCTGGCAATTATTTGTTGATTGGTAATTTTACATTCAGTGTTTTAAATGCACAATTTTGTGAAAAATTAAAAGTTTTCAAATTCATTTTGCATTGATTTGCAGGTATTGTTGGAGGTGCCTGTCTGGTTGCCACGGTAGTTGTTATCATGGCACTGTATTACAGGTTGGTGGGTTGGTGTGTGTGTGAATCGGTCTTTGCGATACCGTATTTGCTCGAATAATTCCCCGTGGAATAATCATTTCGTCAGACTTGTTTTAGGACGAACTATTCGATGGGGAATTATTCAAGTGGAGGAATTATTAATTCGCGAAAATTTTAGAGCATGTTTCTTTCACTCATTCCACAAAACATGCTTTATTAACAGAATAATATGTCATTTTTGTCCAAGTTAGACATAACAAATTAATCATATCCTTTAAGGGAGAATTCTTTTTCCTCACTCGTCTTACAGAGGGTAATTAAAAGGGGGAATTACTCCAGGGCAAGGACGTAGCCAGGGGGGGGGGGGCGGCCGCCCCTCTCCCTTCCCGGGCCGGACCAAAAAATGTGCCAGAAATGGCACTTCCAGAAGACGAGTTTGTCGACAGTTTGAAAAAATTTTGCGCGCGAGCGCGCATTTTCCCTTCACAACATATATTTTTTGGCTGACTGGTCTCCGCCGCCTTAAAGCCAGTGAAAATGGACCCAATTCCTGCCCATGTCACTCTATTTGCCTGTAAAAAACAGACGTATACTGGTGTTTTGGCGCCAATGCCAACGCCAGTGGCGCCACGGCGTGGCGCCTACGAATGGCGCCAGCGCCATGGCGCCATGCCCCTACTACAGGGGTAAAATTTTAAAGGGGGGCGCATGCGTATAATACATGCAATATCAACCACACAATAAAAAATACGTCACGAACAGACCCAAAAACACGCACGCAGACACCGGACATCAGACCCATTCGCTTCTAGCTGCGGGGCGCACTGTTCGAACAACTGCGGCAAAAAGTCCGTGGCGCACATGAACGAGCAGAAGAGACGCACGTCGAACTCGTCCAAGAACAGCGGCAAGGGCAACAAGGGCAAAGTCAATCCTGACGGGGTCAAGGATAAGGGCGATAGGGATATGGCTTATGACGCTCATTTGCACCACTACCAGCAGAATAAGGCCAAGATATTGCATATGCAACAGTGAGTAATTACGCTGAATACACTGTAATTAGTGATGGAAAAGCGCCAGAAAAAAGGGCGCCTGGCGCCAACGGCGCCATGGCGACATTCAGAAACTGGGGGCCAAACGCCAAGGGCGTCACAGAAGAAGAGCGCAAGGCGCCAATGCAAAATTTGAGTAAACTGGTCTGTCCAGTGACTTCCTAAACTAGGTACATAACTATACAAAAATCAACAAAAAATCAACTCCCACACAAAAACAGGGCCGCGGCAGCTGCAACTGGCGTCGACTGCCCCAGCGACGATTCAGAAGCTGACGATCAAGCTGGAGACTGTTCAGTGTATGAATGTCCTGGTTTGGCACCGGTTTGTGCACGGTTTGAATTTGGATTTATCGACCAGTGGTTTTTAAAGAGTTTGGGAGATTTATACTTTCAATAATTTATCAATGCCAGAAAACCTCTCAAATATGATTTTTATTTATTTATTCCAATCTATCCTCAAGATTTCTTTTACCTTTGTTTTTCTTTTGTTTTGTTTTCTCGAAAAATGTTTTATCATATCTTATTTTTGAGTAATATTCTGACATTATTATAATCATCTAATGATATTTTCCAAAAAGAACCCATCGCTATAACAATAATTACCACCACACCCAAAAACACAAAATGACACCCCTTCCAGACTGGCGACATAGAAGTGGCCAACCCCATGTTCCACCCCCCTTCGCCCATGCTGCAGAAGGAAAATGAGCCACTTGAAAAAAGTGCCCCACTGCTGAGGGAAAATGGCAAAAATGGCATGTTGAATAGGGAAAAGTGATCGTTTTTTTGGTTGGATGTTGGGCGAAATGGCCACACACACAAGTTGACGACAGAAATTTCTGAGGCTGATAAATCTGGTTGAAAAGCATTTGAGTTCACCGGATTGGATAGTTTGTCAACTACTGTTTATTGAGTTGAAGAACGATGCATTGTGGTCAACTGAATGTGTGCAATACCAATCTATCATTTTTCAAAATTTTTGGTCGTCAACTAGTGTGCGTAGGCGCAATTTTGTGAGGACGTTTCAAGCATTGTATGAAATGAGGCATGTGATATTAATTAATAAATACGGTGAGTGGCCATGTGGTGTACGAATTTCAGCTTTCACCTTTTTAATGTTGGAGTGCACTATTTATTAAAATATACTAAATACCTAGGTAATTAACCTGTATTTCTACAGAGCATGATTCGGTTGTGTAAAGTGGCATTACCAATTTGACACTTGCCATGTGCCCCGAAAACTGAGAAGAGAATGTTATGACAATTTTTCCAATTACCGGTAGACTGTTTTGTAAGATATTTGAATTTCGTGTCAGATGACAACCTAAGTTTAGGTGCCCCCACGGAACGTTTGTCAGGAATATGAAACTTTTCTGAAATTTTTTTTTTGGGCACATGGTGTGGTCAGATTTTAGCCCTGGTTTTTTGTACAAGTTGTCACTCAAAAATCTTTGCAAACCATTTTGAAAAAATCAAGTAAAAGTGAAATTTAGGTAAACTGTAATAATGTGTTTTGTATAAATATAAATAGAAATGAGATGCCTAAATGCAGCCATGTGTTTAAGCAGAAGTAGATTTTTTCAGCAACACATGTTTTGATTCACCAGTCATCACAAAAAAACCCCGAAAATTGATCACTTGACCTGTTGGTATTTTAACTTGAAAATTACCTCATTTTATTTTACATTATTTGTGGGTATTATTTCATGGCAACTTGCCAAATGATTCTGACAACATGTGCAAATGTTTAGGAGAAGTGTCACCTTGTTTTTTTTTGTTTCGAATCGATAAAAGATAGTCATATTCAGTTGTGATAGAATAGCGGGTATGTGTAGCATACAAGATCACCAGTGACACCACGGCATAATGAATGCATGTATTTATATTTTGTATTATACGATATAAATCTGTGCACACATTGGCTAAAGCACAGCACCTATTTTACCCCTTTTTGTGTTCAGATTTCTCCTAACGTTTTTATCTACATTTTTACGGGATTTGTCCAATTTGTGGACGTTTCTGCTATTTTTCGCTATAATTTCTGTATCCCACGCATATAAATCAAGTGTGTATGTATATAGTATTTATATATTTAGGTTTAGGTTTAAGCTTGTTATAATAAATATCTAACTCTGCCAAAATGACTGCAAGTTTTTCATCATTGGGAAGTAATTTTAGGGCGGTAAGCTAATGAATAAATACATAGAAATATTATCTGGCATCTATTGTATAGATGTTTGGAGTGATTCCAATTGCCAAGCATTCATGTTTCTAGAAAAACTTTTTCTGGTTTAAATACTAATTTACATTATTAACATTTCCCACCTGATGCGTTGTAATTTCCAATTAACAGACACTTGTCATACATTCTTTTTCCAGATAAACATGGAAGCCTGGCATTCAAAATATTGAAGTGTAAATTTCATAACTGGATTTGGATTCTGGACACTTCTTTCTTTCCCAAGATACACAAATGGTTCTACACATTCTAGTTTCCAACAGAAACTTTGAAAACTCATAAATAAGTTTTAGACACATACACCACACAAATGGTGCTCGTTAAGTGCACTAAAGTGATCTGAACTGCTCGTTAAGTGCCCCTTGTACTCATACTTTAGATCCTGAGCACACTTGATCACCTGACACTTCACAGGCCATTATCACACTTCAGAGCCTGATTACGCCTGATCACTAGGCTCTTTACAGCCCGTGATCACACTTCTGAGCCTTGATAACACCTGATCACCAGGGGCGTAGGTTCGCTTGGCATCTAACCCGCTTGGCATGTAGACCCGTTGTGGGGGGGCCTGCTCAGCTAGCTAGCTATCCCGAGGATACTATACCCTGAGCCCCGTCTCAAATCTATCAAGTTTCTACTATCGAAGTGGAGCAAATTTTCAAGCGTTTTTCCCCAACCTTCACCCAAAATCACCCAATTTCAGTAAACTCGAATGTGTTCAAAGCTGAGTTTTCAAAGTTTCAGTTGAAACCTAGTGCGTGTATAAAGTAGATCTGCCTGAATCATTAACCTCAAACAATGTTTTTCTGTGAGTTTCCTTCTTCTGTTGCATTATCTCATGACCTTACCTAATGTTCAAAAATAAAATGTCTCCAAAAACGTTTACAATTCAGTCAATTTCAGAAACAAACGAACACCGTGCATAATGAAACAACGCCCAGATTTCATCAGTGTTCCGACTGCACGCTACTATATGCAGAGAACTTTTAAAGTATCATTTTTTGATGAAAAAGATACCAAAGTTTTCAACCAGAATTTAAAATACTCATAAATCACCTTTGAATGAGTTTACCGGTGCATTAGGTGCGGATGTGATGTGTCCTCATTTTTGATTTAGTATGTGTATTTGTCTTCACAATAACTCGTCCCGGTAAACGCAAACGCATTCAAAGCTGATTTATGAGTTTTCGCTTTCAAAATGTTGGCTGAAAACTAGTGTGTACGCACAATACGTCACTTTTCCAACAAAACGCACACTTAAATAATTCCGTTCATTTTCGATAATTTAGTGACTAGTAGTTCAACATTTCGCTTCAATTCGACTCCGCCCACATCACTTTTTCCAATTAGAATCGATCATCCCCCAAATCCGGATCGAATTATAACTGCGAGGCTTTGGTGCTTGGCGGGATTTCCTTTGCGATATCGGAGGTCAATTTTTCATTGCTCGCTTTCAGTGTGCCCGCTTCTGACGCCGCGATGCTGCGAGGTGGGTAAGTACCGTAATTCTTGTAATAGTGGCTTTCTTAACATAGAAACGCGCTTAGTTGCCAACCCACATTAATCAACCAATCCATACATGACCATGTATCTCTCTGCAAGTAGTAGCAGGCTGATAGTAGTTAAGACCGCTCTGCAAGTGTGTTTGCCCTGAAAGTATTTATGCATAGCGAGCATTGAAAAATGGGTTATTTTGAGAAGATATCATTAGATATAAATTTAAATATCTAAAATTTGAAGGTTTTTAAATTTATATAAATATAAATTCATATAAATTGACTGATTTTTTTGTAAATGCTGATCCTGCTGTTTCAGATAACTTAAATTCTGTTTTTATTTTGAGAGATTTTCTGAGATTATATTTTCTCAATATGAACCAATTTTTCAATGATGGCTGGGACTACATACCTACTTGCAGGATGAGTACACTTGCAAAGTGGTCACAATCACTTGCACAGCGAGCTTCCTTGCAGAGGGTACCATCCATCAACACGCACCTGGTGGGACTCAGCGCAACCGAATCATTGGTGTGGTCTTCGGGCGCCTTCAACTTGACGCCCATCGCGCCTAGGGCGCCCAGGGCGGCCAGGGGCGACAGTTTCTGCGCCTTACGCGCGGGCCTGCCGTCTTTGTGCTCTTTGTGCGCGGAGTCTGCGCTGGTCGACGGCTCGCCAGACATGTAGTCGATCGTTTCTTCCGAGCTACTATCCACCCGGACGACTTGGCCGGGGGCTCGGATTACCTGGGAGTATTTATAAACAAACATTAGAACACAAAAACACAAAACATTTTTCCAGCGCAAATTATTAGTAACCTCAAAATGGAACTGCACACACTAGTTGATTAAAACCAAAAAGTTTGGTCAACTCATAGATCAATTTTGAATGACACTTCAGTTGACTGGAATTAGGTGATTGTCAATTACATTTGGCGGACAGTAAACCCAAGTTGGCCAATTTCCAAGTTTACAAAAATTTTAAAAGTTCATTTGTTAAAATTGTGTGCAATTCGCTCACTTCAAACTGGCACAGCATGTCCGGATTAACAGTCATCACGGCGGCGGCGTTGTCGAATTCCCCGCAGTATTGCGGCGCGGAGAAAACTGTGACCAGTGAGCGATCGGCAAAGAATTCGTAGCCGTCCTCGACAACCTGGGTGTTTACGTTTGTGACGCACGTTTTGTCACAAAGTGGGAAAAAGTGACATGTATGAAGAACTTGAAAGAAACGAGAGCGGCCACGAGACAAATATTTTTTGAATGTTTGCTTGAAAATAGGTCTAAAGCAGAGTTGTACAAATACTGGTATTTTTGGAAAACGTAAACGTAAACGTAAATACCTTTTCCAAATCAAAAGTATAAATACTAAAACGTAAGGTATTTTTAAAATACCAGGGAAAACGTAAAATAAAACGTAAACGTAAAAATTACATTAAGTGCTTATGCTATCAGAGAATACAAAAACACAATTTTTTTACAACATTATGGATGTTCATATGATCTCCATCAACATTTTCTGCTTAAATACCTGTATTTTATATATATTTAGAATGATGGGATCGGGATATTGAATTGGGATTGGAGTTGAAATTTTGCGTCGTTGTCAACTACTGGGTGTATGGCCATAAGGTGCCAATTCCGTAACAGGAGAACTAAATAAAATTATGAGTGAGAAGTAATGGCAAGTTGAATGGCAAGTAAAAATTTAAAGAAAAGTAAATTTTAAAGTTAAATGGGGTATTACAAGACAAATGGTCAGTCATGAGAAAACACTAAAAATGTTTTGACTTTTTATTCGCATTGCAGTTCTCCCTCACAAAAATACTTTCCTTCAACTTTTTACGTTTCACTTGCAAATTGGTGTTTGAGTTCTCCAATTGCGGAATTCAAACTCTTCAACATTAGAACATGTTGAACTCATCATAATACACTACATTTGTCAAACAATATGGTTCTGTGTAGCATATTTTTACGTTTTCTCTGGTACCCGGGTAATTGTGCCAGGAAAACGTAACAAAACGTAACGGTATTTTTGGAAAGCGTAAACGTAAACGTAAGTATAAATACCCGAATAACCGGGTATTTCGGGTAAACGTAAATACGTTTTCGCAACTCTGGTCTAAAGTGCAGAAACGTAATCGAGAACATCAATTTCATATGCATTTTTCGAAACAAAAATTGTGAAAATGTACATATCTATGGCTACAGCTTGGAAATAAGCTCTAAAGACATAAAAGCGTATTCACCAGAAAAATGTCGAAAATGCAATCATTCGGTGCAAAAAAATTCGAAAAGTAATCAAAAAAATTCGAAAAGCTTTTAAAGAAAAAAAACACTTAAAAATCTAAACACTTTTTTCCACGTGGTTGCCATCGTTACCCAACACGTGTCAACCCCCCCCCCTCTACCCGCCCCCAACATCCACTTCACCCCCCCCCACCTGATGGGCGCGGCACACCAAATCGATCTTCAACAATCTCCTGTAGTGCAGCACCACGTCGGAGCCGAACTGCACGCTGATGCCGCGCTGCGACGGCCACCAGCCCGACTTTGTTAGCTCGGGATCCGACCAGAGAAGGTCGCAGGCGAGACTGTCGTCGGGCACCACGGGCATGGGTCTTGGATGGGGAGGGGTTTGTTGGTGGGAGACTACTGGTCGGTGGGGGTATGTTTGTCTGAAAATAATGCAAAAAATGCACTGTTACTGGTGGGAATCGAACTATTATTGCATCAAGCGCTGCAAAAATGGGTGATTTGCGGAAAAATGACACTGGCACAGGAGGGGCACAACTGTAAATTGCAATTACACCCTGACCAGGGGCCGGGCATCGGTGCTCCAGCGCCTTTACATCACAATTAGCGTTCTAAACAATGTAGGTTTTTCAGGAAAAAAATAGTTAAATTTAATCACAGAAAATCTTTCAAAGAAAAAAACATAATTGAATCACTCTAAAAACGCAAGGAAAATATAAATGAATATAAAAAAATATAAAGGAGCGTTTTTTATATTTTCTTCTCATAAAAAATCTCTCATATTAAACCTCTCCAGAAAAACAAACAAACAGGAGAAACAAATACATATTTTTTTTCTCCCCAAGCAACCCCCCACCCACCTGGGCACATTCCTCAAGTCGTCCCAAGCGCGCAACCTGGGCGACAAGCCGCCGTGCATGCACAGGATCCTCTCGGCCACCCTGGCGGCCAAGGGCATCTCTGCGAACGTGTCGCAGAAGGTCGCCCACAGCCGGGCAGAGTAGCGCCGCGCGCACTCGTCGTAGAAACCGGCGGGGTTGAGGCATGTGTAAAGTAACTACCGTATTTGCTTGAATAATTCCCCCTATGTTAGACGAGTGAGGAAAAATAATTCCCTGCTTGAATAGTGCCCCCCTTAAGGCATATCGATTACTACAACATGATCAAGTAGTTTTGGTCCAATTTAAACAAAATGGTATGTTGTTCTGTGAATATACCGTATTTCCTCAAAATTTCCACCCTGAAAAAAATAACCCCTGGAGGGTATTTCGAGGAAATACGGTATATACCTACATACCTACTGTCAAAGTAAAACCAAATAAATCCTCACAACTCCGTGAACAACCATAGTATCTATTGACGGAGGCGCACTCGTGGTTGCCGCGCAGCAGCCAAATGCGCTGCGGCAGCTTCACTTTGTAAGCGAACAGCAAAGTGACCGTTTCCAGAGACTGCCTGCCCCTGTCCACGTAGTCGCCCAGGAAAAGCCACGGCTGCGATGGGAGGAGTTTGGGGGATTTACCGTATATCCTGGAATAAAACCCGCTTGAATAGCTGCCCGATGAATAACTTCCTCCTGGATGTGATATGGTAGAATATACCGTATTACCTCGAAATAGCCCCATGGGGGGTTAATTATTTCGCCAGTAAAATTTGAGGGCGGTTAATTTGAGCAATTAATACCTACATCATTTATATTGCATACATGATGTACAATATTCCAGACGGGGGTATTTCGAGGGGGTCTATTCTTCCTCAGCTCGCTTAGACCTGTGGGTTAATTATAGGGGGGATAAATCGAGGTAATACGGTACCCACTGTAACTGTGTAGTGTCTTTCACTACACTACACTCAATACGAGTTTTTCACTGCATCCCTCTGAAACACCCATTAAAAAAGCCCACATTATCCTTGCTAGGGAAGCCCATGCGTTCGAAAATGTGCAGCAAATCAGAGTACTGCCCGTGCGTGTCGCCGGCGATGCGCAGCGGCAGGTGGCTCAATTCGAGCAGGGTGGACTCGGCGGCGAACAGCTCCCTGGCGCACACGGCCACTGATTCTATCTGCGGTGGCGGTTGTGGGGTTGAGTTACGGTAGTGCGGTTTTGTGTTTAAAATATCCGGTGTTTGGTTGTCGGACTGAAGTTTGTGTGGATGGTGTTACCGTATTTGGATGAATAATTTTTTTTGTGGCAAACTGCGCACCGATTTTAACCATCATTATAAGACTGTAGTGTGATGGTTGAGACAGTTTTTTCAGTCAGGATCAGGGTTGGTTTTATAAAAATCATTTGTATACAAATTGTATAAAAATTGTATAAAAATGTATTTTATTTTAATTTTATTCTTGGTTCATTTTATTTTATTTTATTTTATTCCAAAATAATAATAAAATAATAAAATGGACCATTTTACAAAAATTTTACAAAAATTTTACAGAAATTTTACAAAAAAATCAGAATCTTGCATGCAAGGTCAGAAAAATGTGATAATTAGACCTAAACATGAAAAATGTGTGACACATTTTTCCATTACTTTGCAAAAGTTGCATGCAGTAGGTATTGTTAGCTAGTTGCAAGTGTTAAGTTACAATTATCAAGAAGAATGGTTTGCATTTTCAGTAGAAGGATTACTGGAGTGTGCTGGGCGCATTTGTAAAACATCATGCAAAGTGTCAATTGTCATGACAAATGTAGTAAAGAGTCAATTGGCATCTCAAATGTCAAGCAAAGTATAATTGTCATGACAAATGTCGTGCAGAGTGTAAAATGTGTATCTGAATCTTATGTTTTGGTATCCAAACCTTATATTTTGGTATCCAAATCTTCTGTTTTTGTATCCGAATGTTCACATAAGATTTGGTTACAACAACAAGATTTAGATACAAAAGATAAGATTTGGATACAATTTGCTTTACAGTTTCCACTTAATTTGTCATGACAATTGACACTTTACTTAACATTTTCATGAAAATTGACACTTTCCATTCCATTTCATATGACATTTTGACACTTTACATGGCTTGGGACTGCCCCAGCTCCGCGAATGAACAGGTTGAACTATAAACAACATAAAAATTTTTTACAAAAAATATGAATTTTTATACAATTTTTACAAAAATATGAATTTGTATACAATTTTACAAAAATTTTACAAAAATTCGAATTTTTATACAATTTTTATTTTTATTTTGAAATTTTCCATTTTATTTTATTTTATTTTATTCTTCAATTTTCCATTTTATTTTAATTTTATTTTTATTCTTTTCTGAGATTTTGCCAACCCTGGTCAGGATGTGGTATTATGCATAGTGCATAAAATGCACACAGTGCATAAATAGGTACCTATGTGAAACACCTCAGCGTAAATGTTTTGAATATTGTCCAGCATCAAGTTTGCCAAATATACAAAAAACATTTTAAATATGAGTTAAATAGAAACCTGTTACCGTTTTTTTCTATCTATGCACGTGCATTAAAATTCTGCACCAACCCACCGATATTAATGCAATACAATGCGAAAAAATTAATTTTTTTTCAGATAAAAATGTAGAATTGTAAAATGTTCACCGACATTCGAGCCAGACCCTAAAAAATCCACATGCCCAAAAAACCCCATCCGCACCAACCTCGTCCTGCCTTAGAACCTCGCTGAGCAGCTTGTCCGAGTCGACCATGCCCTTCAAGCGGTCGATCACGCTGTCGATGTCGATTTTGGGCAGCGGGCGCCGCTCCATCGCCGCCGCCGCGGCCAATGTCTCCTCTACTAGGGCGATATCTTCATCGTCTGTTGCGGGCGGCGGGGATCTGGGCACGGGTTTGAATTGCCAGATTTGGCGATTTGTAGTTCCGTCGGGCTGCCCGATTTGGGTGCTGATGATTATAAGTTAGCAGGGCAGAAAAAGGGTTATTATTTTCTGTTATTGAACATCCGTTTGCGGTTCCTTATAGCAAAATTATGGCGAATAACACTTGGTCCACAAACAGCGCCAGACAACTGTGCTCAGTGGACAACTGCATGTGCACAGTTCACACCCCTGGACAACCGGAAACTGGGCACATCGGGCTGCCCCAAAAACGTATCTGGCTAAGTAAACCCTGTACCTGGCCAGTGGTTCTTTCCGTGTTCCACTTTTAGTGCTCGTTTTTGGTGCTTCATCCGGTTTTGGTGCATCATCATATTTTTGTGCATCCTCGCGTTTAGTAGGTTTTTCAGGTTGGTGTTCTGATGATGTTGGTTTCTCATCTGCGACTGCAGGCTGTTTTGTATGATCTTTTGTCATGCATCGTTTCCGTTTGTGTAATACAGGGGTGGGCATCTTCAGTTACCGCTGGAAAAACGCGATAGCTTGAGCTATAGTTGAGCTATCACAATGAAATTTTAACACAATAGAGTAGACTCCATAGGACACCTATGCTGAAGTTTGCAACCCAAACGGCCACAGTTTGGAGGAGTTGTGGAACACACAGTTTTTAGTGTAATTTTGTGACTTGACCCCCCTTATCTCGGGACTGGGGGACTATTCGAGTAAAAAAAGAATTTGGTAGTAGGCGCGACCACAACATACTCAAAGGGCATCAAAATCGGCCGATGTACGACAGAATGGGACGACACCAACGACCGATGCCCCCCCCCTCAAATGCCACCCTCGATTTATCCTATGGGTGACGCCAAGTCACAAAATTACACTAAAAACCGTGTGTTCCACAACTCACCCAAAATGTGGCCGTTTGGGTTGCAAACTTCAGAATAGGTGTCCTATGGAGTCTACTCCATTGTGTTAAAATTTCATTCTGATAGCTCAACCGTAGCTCAATCTATCGCATTTTCCCAGCGGTAACTGAAGATGCCCACCCCTGTATATTTACGAAGACTATTGGATAACACAATTAACGCCATTAGATTAGCATGAAGCGCTTAACCACGAATTTTTCCAACGGATTCCTCAACTTTAAACTTCACGCCGTTATTTTCAAATATCACAGTTGACATTCATTTGAGGCCTTTTTCTTGACGCCTCACGAATATACCTAAATACCGACAGGACTGCAAGCTATTCAAATAAATATCTTACCGTATTTTGATGAATCAAGTGATTTGAAATGTTTTACGGTTTTTATTCAGATGGCTTATCGAATTGCAGTTTATGGTAGAATGCAGTGTGCGGTCAATTGAGTATATCTGACCTTTCTTGTCTTGTCCAGTCGCTTCTATATTCGCTTGTACATCACCACGCTTTTTCTCAGCAAATTGCGTTTCTTTATCGTCTGGCATAGCCACAGCCTTTGAAAGTAGTTTTTTTATACTTGTCCTCTTTAGTGTGAAACTAATCAATCATGTTCTTTAAGGGCCTTTTCAATCATTTTATAGATCGATTTGGGGCACTTTTTCCTGAAGACAACAATCTCGCTTTTCGGGACAAATTGAATAAAATTTTTCATTTTTGTCTGTGGACCCACTTCACTTCACTTCAGGTGCCAGTTCAGCAAAATGAGAAGTGAGAAGTGAAATGGCAAAGGCGAAGTGACATGGCAATTGAATTTGCCATTTCACTTCTCACTTTTTATTTTGCGGAACTGGCCCCAGGTTCACTATCCATTTTAATAAATATTCAAAAATTTCACCCGATAGCGCGCTAAAAATACCCAGCCCCAAGCGATCAATAAAACCCCCAATAACGCTGCCAAAAAGGAACACTCAAATCACTCAATCAAAATCGGCTGAAATAATCCCCCACCCCAAAAACCTGCTACACTCCACTGGAGTGACTCCAGCTCCAGGGATCAATTCCGCGAAGTAAATAAAGAAACATTTTAAAAGTGACAAGTAAAAAGTTGGAAGTGGGATCGATTTGAAATCTAAAAAATTTTAAGTGAAGTCAAATGAAAAGTGAGAAGTGAAATGATAAGTAAAAAGTTAAAAGTAACCCTTAGATTTTCTTATAGCTTCTCACTTCTAAATGTATTAACCTCGCTTTTAACTTTTTACTTCTCATTTCACTTCTCAACTCTAAATTCACCTCACTAATAGCTTAACACTTCTCATTTCACTTCTCAGGTCTAAATTCATATACCTTTTTACTTGATACTTCTCATTTCACTTCTCACCTCTAAATTCACCTCACTTTTAACTTGACCCCCCTTAACTGTTATCTCCCCCACATGGCACCAGAACGCTGACAGAATGTCATCTAGAAGGTCGGTGCCCACGACCATGACGTCCACCACGGACGCGTCCGGCTACACGACGACCACCGGCGACCAGTCGGACTTCACCACCACCGGCGACGAGGCTGGTGCCAATCCCAGACACTGTAAAGTGTATAGTAAAGTGTCAAGTGTCATGTTAAGTTCAGTAAGAAAATATGTTTTGGTTTAATTGACAGTTTACATGACATTTGACACTTTACTTCACACTTGACAGTGTCTGGGATTGGCCCCTGGCTTCACGACCACCGGCGACGGGTCGTTGGTGCCCACCGAGGCTAATGAAACTGTGCCTGGTGATGCTTTTGCGGCGTCCAAGGAGGGTACTACTAGTTTGTTTGGGGGATTATGGTAGCTGGGGGTTTTATTCGAGTTGGGACATTTTATGATGCAGAAGGTCACTAGGTAAATTATTGTAGCTTACAGTATGTGAATTTTATAAGAAGAGTAAAATATTGAACCTACTGTAAATCCAAAATGAAGTATGCCATCTGAGTAAAAAAAACAACCAAAACTGTTTTTCTTCTCATCGCATTACATTGCTTTCACTTGGATGCATTTGGTTAATTAAGTAAGTATTATAAGTAGCTAAAGTAAACACTTTTTACGAGTAAAGTCATTTTACCTCTCTAAATTTACGTCTCTTAAGTTTTTACGTCTCATTCTACGTCTCTTTTAAATCTTTTTTTACGTCTCAACTTCTCAACAATTCGACCGCGTGACTTGCGTTCTAGCAATTGGAACTGGCCCCAGGTCTGTACGAGCGGGCGCAGCACGCGGGAACGGGCGGCAAACGTCTCATAGTGATGCGGCACGCCGAGCGGGTCGACCGAGTCTTCCCCAACTGGATGAAGCTCGCATTCGAAAAGGTGCCAATTCCGCTAGTGGATAAGTGACGAGAAAAGTGGGAAGTGGCAAGTTAAGTGATGTGCCTAGTCAAGTGACAAGTAAACAACCGTATTTCCTAGGAATACCCCCGGGGGGTTTATATTTTCAGAGTGAGAATTTGGGGGGGGGGGGTTTAAACGAGGGAGGTAGTTCGGGGAAATACAGTATACGTTCAACTATCGCTTGACTAACCACCCAAACTTCACTTAACACTTACCACTTTTCCCGTCACTTATCCACTCTCGGAACTGGTTCCAGGACGTGTACAAGCCGTACGATTTGAACATGCCGCTCGCACTGCCGTCGCGGACGCCCGCAGCCGGCGGCCAGGGCGGCTGGCGCAACGACGCGCCCCTGGTGCCCATTCCGAAAGTGGATAAGTGCTGAGACAAGTGGTAAGTGGTGAGTAAAGTCGGAAGTTGTGTTGAAAGTCTGGTGACAAGTAAACTAACGAGTGTCAAGTAAAATTTGTAGATAACCTGTCACTCATTAGTTTGCCTGTCACCTGACTAGTGATGGAAAAAGAGCCAGGACTTCGGCGCCAAGCGCCAAAAGCGCCATGGCGCTTTTTCATTTGACGCTAGCGCCAGGCGCCATGGCGCTTGTCCATCACTACACATGACCAACTACCCACAACTTTACGCGTCACTTGTCACTTGACTTGACACTCGTCCACTTGAGGAATTGTCCGCCAGACCGAGGTGGGCGCCATCACCGCCAGCATGGTGGGCAGGGCGCTGCGCGTTGTGCACGCGGGCGAATTGGTGCCGCAGGTGGGGTGGGGTGTTTGGGATTTTTTCAAATTTAAAACCGTTTTTTTTATCAAAGAACCGATTCGGCGGACCGCAGAGTATACTTTTAAAATTACTTTGTCTTCCGTTGATAACGCGCAAGCGGGATGCACGCACTTTCACATTTATAAAACAACATTTGAAAATAAAAAGGCGGAGTCACATACAAAGTACAAAACGTGTTCTCTTTTTTGACTTTAGATTTTTACTGGATCAAGACATATATTTTACCGTACCGTACGGTTTACCGCAATCTCAAATTTACCGTACCGTTTATCGCAAATTTCAAAATTCATCCTTGATAACCGTTCACCGTAAAACGGAAAACTCACCGTACCGTAAATCCGTACCGTTTGCCAATTTACCGCACCCAAACCTCCCATAGGTGATCTACACGTCGCCGTGCTACCGGGCGGCGCAGACCGCCCTTCAAGTGGCAAAGGCGGCCCATTCTAATGCCATCATTCGCATAGAACCTGGTCTATTCGAATGGCTCGCCTGGTATCAGAATGAACAGCTCTCCTGGCTGCAGTATGCCGATTATGAGAAACTCTTTAATCCTGTCAAGGTGAGCTGAAAAATTCCCACTTTCTAAGAAGTGGTTATCGGGATCGGGAGAAGCACTGGTTTGTACCCCGTCGACTTTACACTTTGTACGGATGGTTCACGCTGGAAGCGTGCCAACGGTGGGGATGGTCCGGCCGTAAAGTGAACCCGGCCGTAAGGTAGAGGGTGCGACTTTAGGCCGGGCATCATTACGGCAGAGTTGTTAAAAGTACTGAACTTTGTTCAAAGTAAACGTAAACGTAAAGTATTTTATTTTTAGTGACACCTGAGTACAGAAAACGTAATCTAAAATTTTTCTACTTTTACGCTGTGTAAAAGGTGAGTAAACGTACAGATCTGTAAATACTCAGGGAAAGCGTAAAAGTAAATTTTTCCATTTTGTACCTAGGAAAACGTAAAAATGAGTATAGGTGAAAGCAAGAGTCGTCGCTATCCCTACCCATCGCGAATTCGATAATTTCCGCTGTTATTTTACGCTTTTTTTCAGCCGTTTATATTCGTGTGAGTGATTTTTTGCTTTTTATGCACTCAAAAAATGTTCTCAATCACGTTTTCTGTATTCGCGTACTTTCAAAAAGTACGCGAGAAAGTGAGTACCGGTATTTTTTCGGGAGTAAACGTAAACGCATTTACGCACTCGAGTATACGTATTTATCGGGTAAACGTAAATACGTTTGTAGAACTATGCCTTACGGCCGGATTTACTTTACGGCCGGGTTTACTTTACGGCCGAGTTCTCGCCGCCAACGCTATTTAACGCATGTGATTTTCAGTAAAAGATAAAAAATTCAATGCTGTTATAACGTTTTACGTTAACGTAGTCACAACAATACATTTTTTCATAGGTATTTTAGCAGAAATCGCATGCTTTAATAATTATTGGTATTTCAATTGCCGCCGTCGGGGCCGGAACGGAACTGACAACAACCCGACATTGTTGGGGTCAAAATCTGAACCCAGATATTCAAACATCATCAAAACTAGTGAAGGAAAAAGCGCCAGGACTTTGGCGCCGAGCGCCAAAAGCGCCAGAGCAATATGGCGCCAAGCGCCAAGCGCGCAATGGCGCTTTTTGCTTTGGCGCTAACGCCAGGCGCCAGCGCCATGGCGCTTTTCCATCACTACTCAAAACTCAATCTCAAAACGCATAGGTGGACATGACCTACAAGCCGATAGTGCCGATGACTAGGCTGCTGCGCAGGGGCTCCATCGCCGAGGAGACCCCCCAGGCGCACTACGAACGCGTGGGCAGGGTTATGAAGGCTCTCAGCGCCCTGCAGGTGCCCGGCAACGGGTGCGCCCTGGTTGTCGGGCACGCGTCCACCATCGACGCGGGCGTGCGCGCGCTCATTGAACCCTACAAGTCCACCGCTAATGGTGAGGGGGGTTGTTTTTAGTGTGATGGGGGGGGGGGGCGGGGGTAGTCGTGCGGTGACCTAAGTGAGGTTTGCATGTGAAGTGTATTTGGAGATTTATGTGGTCGGAAAAAAAATGTTTTTCGGATACCTCAACACAGTTATCGTTGTGAAAGCAGAGTAGGTAATATTTTTTTAAATATTTGGACCCATGTCATTATGGAAAACTACCATTTTACCCTGTAAAATGTCATGTTTAATGGAGAATGCTATGCAAAGGGTAAATAATGATGTAAAGTGTTAAATTTAGCTAATTTAGTTTTTCCAAGCATTATAATTTTACACGACATTGGACATTTTCATCTCTACGCCATTCTCAATGGTCCGATCCCCCCTCTCAACCCACCAAATCAACCCCCCCCCAGTAACCAAGCTGGAGATCGACCGCCTTGGCTTCCACTACCCCTACTGCTGCACGGTGGTCCTCTGCGAGCCGCCCGCCGCCGGCCAGCCCTGGTGCCAATCCCAGACCATGTAAAGTGACAAGTAAAGTGTCAATTGTCATGTAAAATGTAAAGTAGTGTCAATTGTCATGCAAAGATCTTTTTCGTTTTGGTAGATATTTTACATGACATTTGACACTTTACTTTACACTTGACAGGGTCTGGGACTGCCCCCTGGCGTCTTTTGAGGCACTCCATTCCCGCTATGACCACGTGCGATTTTAGCACCAAGGTCAACCATAACTTCTTCAATAGACCCGTGGATGCAAAGTGAGGGGAAGAAAGGCAAAGTGATGTGATCGAGGGGGTAAAGTGTGATTTGATTTGTGTGTTGATGATTAAGTGAGAATTGACGGGTTAAGTGGTAAGCTAAGTGGAGCGAGTGCTTTGCACGTAATGTGTTCCTTATTTGATGAGTTGAGTCAAGTGACAAATTTTGTACTCAATTTTACATAATTTGCCTAATCAATGTATTGTGGGAAAACTAATCATACCGATTCATTATTGTGAACTAGTAGATTTCAATGCCGCCACTAGGCAAGTCAAGTGGTTAGAAAAATTGACAGTAAACCTGTTACACAAAATACTTGTCACTTATTGGTCACCTGACTTGTAAGGTTACTTACCTATTTGTCACTTATCCTATGACTTTACTCACTACTCAGCACTTTCCTTGTCACTTGCCCACTTGTGAATTTGGCTCCAGAGTTGTTTGTGACTGCGTATCACTAGTGTGTGGTTGTGTGAAAATGGCTGGATGAATGTTGCAATAAAAAGTCAAATGAACTGGCGAAATAAGTACCGTATTACCTCCAATATAAGGTACCCTTTAACGTATTAGGTACCGTCTAATATAAGGTTTTACCTCTAAAATAAGGTATTTATGTGAGTAGAATGTGTTGATTAGAACCGTGTATTCTGTTTGAGCTGATTTTTACTGTCATTAATCTTATTGCCTGAATAATATAATTTCTGACTATCTATGATTTGTAGAACCAATTATACCCATTCACACTATAAATTTATAATGCATTTTACTCAATATCCTGGTCAAAGATAACTTCTCACCTCCACTTTTTACACATTGTCTCTTCTCCGACAGATTCAGAAGCATTTACACAATAGATTTTGTTTGAACGTACTCGTGTGAAGTTGCACACTATTTTTTTTACAGTTTCCCAAAAAATTTTCTCCGTTTTTCTACTATGGTCTTTATTAGCCGTCTTAAATACTAGGTATAATCATTTTTACAATTGCACAAAAAGACCGAAAATGGATAAAATCTGAAAATCAGAAAAAGGTGCGGCATCTCCGCGCAGATGTTTTACAGCAAAGTAATTTTAGCCGCATTTGTTTTTAATCTAGAGACTGCGTGGGAAACGATATTTAATGTGCCTTTATCCCATGTGTATTATAGAGGGCGAGGCTTGTGTTCTACAGTAATTTCCTTAATTTAACGCCATACAGCGATTTGTGTTCTAAAAAACGACAACACTTTCAAATGATAAAATATGTGAAGGCTTTATTTTTGCATTGAATAGACCGCTGACATAAATTCACATCATTTCTCAGATTTCTCTGCCAATTTTTTTATCATTTGTATTTTTAAAAAACGTAATCTACACGTGATTTACATAAAATGTACTTTCTGTTTGAAAATATGTACTGTACACTTTTACAAACTCGAGTAAAGATTCACGATTCAATTCGGTGTATTACGGTAATGGATCCAAACTAGGATTTGTCAAGTTGTTTCAATCAGTTTGGCTAAGCCACTTCCTATCGTCATTGCAAACCCTGAAATTTTTCTAACAAAATGCACAAAATCGTGATTATCCTAGTGGCGGTTGGCCTGGCATCATGCCAAGATTTGGACCCAGTCGCTATCGCAGAGATTTTGACTAATTTTCCCGATATATGTTTGTTGGTATTCAGCCAAAATTGTCAACTTAGTATTTACCGTAATACCTCGAATTATCTCCCCTTGAATTCACCCCCCTCGAATTAACCCCCCTCAAAATGGGCTTGGGAAATAATACCCCCCCTCGAAATACCCACCGGAAAAATGTACATCATGTATGCAATGTACATAATGTATTTGGTTACCGCTAATTGGCATTGCAGCTACACATAGAGTAGTTTGTGTAGCTATCTACGTTTTTATGTCCAAATGGTAGGTACCTACCCTGTTTGGACACATTTATTACCTGTTTTGGGTACGCAAATGCCTACTACTTATTTACTACGATCCTAACGATTATTTCTGACGAAATCATAAGCACCCCCTCGAATTAACCACACTCAAATATTAGCTGGCGAAATAATGAACCCCAATTGGGGTATTTCGAGGTAATACGGTATGTAAATGCGGGATTATCGCATTGCTTTATGCGACGACTCAGAGTTCATCCAAACTTTGATTTTAAAAGAGCACCAAAGCCACTAAATAACATATTTTTCTACCGAACATTGACATTTTTTAGTTCTTGACGCATTTGGCACGATTCCAACAGTTTTTGACCCTTCTGTTGGAGACCGCCATTCTATTTATTTCGGCGCCCTAAAAAAAGTTGAAAGTGTACCTTATATTAGAGACGCCCTTCTATTAGGTAGAGGTAGATGAAAAATATTATCGCACAGGCGCCCTGCCGCCACTTCACTTCCCCTCTGACTGCGGTTTGACTTTTGGGGACCCCCAGCCTTGCTCGATTCCCGACGAAATCTGTGCTTTTTTCGTGGACGATTCGCAGCCAATTCCGCTCCCAGTACAGACTTGTGTGCCCGGTTTGTTTCCGATTTTGGGTGCTTACAGTTTTGTTGTTGTTTTTCAACTCGAGTGACCTTTTTGCTGTGTGATTTCGGATAGTTAGGTGTGGATACTTATGTCTTGATTTTAATTTGTTCGGACAGATCCTATTTATTCATTTGAATAGTAGTTCATTATATTATGCGTCACGATATTTTGAGCTAACCGTGTGTAATCCGTGTTGGTGTATATTGGTGCTGCACATTCTAGTTTACTGCCAGATTTTGGTAAACTCATACATCGGCTTTGAATGTATTTATTTGAGTTTACCAAAATGAAGCGTCTGTCAACTGCAGTTGATGGGATTTAGGATAACTCATTCCAGTAAACTTGAATGCACTCAAAGCTGATTTTAAAGTTTACCAAAATAAGGCAGCAAACGCGTGTGTTCACATGGATTGCACCTGTTTCATCACGGGTAAATGTTTAGCAATAGTAATTACATCACTCGAGTTTACTACAGACCCATTTGCAACAATTTACTAACCAAACACATTGACAATTATTTCAGTGGACCCAGCATGCGTGGAATTGATCCTGAGTGAATTGGGAGGAGGGGGTGGCGGTAAGTTATATGAGCTCATTTGGACACAAATCAACCAATTGAGATTTGGCATTTGAAGTTGTGTAACATATTAACCTGGGTTGGGTATGTGCTATAGTTATTTTTCAAGAATGTGCAATAATAGAAGTTTATTTTTGATGCTTGATGCATTCAATGCCTGTCACTTTTTCCTTAATGTCCGGTAGATTTGTGATGCGAAAACACCACAGCACTATTTTTCTCCAAGGCCCACAACAAAACACCCAACACCAGTTCCTGGTGCTAGCACCACAGAAAAAGCACCATCACACTCTTGGGGCACTTGGCTTTGTGCCAAAATTCTGTCACTTTTCACATTACCAACCCCCATTGCCACTAGCAGAGCCAGATGGAAATGGGGAGGAGCCGGCACCTGATGGAGCCACTGATGCTCCTGATGGGGAGGGGGAGCAGCCTGATGGAGGGGATGGTGGAAATGGCACTAATACGCAGGTTATATAGGTGGTTGTGTATACTTGGCAGACCACAAAGTGTGAGCCCAAAGTTACTTATGTCTTAGTTGTGTAACCAGGATACTTATGCATGCACTTTCACACAAAATTATAGGTGGGTTGAGTACAAGGAACATATGTTTTGTGCCTGAGATCATTCTTTGCTTTTTTGAAAAAATTTTATAATTATTTACGATGATGTCATGATGGGGTGTTTCCTTCAGAAAATTGCATAACATGTGGTCCTTCACAAAATGGCATAACATGGGTAATTTATGGTGAATTGTCTTCCACATGCTGCAAGTTCAACTAGCTTCAAGCATGCTTCATGCACTTTGAAAATTGTGGAAAGTACACACACATCACCACACGTATCCGACACTTTGAAAACTACTCCTAATATCGAAAAGGTCATAAATTTATTTACACAATCCAATCCAACCCTATATTGGCAGGCGGCGGACAGCGGGCCTAGGGACTGGCACACGCACTGCTGCAAGTGGGCGCTGGGGGGCGAGTGCGAGAACAACGCAGTGTTCATGCTGCCCGTGTGCCAGAAGAGCTGCGGCAGTCCCGGGTGCACTCGTTGGTTGTGATTGTGTTAGTGGTGGAAAAGGGTGTGGATGGATGGCGCCACGGGAAATGGCGCCAGAGAGAAGGGCGCCATGGCTGTGGCGCCATCGCGTCAGAAACTCGCGCCATGGCTGTGGCGCCATCGCGTCAGAAACTCGCGCCCGTTTTACTAGCAGTGACGGTGCGATGAAAATGCTGGGTTTTGGTTTGCACGTGTGCACGTTTCAACGCTTATTAGTTGCTATGTGTAAACATATTGGGCCCACACACACTACCGTACCAACATGAAATGCTCGACCATTTTGTCAACTGTTTGCGCAAAACAGTACGAAACACTTTGCAGAGTTGTACTGTGTTTCGTACTGTTTTGTCAAAACAGTTCACCAAATTGATCTATCATTTCATAATGGTTAACTAGTGTGTGTGTGTGTCTGCGTGAGCCCAATGCCTGTTCCAATCCAACCACAGTCACGTTCCCACCCCCACAGTGGAGCTGCTCAAATCAAGTGGCTGTGCCATGAAAACCAACACTGACCACTGTCCAGCCGACGCGGCTGGCAAAGACACGGACACCAAAACCAGGGACCCAAAGACTACTGGCAGTAATTATGGAAGGAGATGATTGTGGATACTACTTGGATTATGATGTTTTTGATGGTAACATGTCATTTGAACATGTTAATCTGATGTTTGATTTTTGAGAATATTTACCCAATTGATCTTTCACTTTTCATGAAATCATATATTTTGCTAGACTTGAATAGATGTTGAAGTTTTGTATTTAGTGATATTGTATTTTACCTACTACACATTTACTGTCTTTCCAGGTTTTTTTTATGTTTTCTACTGATGAAAATTTCTGGTAAAATTTTTCTGTTTTTTTAATTCAAATGTAAAATCATGAAACGCTGCCACAAGAAAGCTTTTTCATCAAGCGAATGAAAGTTACAACTTCCATCACATTGTAGAGTAATGTCATTTTGCACTACCGGACAGGGATCCGTCCCAGACCCTATCAAATGTCAAATGTCACGCAAACTGTCAAAAATCATGTACATTTGTGAGCCAAACGAACAAATTTTGTCCTTTGTTTGCCAACGCACATTTGCCATTTTTCATGACTTGGAATTTTTACATGACATTTGGCATTTTCCCAGACATTTAAGATGACTTTTGGCACTTTAACACGACAGCTGACGCTTTACAGGGCATTTTACAGGGTCTGGGATTGGCACCAGAACGTGGGGCTGCTTGACTGCTAGTGGAAGATAAATATCCATAAATGATGTCAAATTTCAACGCTGGCTCAATGTTTACGTTTCAAAGGGGCAGGGCAACCTGGAACTGCCGGCGGCAGTTTGTCCAATCCAAGGTGCAAAAGTGAAAAGTTTTTCTTACCCGAACTCTGTCTCTGCTAATGTACCTATTTATATACGCAATACAAATACCCAAATACACGGCCATATACCTAGTTAGCGAAATGAGTACATAAAGCATAATGCGAGTATTTATGTTAGCCCGCGGCGACAACTGGCGCAATTTCTGTGCACATCATCCGGACCCACTGGCAATGGGGTTAAGTCGTTGCGACAATGTCTCCCGGGGCGCGGGCGGAAAAGCACCTGACCGAAATGCACCACGGCCTTTTATACCAGGTGCCAATCCCAGAAAGTGTAAAATGCCCTGTAAAATGTCAAATGTCATGCAAAGTGTCAAAACCAAAAGTCATGTAAAATGCCCTGTAAAACAGAGTTGCCATTTTGCAGTGCATTTTACATGACTTTTGACACTTTGCATGATATTTGATATTTTACAGGGCATTTTACAGGCTCTGGGCACTTTACAGGCTCTGCTACTGGGCCAACCGGTTTTCATTAAGATTTTACTTCATGGGTTATGAAATGATGTTCAATTGACATATTGATTCACATATTGATTCCCTTTCCACATTTCTGCATGACAGTGCGCATGTGCATGTGTAAAATTTTTCCGTGACCTAAATTGCGCCAAAATTGAGTTGACACCGAAACCAGTTGACATCCAATGTGAGTGTCTGTGTATGGCACTTGTAGGGCGCCTTAAGTGCGCCTTAGGTTCTAATGTAATTTGGTGCCGGGTTTCGTAGGGCGCCAATGCGCGCGCACACGGCATACTACACGTATCCGTGCAACGCGACTTCACCGCGGCGCAGTGCTTTTTCTTGCAGCACACTTCAGTTCCAGGGCCAAAACGATGCCACGCGAAAATATGCCCCAATTTTTACGTTGAAAATTATTTCGCGTTATAAGGGGTCGCATATTTTGCCGCGACACCGGTGGTTATATAAATGTGTAGTGCGGGTTTGACGGCGCACTAATTTTTGGGTGGGCAATATCCGAGTGCTTTGTGCAGCCGCGCCGTGTCAATGGTTTCATGGGCGGATAATTTTTTAATAATTTTTGCATTAAAAGCCTTGGGCTTCAATGGCACAGTTTTGTGAATGTGTCGCGACATGAGAACTTTTTTCATGAGACGTAGGTAAATGTGAATTGTGTACACTTTTTCCCAAGTGTGTAAATTTTCCGGCGATGCGGTTCAGCGACCGCTTTGGGCAAATGTCAAGAGTAAAAGGCAAAAGTTGCCATTTGGCGCAAAACGCTTCGAACAGTCTACAACTAATTATCGACCCAAATTATAATACTAACGTAATCATTTTTTGCCTCGAATCTGACCGTCTGTCGAACACTTTTATTAGCCGCTACCGGCTCTACGCATTAGCCAGCGAATAATGGCTTAGACTCTACGCGGCTTCCTACGCAAATGTCCATAGTGCATGCATAGAGTCTAATTAGAGGAGACACAGGAAGCTGGTGGAAATTATTTGACTCGACCTTTAATTGATAACCGCGATTAAAATGGCCGACCCCCCTCCAAAAGTTTATTCTTGTCTGAACGCGTTCGAAAAAGCGTTCAGACCGCTAGTTTTGTTGGTATTATTGTTGCTGTACACCTTTTTCGGTGCCTACATTTTTTTCATGATAGAGGAGCCAAGCGAAATTGCGAGCGCACAGGAAAAGAGCAACGATTTGAATAGGAGAAGAGGGGAGTACGCTAACAAGGTTCGTTCAAACTGCGGCCTGGGGGCAGTCCCGCACCCTGTATAGTGTAAAGTCAGGTGTCAGATGTATTGTCAAATCTCATACAAATTTGTCAAATGTCATGTCAAATCTCATACAAATTTGTCAAATGTCATGTCAAATCTCATACAAATTTGTCAAATGTCATGTCAAATCTCATACAAATTTGTCAAATGTCATGTCAAATCTCGTACAAATTTGTCAAATGTCATGTCAAATCTCATACAAATTTGTCAAATGTCATACAAAATGTCAAAAGTTCAGTAATAAAGTCTTTTTCATAGGTATTTTGATCGACATTTACATGACATCTGAACTCTACTTAACACTTTACAGGGTGCGGGACTGCCACCGGTCAATTGACGTAGGCTCCTTGGCCATTTTAACCCGCTGGCCATGTAGACACGGCGGACATTTAATTCTACCCGGCGGCCATGTAAACCCAACCCATATACCTATTTATACGATGAGAAATCTTTACTCATCATATTTTCACTTTATTCAAGGAATATCAGGAATAGGAGTGCTGAACAAATATGAATAAAGTCATAAATGATAAGTAATGACATTTCGTATCATGTTTGAGTTTAATTACTCAAATGTGTTCAGCGCTTTAAACAGTGCAAAGTTACAACAAACCAAAAATTAAAAAAAAACACTTTTTGACGCTACATGACCAGCGGGTTTATATGGCTGACGGCACAGGGTCGGTCAATTAACATGGCTGCGAAATAATGCGAAAGTCCAACTAATGATGACAAACAGAAATTTGAAAATAATTCTATGATTTGAGGCTATTTTAGGTCACAATAAGTGATTGTGCCTACGAATAATATCTGTAAAAAATACGCAAAATATGACAAAACCGACGAAACAATAAAAATTCACAATTCAGGACATAAAATGCGAAAATTCTAAAACTATTTCGTGATGTCTCGCACCCACTAACGAAGTTGTAATATGTTTTGTTGGCAACCTGCCAACTTTTTAAATAACATCAGCACAAAGAACATAGGCAAGGACTAGGGTTGGGAATTCCAAAATATTCAGGCTCCGGTATCAGGTTTCTGTATTTTTTTATATGTAGGTATTACGTTCGGGTCGGGTCGATTTATCGCTATCATGCGCCACACCAAATGAGCAATGGCAAGTTGGCACTGATCCAAATACATGTAACGCCGTTTAATTCATCTTCAACAGATTGGTCTGAACTTTACGATACAATTAAACCGATCCAAAATTGTCGATAAATCCATCGACATCGACCAAACCAACACGCACGCAGATCGACGAGATCTACAACGACGACAAGTTGGACGAGGCGGGCCGCGTGTCCGCCGTGCTCGCCGAGCTGAAGCACATCGAGGTGGACCTGCTAGAAGAGAATTATGACGATTATGAGCCTGAATGGACTTTGTGGACCGCCGTGCAGTATTGCATCACTATCTACACGACCATCGGTGAGTTTCTGTGACGGGGATTGGGTGTGAAAAGTCATTTCTTTTATTCGAGTCTGATGAGTTTAAGATTTTAAAAAGTTATTTATTTTTGCCATACGAATCTAATGTGCCTTCACATTACCTAGATTCGTATGGCAGAAATCACAACTTGATGATGATGCTATACCATAGAAATGAGGCTATACCATGGCTTCACAGCTATTCTATGGTTATATATAACATCACAAAGTACTTCCACTTTGATATACAGGGGTGGGCATCTTCAGTTACCGCTGGAAAAACGCGATAGCTTGAGCTACAGTTGAGCTATCACAATGAAATTTTAACACAATAGAGTAGACTCCATAGGACACCTATGCTGAAGTTTGCAACACAAACGGCCACAGTTTGGAGGAGTTGTGGAACACACAGTTTTTAGTGTAATTTTGTGACTTCACCCCCCTTATCTCGGGACTGGGGGACTATTCGAGTAAAAAAAGAATTTGGTAGTAGGCGCGACCACAACATACTCAAAGGGCATCAAAATCGGCCGATGTACGACAGAATGGGACGACACCAACGACCGATGGCCCCCCCCTCAAATGCCACCCTCGATTTATCCTATGGGTGACGCCAAGTCACAAAATTACACTAAAAACCGTGTGTTCCACAACTCACCCAAAATGTGGCCGTTTGGGTTGCAAACTTCAGAATAGGTGTCCTATGGAGTCTACTCCATTGTGTTAAAATTTCATTCTGATAGCTCAACCGTAGCTCAATCTATCGCATTTTCCCAGCGGTAACTGAAGATGCCCACCCCTGTACATGTTGTCTCACAAGCATGTTCAGAAGTTTTGATGAAAACGTTTTTCTCACAAAAACGTTGTTAACATTTTTTTAACAAAAACCTGTTCGCCGAAAAACGTTTGTTCCATCCCTAATCAAGTGTCAACCAAATTGCAACTTCCCCTTGACAGGCTACGGGGACATAGCGGCGGCAACCGGTCGCGGCCGCGCGTGGACCATCGGCTACGCCCTGCTCGGCATACCGCTCGCCTTCGCCGTCATACTGGTCAGTTCGCGAGCGGATGCGCCAAGTGGCTGTGCGAACTAGTTGACTGAGTCAACGGGGATCTGTTTGAAATGCGTTTTAGTTGACGGAGAGTTTATGGACGTGACGACGATGGCTCCCCGTCAATACCTGTCGTTCTAAATCCATTAAAAACAGATTTTTCCAGTTGACTGCGGACGTGTGTTAACTATATATGTAGTGTGTTTGTATGTAACGAACGCTCGACAACTTCGATACAAACGTAATGATACAAAATATCATGCCATTGTAAATATATTTTATGGGCATTAAAATCACAATTTTTTTATGCTGTGATTGATTACAGCTCGGGCGTAAAATTGACCGGGCGTAAAATTAATTACAGATGAATGGATAAAGATACGACATTGTTATTTCAGTCAAAGAAAGCTTAGATGCAGACGTTTCTTGTGTCCAAAGCTTATGAGTTTATTTTAATCGTACTGGGAGTGATGAATTTTAGCACAATTTTTTCAATTATGCGCTGTAAGTTGCGTAAAATTAGGGTGTAAAATTACAAAAATTTGCGCCAAAATTCATAACTTCTAGTACAATTAAAATAAACTGATGAGCTTTGGACACAAGCAACATCTGCATGTGCGCTTTGTTTGACTGAAATTACAACACCATATCTTTATTCATTCACCTTTAATACATTTTATGCCCAAAAATCAATTTTATGCCCAAAAATCAATTTTATGCCCAAAAATCAATTTTACGCCCGAGCTGCAGCATTAAGGAGAATATGGAGGAAAACAGTAAAATTTGTCTGAAAAAGAGGAAACCGTAAAACGGAGTGGGGTTAATGTAAATTTAGACAAACTACAGATTTTGCTTTTGGTATACTCCGGTTACTTTACACCCTGCACGGGTGGTTCCCTCTGGAAGTGTGCCAACGATGGTTAGCGCGTGCGAGTTTCATAAAAAGATGACAAAATTGATTGCTGTTATAATGTCATTCATTAACATATTCACATCGATGAATTTTTTTCATCTTTTTACGGAAATCGCATGATTAACAATCATTGGCACGCTTCCAACCCGAAACATAAATCAGTGCGACGGCAGAGTATCATGTACGTCGAGTATATAAAGCGACAGTCTGGCATTGTTGTATTTACTAAAACACATCATATTTAGCATTGGTGTTCAAAGTAATTACTGAACGTTTTTCAAAGTAAACGTAAATATAAAGTATGCTTAAATCAATCAACGCAATATCCACCTATAAATGCCCCTTAAAATACGCTTTCTGTACTCTGGTTTCTGTTTTTTAAAAGTGCACTTAAAGATGAGTACTTTTAGTATTTTTGGAGAAAACGTAAATACGTTTTAACACCTTTACGTTTTAAGACGTTCAGCATCCCCCCCCCCCGACAGGACCTGGGCCGTCTGTTCGCCAGCGTGATCACCGGGGCGTGGGCGCTGTGCAACCGGCGCCAGTGGCACTCGCTCGGCCCCAGTGCGCTCCTGCTCCACCTGCCCGTGTTCCCGCTCATGCTCATCGCCGTGCTGTGGCTGTTCGTGGCCGCCATTATATTTATGGCTTTTGAGGTGGGTGTACTCATAATTATACCGGTGTTTAGTATTTAACCGACCTTTTGTTCTCTTTGCTCTGTGCTCGAGAAGGTTTGCCGCGCCTAAAAATGGCGCTGGCCAACGCGAAATGTGGGCCAAATGGGCCAAAGCACCATGTGTCAATTGTGTATCCAAATGTTATGCTTTCGTATCCATATCTTTTGTCTTCGTATCCGAATCTCAGTTCAACATAAGATTTGGATATGAAAACAAAGCATTTGGATATTAAATTGATACATTAGGACTGTCCCCTGGTGCTGTTTCTGCAAGTGACAAAGTCAAGAGTCAAGAGTAAAGTGTTTGTCAACTTCGGGGACTGACCCCTGCATGTACACCCCCTCCAGTGTCCAACAACCAAACCCTCCCTCTTTCTCACCCAGCAATCGATGGACTTCGGCACGGCGATCTACTTCATGCTGATATCTGCGAGCACGATCGGGTTGGGCGACGTGATGCCCGACGACAGGAGGTTCGTGCTGCTCGCGCTGCCGCTCGTGCTCGTCGCCATGGTGCTCGTGTCAACCGTCATTCAGGTGAGCGTGGTTGGGGGTGGGTGGGGGGTTGGGGGAGTTTTTTTTGGGGGAGGGGGTTGTTCAGAGCCATTGGTTGGTTGAATACACTGGAAAGTGGAGGGAAATTTTGGAGGAAATGGGTACAAAAAATCAAAATTTCTGGCTAAAATTGAAAAATATTGAAAATTGATTGAAAGAACTTGCAGGCGCTTACGTTTACTTTACATAACATTTGACAAATTTGTGTGACATTTTGCAAGGTGGGAGACTACGAGACACGCATCAGATAAGCCCGAGAAAAATCTTGCAGTACAATTCTCTGTAATTATACAGTCCAACGAAACGCGAGAGTCATGGTTATGAAGGGCTGGCATGGTTCATTTAACGCGCAATAAAGGGCTGGCATGGAGCCAAAATGTGCACCATCATTGAATTTCACGCAAAATTCGGAATGCATCAAATTAGCCCTGGAATGGACTGAATTCATCCAATAAAATTTAAATGTTAGAAACAAGTAAATATTACAGAGCAGCTAAGGTGTCAACAATAATTTCTTTACAAAAAGCGGAGATGGAAGCGGAGAAATGTTTACGCTGACTGGAAAATGGAGACGGAAAACTGAAAACGGAAAGTTGACACCCCACATAGCACCAAATAACTCCACTCAACACCCATAGCATTCAAACACCCCCCAGGTGATCTGCGCCAAGATGTCGGCCGTGTTCGTGGCGGTGAACAACCAGATCGAGGACCAGTACCTGGCGGTGATGCTCGACGGCGAGGAGTTCGGCGTGGACATGGCCCAGGACCCCGCCGGCGCGCAGCTAGGCATTGATAGAATGCTGCACCAATTGCCATGTGTGTTTGAGGGGGGGTGGATCAGAGTGAGGGTTGGGGGGGGGGGGTTAAAGAGTGTGAAGTGACCTGTAAGTGGTGGAAAATGCCCTGGAAAATGGCATACGTACCCCGTGTTATTTTGCATTTCATTTTACATGACTTTTGACAGTTTGCATGACATTTGACAGTTTACATTACTTGTGACACTTTGTTTGACCTTTGACATATCACAGGGTCTGGGAGTGGCACTTGATAAGACTTTTTAACTTGCTCAGTGCAGTGGAGGAATTGCCACTTGCCGGAAGAGCACGTTGTAAGGCAGTTTCCGGGTTACTCAACCATCAGCCTCGAAGGCACCTCTCTATACAAGTTAATCCAACGACTCTGTGCCAGCGTCCATGTATACCCGCTGGACATGTAGTGTCAAAAACTGTCTATTTTTGACGTTTTTTTGTCACTTTTCACTTTTACTGTGCTGAACACATTTGAGTAAAGTCAAATAGGATAAGAAATGTCATTATTTATCATTTTTGACCTTATCAAATGTTTTCAGCACAGAAAAAGTGAAAAGTGACAAAAAAATGTCAAAAATGTATATTTGTGATGTGTTTTTTGTCACTTTTCACGTGATAATGTGAAGATATTCCTTGAATAAAGTCAAAATATGATGAGTAAAGATTTCTCATCATTTACCTGGGTCTACACGGCCGCCGGGTAGAATTACACGGCCGCCGGGTAGAATTACATGTCCGCCGGGTCTACATGACCAGCGAGTTTACATGACCCGAGAGCCTACATCAACCCCCCCCCCCTCCCAGGGTCGTCCTCCCTGTACTACAGCTTTATGCCGCAGTGGCGCAAGGACGCGCTGTTGCGCAAGTGGCACAGCTGCGCGCGTAAACGATGCGTCCGACTGCAAACCGACGAGTTTCTGATGCGCGCCGGGCCTATGAAACTGGCTGCGATCAAGGATTTCGATGCTAAAAGTAGGGATGATGTTAATAGTCTGGTTGCTATGTGCGATTGGAGTCTATGAGGGGTGCATTGTGTTTTTATTGAGTTTTTTTTTCTTCCAGTTGTTTCCGCCTGTCTCTTTGAGTGTTTAAGCGCCTTGGCTTGTTGTTTTTAATGGATTATGTTATTACTGGCAATGGACTGGTGGAATCTGTGTACACATCTGTATATTTTAGATTCATCCTGGCACCCTTGTCACTTTTTGCCAGTTCCTCTGGCGCCTTTCCATTGCTAGTAATCACGCTTATTGGCAATGTAAATAGTTAATCAACATATGTTAAATATTCAAGGCATTGGCTATGGGACCCATTTAAGGCAAATAAATAACGTTCTAACGTGTGTTCCATCTTAGTGTCAGTGTGACATATGCTCAGATAAGTGATATAAAGGCGCCATGTCTCAATCACCAGTACGGAAAGCGCCATGGGTCTTTTGGAACTTGGCGCTATTTTGCCATTTCGCTGCTGGCGAGCAGAAAAGTGCCATGGTGCTTTTCTGCGGCTTTTGGCGCCAAAACCACTACGTCACTAGTTCAGACAGTGTATGAAGAAATGTGAATATGTGGAGATTTGAAAGTTGCTCTAAAGGTCAACTAAAATTCGAATTGAAATAGAATGCAGCTGAAACCCATTGTTGTGAACTAGTATGCATAGGAGACAAAGTAAAGTGTTTTCTGAGGAGCAGAAATGGCTGCACTCACGTCCCATACAATCCCGTGAATATTTGCAAGTTAATTGACAATTTTGTTTTTATCCATGTTTCAGTGTTTTGGATTAAGTTTTTGAGGACCACAGTCTAGGGAGAAAAATTAAGGGAACAGGCTTCGATTCTGGCTCCTTTCCAACGATCACTTTTCCTGTGCGTGCCTTTTTGAGATTGATCAGCTCAAAAAGTGTGAATGGACACTATTAATGCTCCAAAACTGCCTGCTAGTCAAAGTATTTTCAATGCATTATCCATTTGTATTTTATTTACAATTTTGTTAATATTTTTTGACTCTTTCCATTTTTTACTTCTCCACCCACTTGTTATTTCTAGTTGCCTACATATTTACTATGCATTTTGTTTTTGTATACTTTTATTTTTACAACCCAATTTTAATATTTGAATGTTTTGCACAAAGTGTGATTATGATAAACAATATGATGATTTTCAAGCATTTTGAAACCCAGATGATGCTATTTAAGGTTCTGGTAAAGCTGTGTAATGTCATGTCAAGAATACATGTCAAGTGTCAAGTGTCACCATAAAAATCAGGTACCTATCTCCCATTACTTCTTTGTGTGAGACAAGTGAAGTCCAAGTTTTCCAGTTTCACTTTCCCCCATATTTACAGTTTAGTGATTTGAAATTTTCAAACCCCAGGGTGTTTTATTTGAGGTGATGGTTCAAAAAATCTAAAATACTTCAAAATAGAGTGCATATTGAGTGTCAATTTACAATTGCTAGAAAATTTTGTGTCTCACATTACTTTCTCCATGTGAGTGAAGTTAAGTCAAACCTACATAAATTTTTCACAATTTCACGCCCCATGCGATGCTATGCTTTTTAAGGTTTTAAGGTTATTGTAAAGCAATGTCGAGTTAGACCACATGTAAAGTGAGTACCCTAGAAAAAAGTCAAGCATTTCTCCCGTATTTCTACTTCATTGAAGAGAAGGCATTTCTCACTGCTCGTGCTCAGCCAATCAGCAATCAGCACTGTGGATGCAATGGCGGATTTTTTTGTATTCAGGGGTGAGTAAAAAGTATTTTGCGTTTACATATACTTTGTAAAAAGTTCAGTAATTTCAACAACTCTGCTGTAACTAGGTTCTGGCAATTTCTTTAAATGTCACAGAATCACCACTAACAAAAAAAAGTGAAGATTTGGTGTCATGAGTTTGACGTTCAATTTTTTCCATTGTTGAAATATATGGGCTAATCAAAATGAAAAAAGGTGCACTGCATTAGCACAATACTGCGATGCGATAGTGCAATAATGGGTATTTTTATGAAATTGCCTTATTCTTATGGCCACGCATATTTGAGTAAATATGCTGACTTTTGAGTTTTTGAACAACGTTAACAAGTGTTGTTAAATGGTCATGTTCCCATGCAATGTACCTAGTCAAAAAAAGAAAATCACTTTGTCACCTTCAAGTACACATCAAAGTTGTCATCCAGTTCAAAGAACTTATTCTCCACGGTCATGTCGACGGCTAGCAAACACAGCTGCGCATTGGGGTCGTGCGCCACGGCCGTGCACAGGTGCTTCCTGGGGGCACTCCCAGACCCTGGAAAAGACCCTGTAAAGTGTCAGGTGTGTACAAATATCATTTTATCTTATCCTAATCTTATGTTTTTGTATCCAAATCTTACTTTTTACATATTTGAAATTTGGATACAAAAAGATAAGATTTGGATGCGATAAAATGAGATTTGGATACACCTGATAGGACACTTTACAAGACCTTTTATTTACATGACACATGACATTTGACAGGGTCTTTTACATGACACATGCCATTTTACAGGGACTTTTACATGACACCTGACGTTATACAGGGTCTTTGACAGTTTACTGGGTCTTTTACAGGATCTGGGAGTGCCGCCTGGCGCATATGTCGGTGCACAGCAGCATGGATTTTATGCCGCCCTGCCGCGCCAACGTGGTCTCATTGGTCGGCTTCGCTTTGAAGTCGGTCGCGCGACGGAAGACGCCGGGCAGCGGCAGAAAAGGCTTCTCTGCGAATATATTTTTGGTGATGGTCGCAAAATTGTGGCTGCTGAAAATATGAGAGGGTTGATTGAAAAATTGAATACTCTAGGCGCGATATGGATCTGTTAAACTTCACTCGCCATATGAAACTTGGCACACTCCAAAGCCATCTCTCAAATTTGGCACCGACTTTAGTTTGAATGTGGTGTGGTCAATGAAACCATGGGTGCCAGTGGTCGGTTCGCCTGTGTGCAGCAACACATTATGGCACATTAATGTGCATCACATCACAATGAACAGCGCACCTGTATCCCACATGTGTTCAAACATAAATGGCCAGTCATAAGTGTTGTCGCTGTATGGCTCATTGTACCACGTGTCACCGTTTTTTTTTACGCCGACGCCAATTCCCTCCAATGCGCCCAGCTGCCCCACCTGCATTCAAGTGCGGCAATTCTGTCCCAAAATCAGGGGGGGTTATTCAAGGGGAGGTCTTATGCTTAGTTTCGTAAAAATGAATCTGAATCGTTCAATATTATCATTAGCAGAAGGACAATTGAAAAAAAACACAATAAGCATCATTTGTTCAATTCAGGATTATGTGAATGCATACCAGTGCTGCAAAAACGTATTTACATTTATAAAATACCCAAAATACCCATTTATACCCAAAATATCTGGTTATTCTGGTTTTAATATTTACGTTTACATTTACGCTTTCCAAAAATACCATTACATTTTGTTACGTTTTCCTGGCACAATTACATGGGTACCATAGAAAACGTAAAAAATATGTTACAGGGCATTATATTATTTGACAAACGTAGTGTATAATGATGAGTTCAACATGCTTTAACGTGAAGAGAGTGCCAATTTCGCAAGTGGAGAACTACATGTTTAAATTTATACTGATTTTCGATTTTCTCAATTTTCCATTTTTTATGAAGCCCATTTATTTCACACCGGCAAAATCAATCTGACGAAATACCAAGATAAACCTGTAAACAAATGTGGGAGCCAATTTATTGTGTGGTATGGGAACAGGCGTGTCCAGGGTTGGTTTTATAAAAATTATTTGTATACAAATTGTATAAAAATTGTATTTTACTTTTATTTTATTCTTGTTTCATTTTATTTTATTTTATTCCCAAAAGTCGTTAATATAATAAAATGACACCATTTTACAAAAATTTTATAGAAATTTTATAGAAATTTTACAAACAAATCAGAATCATGCATGCAAGGCCAGAAAAATGTTATCATTAGACCTATACATGAAAAACCTGTGACAAATTTTCCCATTACTTTACAAAAGTGCAGTAGATATTGTTAGTTAGCTGCAAGTGTAAACTTACAGTTATTGATAACAATGGTTTGCATTTTCAGTAGAATGACTACTGGAGTGTGCTGGGCACATTTGTAAAATGTTATGCAAAGTGTCAATTGTCATGGCAAATCTAAAGTGAAGTGTTAATTGTCATGCAAAATGTCAAATGTCAAGCAGATTGACAATTGGCATGACAAATGTCATAACTTTGCAGTGTAAATTCTGTATCCAAATCTTATGTTTTTTCTGTATTCAAAGCTTATGTTTTGTATCAAAATCTTGGTGGGCTTTTTATCAAAATGTTCACATAAGATTTGGATTCTGAAACAATAAGATTTGGATGCAAAACATAAGATTTGGATGCAATTTGCTTGACAATTTGACACTTTACTTTACATTTGTCATGACAATTGACACTTTGCATGACATTTTACTTGACATTTGACACTTTGCAAAGCTTGGGACTAACAATGGCAAACCCTCCAGAAAATAAGTAGGTATTTAAATTTTCCAGTATTTTTTCTGAAATGACTTTTTGAATTTTTCGCCAAAACAGTTTTTGAATTTTTGAATTTAGTTTTTGAATTTTTGAATTTTTGGGTAGTTTTTGAATTTTTAGGTAGTTTTCCATTTTTTTGGGTAGTTTTAGAATTTTTTAACATAATTTCGAAAATTTTTTGAAAAAATTGTATTCAAAACTTAATTGAACACGGAATTCAATGTTTTATGTTTTTATTACAGCTCAGACACACCGCAAGTCAATTCTCAATTGATGTAGAATGTTGAACTTAAGAATACATATCAATGCCTTGAATAACCTAAAAAAATTAGAAAAGTCTTTTCGAATCTTTTGAAAAAAATCGAGTTTTATGTTGTTTTTTTTCACCGCGTGCTCAAAAATTTGAAAAGTCCAAAAAAATTTGAAAATTCGAAAATATTTTCAAATTTTTGAATCTTTTTTTGCCATCGTTACTTGGGACTACTCCCAGTTACATGAACAAACAGGTAGAAACTCAAACAACAAAATAAATTTTTTTACAAAAATATGAATTTTTATACAATTTTACAAAAATTTTACAAAAATTAAAATTTTTATAAATTTTTATTTTTATTTTGAAATTTTCCATTTTATTTTATTCTTAAATTTTCCATTTGATTTTTACTTTATTTTTATTTTTTTTCTGAGATTTTGCCAACCCTGGGCGTGTCTATTGGATTCTTAGAATTTTGGCCATTTTTAATCAGCACATTTAGAATGGCATTCAACTAACAATGGCAAAAAGAGATTAGAAAATTCGAAAACGTTTTTGAATTTTTGAATTTTTTAGGACTTTTCTAATTTTTATCACGCGGTGAAAAAAAAATACATAAAAATCGATCCGTTGCATTTCTTGCTGAATTGACTCAAGCTTTTATACGAACTCCATGATAAACTGCATGCAAATATGCAAATAACGCACACTTTGATTGAAATATGTCCTAATTACATCAATCACCCAATCACTGTATAAGTAGGCCAAATGTGCCACCATCCCATTCGGCACGACATATGTCTGAAAGTTTGTTTGGAGATTGTGATGGAAAAAGCGCCATTGCGCTTTTCAGATCCCGGCGCCAAGCGCCAATGGCGCCAGAGCAAAATGGCGCCAAGCGCCAAAAGTGTCATGGTGCTTTTCTGGACCTCAGCACCAAGCGCCAATGGCGCCAGAGGGTAATGGCGCCAAGCGCCAATAGCGCCAACGCCAAAAAGATTTTTCTGTAATTTGATGGTAGAAACATGAGTGCATCATGACTATGGAGCTTTCAATGGGGAGTTCTTTGTTCCTGACCCAGCTAAATGGTGGAGTTATTTAATGGTCATATATAGCGGTAAACAGTGGAAAACGGTGATAATTCACATGAACAATGATGATTTTGAAGCCTGAAAAATCACGACAGTGATTTTGAAGGTGAAAAACAATTAAAAGTATGAAAATCAGCAATTTTTTGTGAAAATCTGGGCGAAATTTCTCAAAAATCGCTCCTGATAGATACATAGCTGGTCGATTTTTTTTGGGGGGGGCACTAGTGATAGTAGCCTAAAATTTTGCCTCAGGAGAGATAGATAGCTGGAACATTTGGGGGTAACACCTCCCTCCCAACCCAACCCCCATCATAATGATTTAGACTGCAAGAAAGAATTGGAAGCAAAGCATAAAATGCCAATTTCTTAAATCAACTTTTTGTAGTTATGTACGTTTATGAGTTCAAGCTTCACATGAAACATGACTGTTAAAAAAACAGGGGGAAAAGGAAAAAGGAAAAAGGTGAGTTTCCCTCCAAGGAGCGAAGTGTCGAAAAGCGGTCAAATTAGGCTTCGCTTGCGGTCTGTGCACTTCCCCATTTTAGGGGCTGCACAGGAGCAAGTGCCGAGGAGGCGGAAGGCGAGCCTATTGCTGTTAAACACTCCAAACAGGACGTTTAATTGTTCCTGGAAAAGTGCCAAAAACAGCGGAGACAACAGGGGATTTGACCCAGGAACCTGGGTCAAATGTCTGTGTCCGTAAGGTGTTTTTATATTAACTGAACGGAACGCAGACTGTCTCAAAGAAGGACACTTGGAAGCAAATGCAATTCAGCGGAACAAATAGACGTCTTCAAAAACAAAGCGGGAACCAGTAGCCATGGAAATTTCACATTCAGGCACGGTTTGTCACAGTTGGCAATGATGGGGACCAGAGTAACTTTCTTGATAGTTACATTAGTAGGTGTGTACAATTTGTGCACCCCTACGGTTTTTGGCAACTTTCCAATGGTTGGCAACGTGTCAAAAGCTGTCGACGTGCCAAAAGAAACGAAAAACTTCGCAGCGACATTCAAAAACGTCGGAAAGCGAGCGGGCAGGCAGCTAGCGTTCATGAAACACGCGGACGGCGATCGCGGCGGGGAAAAACGTGGAGGCGCGGCAAAAAACGTGGTTAGCACACGCGCGAAAGTTGGACTTCCGACATTGGGGTTTAAAAATGCGATAAAGATAGCAGCGGATGGATAGCAGCTTGGACAGCTACGACTCGGCGCGCGATCAAGCTTTGCTGCTGCAGAGTGCTCCGGGGCTGGACAGCGGACAAACCGGAGGAAAAGCGCCGTCGGAAGCCAAAGAATTGGCACTCTTGGCAGAGAGCCAAACTGCGGACACACCGGTGGTTGCAAGCAGAACGCGGCGGTGATCAAAGGGTCAGGATGTGCGAAGAGACCCAAAGCAAAAGGGACAGACAGCGGGTAAACTGGACCAGGTCAAGGGGGGATTTTGGATTTTTGGGAAGACAAGTAGAGAGTGGACGGGTGAACGTGGAAAAAGGGCGGAGCCTAAACAGCACAACGGCTTAAGAAATTGCACACGGATAAGAGGGGGACTATCACATAGTGACTTCGATTATCGATATTGGATTCCAAAAAATATAGGGAAAGTGATAGGGGTGGACACAAAGACATGTCACAAGGATAAGCAGGAAATTTTGCGAGTTTGGAAGTGAAATTCATAATCTAGGATGCAAACGCACAAAATGCAACTCAAGCGCGGGGGGTAGGTCTCAAGTAAACTGGGTAGGCAATCAGAAATGCGAATTTAAACTGGTGAACGCGCAGGCGGCGGTGCAAAAAGCAAAGTGTACAAAAACATGGCTTCAAACCGCACCAGCGATAGCTCAGACCCAATGGCTATCCCGACAGACATGAGCATGGTTGCGCGCGAGATGGAGGCGCTGACACAAGACAAAGAGCGGCAAAACTGCAACTGTGGATGGAGCAGCGCAGGAGCACGTTGGTTCAGTCGCAGAACGAGGTTTTGACGCAACAGGAGGAGATGCACAAATGTGAAGCGGTTAGTCAGGGGAGTATTGCACAGTTTTGCAAGCATGGGGTCACGGGTGCGGTTCAAACTGGGATTCAACTCCTCTTTCTTATAATAAACTTCCACCAAACGCAGGCTACAGTGGAGTCAAATCATTTGGTCCTTCAGCCACACACAATAGAAACATGAATCAGCAGAATAATATGAAAGGACCTCTGGCAAATAAAGTTTATCTAAATTTGGCATCACTGATGGACAATTTGGCCACTGCAATTGGGAATTCCATAGTGAGTGATTATGCCGTATTTCCTTGAAATACCCCCCAGGGGGGTGATTGTTTCATAGTGCTCCCGAGAGGGGGGGGGGGTTGAACGAGGGGGGGGGTATTATTTCGTAACATTTTTTTTGACATCCTAGTACAAAATCATTGTTTGTGATGTGCGCTGGGGTAGAAAAATGCATCAATAACTGACATGTATAGACTCCTGTAGACTAATATTAGTACGTAGATGGTATAAACACTGTTCTAACATGATTCCGACATTGTTTTAACGTGTGTTCTGCACTACGCTCAATCTGGGGGGGGGGTATTTCGAGGGGGGGTGATTGTTTCATAGTAGTCTCAAGAGGGGGGGGGGTCAAACGAGGGGGGGGAGGGTATTTCAAGGTAATACGGTACATTGAAAACTTTGTCTAACACAAATCAAAATACTTTTGCAAAAGGTAATTTCCCACAGAACACTGTGCAATCTGATGATGAACACGGACAGTCAAACACAGAAATGGAAGACAGAAAACCCGACAGAAAACCCAGGGGCCAGTTCCGCAAGTGGAAAAGTTAAGAGTTAAAATTTAAGAGTTGAGTAAAATGACAAATGACAAGATATGAGTAAACTTAAGAGTTAAGAGTTGAGTAAAACGCCAAATGATTCTACTCAACTCTTAACTATTAACTTTACTCCTTACTTACCATTTATCATTTTACTCAACTCTTAAGTTTTAACTCTTAACTTTTCCACTTGCGGAACCGGCACCAGGTTTGATTCAGAACCTAAGATTATCACAACAATATCAAAGTTTATTTTTGCGTACAATTTTAACTATATTGCACTATTCTTTCAGACATTCATGATGAAAATCGAGAGATTGATGAAGATCTGGAAAAGGAAAATGAAATTGATGACACCAATTTCATAGATGTTATTCCCGGCTTCTCTGATCCATAATTTGATTGATAAATGTAAAACTACTGGTCACATTGTATTTACAATAAATTACACTGCAAATTCATCTAAACTTTTCCACAGATTAATTGTCACTCCAATAACCATTTTTGGCTACTATTCAACGTTTGGAATTGTGGACACAGGGGCCACAAGATCAGAAAAGATCTGATGTCATGTAATTGTCACAATTCACAACACTCCACATTCAAATATGTGGACATCTTAAGTAAAAGTAAACACATTTTATTTTTAACGCCTCTGCGTTTATTCGATATAACGTCTACCCTAATATTAATCAACATTTATTCAGTTTTTCCTCAAAATTGATCAACTGGAGTGTCAGTTTCACTGTATTATAACAATTTTATATTATCATGGTTGGCGCTTTTTTGGCACCATTTTTAATGCTGGCGCCAGGCGCTAATAGCACCATCAGAAAATGGCGCCAAGCGCCATGGCGCTTTCTCACACCTCAGCGGCAAGCGGCAATGGCGCCAGAGCGTTTTAGCGCCAAGCGCCATGGCGCTTTTTGCTTGGCGCTAGTGCCAGGCGCCAGCACAATGGCGCTTTGCCATCACTAGTCTAGACACATTGAAACAGTTATCCGACACTTTGAATTTCTGTGTCATTTCTGCAGACAATGGTGCACCCGTCCCAAGTTCGACCAACCTCACAAGATTGTTTTAAGGTGTTCGCAGGTCTAGTGTGGTCGCCGGCCACCCTTTGCAGGTGCATGTAGCACACGTCGCCCACGAGCCGGGTTTCAACGATTTTGTTGTCATACACTTGCGATGGGGTACGGAAAATATTCCCCCGCTGAGAGGCGCACCAGGGGGCAGTCCCAGACCCTGTAAATTGCCCTGTAATATGTAAAATGTCATGCAAAGTGTCAAAAGTCATGGAAAATGCCCGGTAAAATGGTAAACATACGTTTCTTATTTCACCGGGCATTTTACATGACTTTAGAGACTTTGCATGACATTTGACATTTTACGGGGCATTTATCAGGGTCTGGGACTGGCACCAAGTGGTAAGGTCAACCCTTGCCTCGATGCTCGCCTGCATGCTGGGCTGGGGCTGGATGCCTGCAGGTTGTTTCATGTCTACCTTAAATGTCCTTGAATAAGACCCCAGGGGAGTTATTTTTTCATCAGAGTTTTTGGGGGAGTTATTCAAGGGGGGGGGGGATTTTTGGTAGGTGTTATTCAAAGGGTAGTTTTCAAGGGGAGGGTTTTTTGTTACTCACCTGGCGAACAGGGGGAGTTATTCAAGGGGGTCTTATGTTTATTTCGCAGTAGTTTGTTTGTTGCTGCACAATGGGGATTTGGTGGTATTTGGTCGTTCCTTCCGGGGAAGAATCACAACATTCACTGCTCTTATGTTTGTTTTTACCATAATTAACTTAATTTATTGCACTGTTGGGTACAAACGTTCTCAACCACATGTAACAGGATTGACAGGACTCACCATGTGCTGTGCAAAAGCATGTTAGAATTATGGCAAATTTAAATTTAGCTTGTTGATTACACATGTTTGTTTGTGTTTAGTAACTTTATTATGGTTAATGTTGTATTTTCAATAGATAAGCATGTTCAAGGACATGTCCAGGAAGGGTTGGCAAGGACATGTCCATGTAAAATACTAGTCACAATCCCTACAAGATAATATGGTAGTTTTCAAAAATTTGGCACGAAACTTCCACGTCATCGTTATGAGCTAGGTTCACTTGGCAGTAGTGATGGAAAAACATCCGAAAAAGGGCGCCAAATGCCAATGGTGCCATGTAGTAAAGCAGTGTCTGGGTAACAGTTTCGAAAGCTGTAAAACATACTATGATGTATTCAAATTTTAGCAGAAAATGCAATAATTTGTTGCCAAAAAATTAACAATGTCCCAAAAGATTAAAACATTTCAAAAAAACCCCAAAAAACTTGGAAATTCAAAAACAAATTTGGAAATTTCTATACTATTTTTGGATAAAATTTAAATTCAAAAGTCATTAAAAAAACACTTAAAACTTTAAATACTGTTTTGGAGGGTTTGCCATCATTAGTCACAATGTGCCTGCTCTAAATACAGTGGGTGGCAAACACTCTGTGCTAGTGATGGAAAAGCGCCATGGCGCTTTTGGCGCTATCTTGCTGTGGCGCCATTGGCGCTGCACCCATGAAAAGCGCCATGGCACTTGGCGCATTTTTTCTGTGAAGCCAGGAACAAAATGTCTGGCGCTGGCGCTAGCGCTAAAGCAAAAAGCGCCATGGCGCTTGGCGCCAAAGTTCTAGCTTTTTTTCCATCACTACTCTGTGCCTTTGTGTTTACCGCTCACTGTAGAGCAAGCATACGCAGCGGCTAAAAGGGTTCATCAAAGATTATGGTAAAATATCTACCGTATTACCTCGAAATACCCCCATGGGGGTTTATTATTTCGCCAGCAAAATTTAAGGGGGGGTTAATTCGAGGGGGGGGGGGGTTTGTTATTTCGCCAGAATTTTCGTGAAATTCATACTAAAGAATACGCCTTTTCTTACACAAAAACGGTAATAAATGTGAGAAAATAGGTCAAATTGGGGCTATAAATGTACATCTGTACACAAATGAGCGTATAAGTGTAGCTGCGATGCAAATAAGTAGTAATAAATACATCATGTACATTGCATACATGATGTACATCATTCCGGAGGGGGGGTATTTCGAGGGGGGGTTTATTATTTCCCCAGCCCACTTTGAGGGGGGGTTAATTCGAGGGGGGGTTTAATTCAAGGGGGGGATAATTCGAGGTAATACGGTATCTGGCCACAAAACATAAAGATGTTATCCAAATTCAGTATAAAAGTCAAAATACAAATACTTTATGGAGAAATAAAAAAGTATACCAGCCTTTTTTACTAAAATACGAATACTGCTAAATACAGTTTGAATGACCCCACAATCCACAATGATCGTTATAAACATGCTCTGGCAAAATCCATTACAAAAAAATGAACGGAATATATCTATCAGTGGAAAAAAGCTGGTTGCCAAGCTACCCTGATTTGCCATTGCATTGCTTCAGAGTGTAAGTTATAACATTTTTGATCCCTACTCATCTCACATTGACTTGTCACAATGCACTTTCTGCCACTGGCAATGTGTTTACATTTAATGCGCCGTTCAAGCACTTTTGTGTTCGTTTGTTGCTAAAGCCAGTGAACGGGTCAGATACTGTATTTGTGGCACAGTTAGGTGAATATTTAGCATACAGCATCTGGGTGAAGTGTGTTCCACATGCTTCATCTAGCTTCACCGCGCTTCACTCTTCCAAAATTGTGGAAGACACTATATGATGCCCACTCGCTTCCCCAACATAAATATAAATATGTTTGCCAGTGCCCTATTAAAAAGAAATTAAAAAGTGTTTTCACGGAAATCTTCATGATGCATGTGGAACCATATTGGCATGGTTTGTGAAGTGTCAACAAGTGTCATTGTGAATGATTGATTTCATTGATTTGAATTTCATTGATTGTTTTTTTAATGTATGTGCATTATCTATCCTCTCATTTGGGGGATTATTCAAGTGGGGGAATTTTTTTTCCTCACTCGTCTAGCAGGGGGGAAGTATTCGAGTGTGGGGAATTATTCGAGTAAATACTGTACTTTGTAAAAAATGAAAAGGTGCAATGCACTGGCACAATACTGCGATGCGATAGAGCAATAATGGTTTTTTTAAATGAAACTGCCACATTCTTATGGCCACGCATATTTGAGTAAATATGCTGAATTTTGAATTTTTGAACAACCTAAACGAATGGTGTTAAATGGTTATGTAATGTAGCCAAAAACGAGAAAATCACTTTGTCACCTTCAAGTACACATCAAAATTGTCATCCAGTTCAAAGAACTTATTCTCCACGGTCATGTCGACGGCTAGCAAACACAGCTGCGCATTGGGGTCGTGCGCCACGGCCGTGCACAGGTGCTTCCTGGGGGCACTCCCAGACCCTGGAAAAGACCCTGTAAAGTGTAAAAGACCCTGTACAATGTCAGGTGTCATGTAAAAGACCCTGTAAAGTGTCAAATCTTACTTTTTAGATTATTTGAAATTTGGATACAAAAAGATAAGATTTGGATGCGATAAAATGAGATTTGGATACACCTGATAGGACACTTTACAAGACCCTTTATTTACATGAGACATGACATTTGACAGGGCTTTTTACATGAAACATGCCATTTTACAGGGACTTTTACATGACACCTGACGTTATACAGGAACTTTGACACTTTACTGTGTCTTTTACAGGATCTGGGAGTGCCGCCTGGCGCACATGTCGGTGCACAGCAGCATGGATTTTATGCCGCCCTGCCGCGCCAACGTGGTCTCATTGGTCGGCTTCGCTTTGAAGTCGGTCGCGGGACGGAAGACGCCGGGCAGCGGCAGAAAAGGCTTCTCTGCGAATATATTTTTGGTGTTGGTCGCAAAATTGTGGCTGCTGAAAATATGAGAGGGTTGATTGAAAAATTGAATACTCTAGGCGCGATATGGATCTGTACAACTTCACTCGCCATATGAAACTTGGCACACTCCAAAGCCAGTCCTTAAATTGGGCACTGACTTCAATTTGAATGTGGTGTGGTCAATGAAACCATGGGTGCCAGTGGTCGGTTCGCCTGTGTGCAGCAACACATTTGGGCACATTAATGTGAATCACATCACAATGAACAGCGCACCTGTGTCCCACATGTGTTCAAACATAAATGGCCAGTCAAAAGTGTTGTCATATACACTCGTGTCACTGTATGGTGCATTGTACCACGTGTCACCACTTTTTGTTAATCCGACGCCATATCCCTGCAATGTACCCAACTGCTCCACCTGCATTCAAGTGCGGCAATTCTGTCCCAAAATCAGGGGGTGGTATTCAAGGGGAGGTCTTTTTCAATGATATACAGTAGGTTTAGTATTGTTAAAATGAATCTGAATCTTTCAAAATTATCATTAGCAGAAGGAATTGAAAAACCACAATAAGCATCATGTGTTCCATTCAGGATTATGTGTATGAATACTATGGCAGGTTTTACTATAACACATTTCCTGCTGTATTGGCTGGAGCTTTTATATGAACTCCATGATAAACTGCATGCAAAGTATCAAACATGGAAATAACGCACACTTTGATTGAGGAATGTTCTAATTACATCAATCACCCAGTCACTGTACAAGTAGGCCAAATGTGCCACCATCCCATCTGGCACAACATATGCCTGTAAGTTTATTTGGAGGTTTTCAGCAGGTATTTAGTATGAACGGAACCATTAAAACGTTTGTGTATAGTCGGCAGACATGATATTACACAGGTTTGGTCCACTTATGTTTCGCTTCGCTGAGCGTCGATGAAATTCAACATCTTACTGAACAGCGAAGTGCGATACATCTTAAATACGGTAGAAAAACGGTGCACAGTGGGTCGTGAATATGTCAATATGTATAGTCGACGGACATATCATTCTACAAAATTGGAAAGTTATATTTTGTTCTTGTAGAGCGAACGAGAAAGGAATTTAGTAAAAAAGAAAATATAAAGATAGTAAGAAGGAAAATAAAAATGTGCTGTTCTTTACGCACCCGTTTACTCCAATTTTTGTGCCGCTAGGTGCTGCAAATTTTTGATTATACGTTTACCTACGTTTAATCTAATTCATATTTAGAAAAGTTACACGCTATCGATTCATTTTAACGAAAACTTGTTACGTCCAAAATTTTGAATTCAGAAAACGTTCCCGCTTTGTATTTATTCAGATCCAGACAACGCTTGGATGGCATCATGCCAAAAAACTCAACTACACTTTGACGGGGGTTTGAATTGTGCAGGCACAATTGAATAGTTTCACTCTGTATATGCGTAAGCACGAGTCACCAAAACAGAGTTCTACGGGTTGGATACAGCGTGCATGATATGACATCATGCAACTCATTGTATAGTATCATGTACGCCGAGTTATCACACTTTGAATTTTTGTCTCATTTCTGAAGACATTTTGGCCCTACATAGTTTTCATGGTTCCAATTTGAAAACTTTGTCAAAAACTGAATGGCGACGTGAACGTTGATTAACTGACCACTTAACTGAGAATTAGCGGTCAGCGCACTAGTATTGGGATGCAATTTTTAGTTTACAGAAATGATCTTGAACTACTGTTAAAGGAGACTAGCTACTGTGGCGCCATTGAACCAGTTATTTGACACTTTGAATTTTTGTCTCATTACTGTAGACAATGGCCCTACACAGACTAGTTTTCACTAGACTTGAATGAAAACTGAAATGGCGACATGGCGGCATTCAGCCTCTTATTGTATGCCATGTGTATTAGTTTTTAAATATTCAAATTTAAACTTTCATTAATTTTAATTTTAATTAAATTCAATCATTCCACCGTGATGACTTATTTGCATTTGAAAAAGTTTCAGTTTTCACCGAAGTCATGGTGCACTCGTCTCAAGTTCGACCAACCTCACAAGCCTGTTTTAAGTTCACCGCATTTCTCGTATTGTCGCCGGCGACCCTTTGCAGGTGCATGTAGCACACGTCGCCCACGAGCCGGGTTTCAGCGATTTTGTTGTTAGCCAATTGTGATGGGCTACTGAAAACGGCCCCCTGCTGTGTGGTGCACCAGGGGGCAATTCCAGACCCTGTAAAATGTCCTGTAAATCGTCAAATGTCATGCAAAGTGTCAAAAGTCATGTAAAATGCCCGGTAAAATGGGCCATTTTACCGGGCATTTTACATGACTTTTGACACTTTGCATGACATTTGACATTTTACAGGGCATTTTACAGGGTCTGGGACTAGCACCAAGTGGTCAGGTCGACCCGTGCCTGCATGCTCGCCTGCATGATGGGCTGGGGCTGGATGCCTGCAGGTGTTTCATGCACAGTTGTTAAAATGTACGTACATTTACTCTAAGAATACGCGTACGCGAGTACACGGTAATTACATTTACGTATACTTTTGAGAAAAGTAATGTACTCACTTTTACGCGTACATTTTAAAAGTACACGCGTACAGAGAAAATGTATTTCTGTTGATCAAATGACAATTTTCTGTTCCTAAAATAAGAAAATTTAGAAGAAATCATATCATTTTTCAAAAAAACACTATATGATCACTAAAAACGACATCTATTATGCTTTTCAGAGTAAAACTGACACTCTCACATGTAAAAAGTATAAAAAGCTTTTACATTTTCCAGAAGAAAAGTACTGGCTTTTACATTTTCCTGAGAAAAAAGTATTTTACTCACATTTACACATGAGTACGAGTAAAAAAAAGTATTTTACATTTTCTATACTTTGTGGTGGGTAAAAATAAAATACTTACATTTACATATACTTTTGAAAAAAGCTCAGTAATTCTAACAACTCTGGTTTCATGTCTATCTTAAACGTCCTTGAATAAGACTTCACGGGAGTTTTTGGGGGAGTTATTCAAGGGGAGTAATTTTTTTGTTCCTCATCTGGTGAACAGGGGGCGTTTTTGGGATGTGTTATTCAAGGGGAGGGTTTTTTTGTTACTCACCTGGCGAACAGGGGGGTTATTCAAAGGGAGTTATTCAAGGGGGCTTATGTTTGTTTTGCAGTAGTTTGTTTGCTGCTGCACAGTGGTTGTTCCATCCGGGGTAAGAATCACAACATTCACTGCTCTGATGTTTGTTTTTACCATAATTAACTTAATTTATTGCACTGTTGGGTACAAACCTTCTCAACCAGGGTTGGTTTTATAAAAATCATTTGTATACAAATTGTATAAAAATGTATTTTATTTTAATTTTATTCTTGTTTCATGTTATTTTATTTTATTTAATTCCAAAATAATAATAAAATAATAAAATGGACCATTTTACAAAAATTTTACAAAAATTTTACAGAACTTTTACAAAAAATCAAAATCTTGCATGCAAGGTCAGAAAAATCTGATAATTAGACCTAAACATGAAAAACGTGTGACAAATTTTCCATTACTCTGCAAAAGTTGCATGCAGTAGGTATGGTTAGCTAGTTGCAAGTGTTAAGTTACAATTACTGATAAGAATGGTTTGCATTTTCAGTAGAAGGATAACTGGAGTGTGCTGGGCGCATTTGTAAAACATCATGCAAAGTGTCAATTGTCATGACAAATGTAGTAAAGTGTCAATTGGCATCTCAAATGTCAAGCAAAGTATAATTGTCATGACAAATGTTGTGCAGAGTGTAAATTGTGTATCTGAATCTTATGTTTTGGTATCCAAACCTTATATTTTGGTATCCAAATCTTATGTTTTTGTATCCAAATGTTCACATAAGATTTGGTTACAAAAACAACAAGATCTGGATACAAAAGATAAGATTAGGATACAATTTGCTTTACAGTTTCCACTTTAATTTATATTTGTCATGACAATTGACACTTTACTTAACATTTTCATGAAAATTGACACTTTCCATTCCATTTCATATGACATTTTGACACTTTACATGGCTTGGGACTGCCCAAGCTCCGCGAATGAACAGGTTGAACTATAAACAACAGAAAATTTTTTTACAAAAAATATGAATTTTTTTACAATTTTTACAAAAATATGAATTTGTATACAATTTTACAAATTATTTACAAAAATTCGAATTTTTATACAATTTTTATTTTTATTTTGAAATTTTCCATTTTATTTGATTTTATTTTATTCTTCAATTTTCCATTTTATTTTTATTTTATTTTTATTCTTTTCTGAGATTTTGCCAACCCTGTTCTCAACCACATGTAACAGGATTGACAGGACTCACCGTGTGCTGTGCAAAAGCATGTTAGAATTATGGCAAATTTAAATTTAGCTTGTTGATTACACATATTTGTTCGTGTTTAGTAAATTTATTATGGTTAATGTTGTATTTTCAATAGATAAGCATGTTCAAGGACATGTGTAGGAAAGGTTGGCAAGGACACGTCCATGTAAAATACTAGTCACAATCCCTACAAGATAATATGGTAGTTTTCAAAAAATTTGCCATGTAAACATCAGAAAAAGGGCGCCAAATGCCAATGGTGCCATGTAGTAAAGCAGTGTCTGGGTAACAGTTTCGAAAGCTGTAAAACATACCATGATGTATTCAAATTTTAGCAGAAAATGCAATAATTTGGTGCCAAAAAATCGAAAAGCGCTAGCGCCAAAGCAAAAAGCGCCATGGCGCTTTTGGCGCTATCTTGCTGTGGCGCCATTGGCGCTGCACCCATGAAAAGCGCCATGGCACTTGGCGCTATTTTTCTGTGAAGCCAGGAACAAAATGTCTGGCGCTGGCGCTAGCGCTAAAGCAAAAAGCGCCATGGCGCTTGGTGCCAAAGTTCTAGCGCTTTTTCCATCACTACTCTGTGCCTTTGTGTTTACCGCTCACTGTAGAGCAAGCATACGCAGCGGCTAAAAGGGTTCATCAAAGATTATAGTAAAATATCTATCTGGCCACAAAACATAAAGATGTTATCCAAATTCAGCATAAAAGTCAAAATACAAATACTTTATGGAGGTTTAAAAAAGTATACCAACCTTTTTTACTAAAATACGAATACTGCTAAATAAATACACTTTGAATGACCCCACAATCCACAATGATCATTATAAACATGCTCTGCCAAAATCCATTACAAAAAAATGAACGGAATATATCTATCACAGGAAAAGAGCTGGTAGCCAAGCTACCCTGATTTGCCTGTGTCTCAGACACAGTGAAATGTATCTCTCTGACAATTCACCTCTAACTCACTGACAACGATTTGTTTACTGTTGGCAGTGAGTTGGAACATAGTTGTCAGCGAGTGGCAGCGAGTTGAAACATAGTTGTCAGCAAGTGGCAGCGAGTTGGAACTGAGTTGTCAGCGAGTGGCAGCGAGTTGGCATGTGTTTTCACAGTAGCTGCACAACTTGGCAGCGAGTTGTCAGCAAGCTGCATTTTCTTGTCAGCGAGCTGCCACTAATTTTCATGCTTGGCAAGCAAGTTGGCAGCGAGTTGTCGGAGAGCTACATTTCACTGTGAGAGTGTAAGTTATAACATTTTTGATCCATGCTCATCTCACATTGACTTGTCACAATGCACTTTCTGCCACTGGCAATGTGTTATTACATTTAACGTGCCGTTCAAGCACTTTTGTGTTCGTTTGTTGCTAAAGCCAGTGAACGGGTCAGATACTGTTTTTGTGGCACAGTTAGGTGAATATTTAGCATACAGCATCTAGGTGAAGTGTCTTCAACATGCTTCATCTAGCTTCACCGTGCTTCACTCTTCCAAAATTGTGGAAGACAGTATATGATGCCCACTCGCTTCACCAACATATAAATATGTTTGCCAGTGCCCTATTAAAAAGAAATTAAAAAGTGTTTTCACGGAAATTTTCATGATGCATGTGGAAGCATTGGCATGATTATGAAGTGTCAGGAAGTGTCACCGTAAAGACCCTACATACCCTAAACCCTACCCTACCCTACATGACGTTTCACCGCACCCACACTGTGTTGCACCGGAACATATTCACCTGCTGTCAGATTGTCTCCCGAAGGAGTGCCATCGAATGATATAAATGGGTTTTTATTCTGTACAAAATAAATGAATATTTACACACACACACCTGGTGAAACATGTAAATATGCAAGTACCAAGAAAACACTAACCGGTACAAAATAAAGTGATACATAGCGAGCCGTGAATTGTTTGTAGGTATATTTACGCAGGGTCAGGAAGGAGCTAACACCTATTGATTCACATTCATTGTGTTACATTTCATCACATCGATATTCAAAAACTGTACAATAAATAAATGCCATGCATCAATACAGCATATCTTATAGAATGTGTACATTTCCTTAAAATTACTCGGCTAGGGCCCATTCCGCATCAAAGCCCATTCCGCATGTAGACCCATTATAGACACATTATGCCTGCAGGGGTAAGAAAGGGGGGTGGGTAACACCACCCCAAACCGCCCAGCTATCTATCTATCCCTGGAACAAATTTTTTTGGCTACATTCCCCTGAACCCCCCCCCCCCCCCACCGGCACATTGCCTATCTATCTAGCTATCTGGAGCGCTTTTGAGCTATTTTACCCTAATTTTCACCAAAATTCCCTAATTTTCATACTTCTTATAGATTTTCACCTTCAAAATAACTAGGTCGTGTGTTTTATTACCTATTTTCAACATGCCAGGTATAATTAAATGTGTTCCGGTTCAACATGCGGGATGGGTTTACATGCGGAATAGTGCACTGCCAAATTACTCTATGTACTCCGATTTACACCTACATTGTGAAAGTAAACTGGGTACAGAAAACTAATTATTTGCATTGATTCACTTGATTTTTGGATAATTATTCCCAACTCAGATAAAACAACCTTTACATTGTTTTCTGTACACTGGATCAAAACTTAAAACCTACATATTTATACTTTTCAATTTTGTTGATAAATTCTACTAAACTGCAAAATTAGAAAAACTTCATGTCAGATGTTACTTTCAAATATTCTAATCAATGTGGCACTGCCATCACTGGCACATGACGATTCGTCTGCTGTCTTGGAGATGCCACTTTTACCAGGGACACTCCCAGAGACTGTAAATGTACCTGTAAAATGTCAAGTTCTCATGCAAAGTCACTAATGTCATGTAAAATTTCCTGGAAAGTGGTAAACGTATATTTGCCATTTCCAGGGCATTTTACATGACTTTGGACACTTTGCATGACATTGGACATTTCAGTGCATTTTACAGGGTCTGGGACTGGCACCTGATGAAGTGTGCAGAGAGGACTGCGTGCTGCGAACGTCCGGACTGAGTGAGGCGATGGAATGGTGCCGCAGCTGTCTGTGTGTTGACGCTGGCGGGCTGCCAACACTAGTTGCCGCTGCATTGGGAATGTGCAGATTAGCTGTAACTGCTGTTTGCAAGTGCATTGCACTGGGCGGCGGATACCATCCCTGTGCTACCATTGACAATACTTATTTTGACGTTTCACATTTCTCATCATTGAATTATGACATCATTAGCAGTCGAACACTGTCGTTACTTACATTCGCGAAACAAAACCCAAAAAATAGTCCTGGGTAATTTTATAAACGAATTATAATTTTCATTTTTCACGGTAATCCACCCACAATATCCGCACCGCATAGCATATGGCTACTAAACGTTTCCTACAACGTTTACACGTAATACAAACGTACGCTGGGTGTGACGTTGCTCGCTGAGCTGGCAGCGCGGCTGGTGCAGTCGGGCCACGGCGCCGCCGCACTGCCCACCAGCGCGTTGCGGCACTGCCGCTGAAAGTTGCAACGTTCTATACTGTAAATCGACGGTTGTCTAACCTACCGTATTTCCTCGAAATACCCCCAGGGGGTTTATTTTTTCAGAATGGAAATTTTGAGGAGGGGGGTACTTTGAGGGGAGGGGGCTTATTCGAAGGGGGGTTATTATTTCGCCAGAAATTTTCGTAGATATCGTAGTAAAGAATCGGCTTTTACATACCCAAAACTGGTAAAAAAACACCTAGGGGTATTTCGAGGGGGGTATTTCGAGGAAATACGGTCTATAAAATGATCACTCAATGTTCATTTTAAAGCAAATGACAATTGTCCAAATGAAAAATTTGGCGAAAAACTGGATGATAAATATGTAAATACAACGGCTATGGAATGGCCATGTCACCTCCAATAGAACAGCGGGCAGAAAAGTTGACCAAAAAATTAAACGGCGCTCTCCTATCAGAAAAAATACGGTTGTACTTTACAGCGGAAGAAAAGTTCCAATAAAAAAGTGGTCGCACATTTGTTGGCGAGCGTGTTCGGTCTGGAATCGATGCTGTCGTCGACGCTCTCCCCGGCCTGGGGGCAGTCCCAGACCCTTTAAAATGTCCGGTAAAATGTCAAATGTCATGCAAAGTGTCAAAAGCCATGGAAAATGCCCGGTAAAATGGCAAACGTACGTTTGCCATTTTACCGGGCATTTTCCATGGCTTTTGACACTTTGCATGACATTTGACATTTTACAGGACATTTTACAGGGTCTGCGACTAGCACCTGGATGGGCGGCAGCGACGGCTTCTGACACAGCACGCTGGCGCCCCTTTTGCCTTCCAGTAATGAGACTGCTTCCTGTGTGTGTGTGTGTGTGCATAAATATGTGGCTATGCTCCAGTCTCTTCACACCCTGCACGCGTGGTTCAAACTGGAAGCGTGCCAACGGGTCTTTACGCATGCGATTTTTATGAAAAGTCGAAAAAAAGTCATCGCTGTTATAGCGCTAAACGTCAACTTATTCACAAAGATGATTTTTTTGTTTTTTTATACACAAAAATCGCATGCTTTATCAGCATTGGCACGCTTCCAACGTGAGACATAAATGAGTGCGAGTAGTGATGGAAAAGCGCCATGGCGCTGGCGCCTGGCGCTAGCGCCAAAGCAAAAAGCGCCATGGCGCTTTTGGCGCTTGGCGCTAAAACGCTCTGGCGCCATTGGCGCTTGGCGCCGGGATCTCAGAAAGCGCCATGGCGCTTTTGGCGCTTGGCGCCATTTTCTGGTGGCGCTATTGGCGCCCGGCGCCGGCCTTTTTAATGGCGCCAAAAAAGCGCCAACCTTGATTATAAAAATTGCTATGATACTGTGGAATTGAAACTCCAGTTGATCAACTTTGAGGGCAACTAAAAAAATTTTGATTGATGTAAGGGTGTTGTAAGAGGTGATTTATTATTTTACAATTCTACATTTTTAAAAAAGATTGATTTATATGAGGAGACAACTTAATTTACATCCAATTCAATCAAAGGTGTAAAATGGTGCTCTTCTCAAAGGTCCTCATATTTGTTCAAATACCAGAGTTGGAAAAACGTATTTACGTTTACCTGAAATACCCGGTTATTTGGGTATTTATATTTACGTTTACGTTTACTTTTCCAAAAATACCATTACGTTTTGTTACGTTTTCCTGGCACAAGTACCCAGGTACCAGAGAAAACGTAAAAATCGTATGGAAAATGCACAAAAACAGTGCATTTTTGAACTTTTTTCTGATACAATATGTACAATTTATGTTTTTGGCCAATTATCTTCTCAATTGTTTGATAAATAACATAGGTAAGCAATAATGTGATCATAGGTTAGCAGAGAAATGGTTGAAATAGGAAAAACAAAAGTGTTTTTCAATGCACTTGATCATGGGTGGTGCACTTCAAAGAAATTTTTACGTTTACGTTTTTTTTACGTTTACCCGGGTATTTTAGAAGTATTTTACGTTTTCAGTATTGATACTCACAATTTAGAAAAGGTATTTACGTTTACGTTTACGTTTTCCAAAAATACCAGTATTTGTACAACTCTGTCAAATACCTTAGTTCTCACAAAAATGTACTGTTATTGTATCCACCTTTATTTATTTTAAGCCTCAACTGATAAACATTGATGATTAAGACACAAGAGATTATTGATTTCAGGAAAATGGATTTTTTCTAATCACTGAATCCCCTTCCAGAATTTCCCTTCCCCCTTACATGGTTGATTGAACTTTAATGGCCAAAGTTAAATAGACTACATCCACATCAGCAGTACGTCACAGTTATGTATTCATAACTCAAAAACGAATTGAAGAAAAAAATTTTGGCGCTGGCGCTATTGGCGCTTGGCGCCATTACCCTCTGGCGCCATTGGCGCTTGGCGCTGAGGTCCAGAAAAGCGCCATGGCGCTTTTAGCGCTTGGCGCTATTTTGCTCTGGCGCCATTGGCGCTTGGCGCTGTAAGTAGGAAAAACGCCATGGCGCTTTTGGCGCTTGGCGCTAAAAGTCTGGCGCTTTTTCCATCACTAAGTGCAAGGGCAGAGTATTTCTATAAAGGAAATTTTTTTCATAAACAGGAGTGTGTTATTAGTTTTACTGGTTTCCGCTTTACCTACATTACTAACACTACCGTTTAAATTCGAATTTCATTAGACATTTCATATTATACCCTATTTCCTCGAAATACCCCCCCCTCGAAATACCCCCGTCTCGATATACCCCCCCCCCCTCAAAATGGGCATTATGAACTTATAAACCCCCCCTCGAAATACCCCCCAAAATTCAGTGTAAAGAGAACGTAGATGACAAATGCTGCGGGGAACGCAGATCACAGGTGAAAAACAATGACTGTGTTATGTTAGAACATGGTTTATACGGTCTACGTACTTATATCAGTCTATAGAGTCTTATAAATGGTGGTTTTTGTTGCATCTTTTGACGTCTGTGTACGCTACAAACAACGATTTAGTACTGGGATTTCAAAAAATTTCTGGCGAAATAATAACCCCCCCCTCGAAATACCCCCCTCGTTTAACCCCCCTCAAAAATATCACTCTGAAAAAATAAACCCCCTGGGGGTATTTCGAGGAAATACGGTAGCTTCATTTTTTTCACGCTGACCTATTAACGCAAAATTACGTGACTCAGACTGTTTCATTTCTTGGATCAGTGCCAACTTTCCATTGCGGACTTGATCAAGGCATAACGATAGCATTGGGAAAACTATTTGGGAAGAATGTATTTTCCAGGACAATTTTTAGTGGTTTGATAGTTTTCCAGGAGGAGCAGTCATAAAAGTTTTGAATTTTTTTATTATGTACTGCTCAAAATTTCAAATATTCTCCACCAAATACATACATCATAGAATTTTATCACTTTTCTAAGCCACACCACAATGCAGTCAATTCATCAACCCACTCAAGTTCAAACCACCCAAACATTGGCAAAGAGCCAAGCCCACCTTAGCGTGACTATTAACCAGTCTAGCCTTCAGCACCCTCTTGGCACCGGCGCAGTCGGGCATCCGCTTGTGCTGCAGCGGCGGCAACTCGACGCGGTCGACTTGCCGCGCGCCGAACTTTGCGCCGTTTTCCTTCGCGCCGTCGCACAGTAGGGCGGCAGCAGATGATGACGCGTCCATCGACTGCGGTTGGATTTCGGTGGATTGCGATGTGTTTGAATTGATCGCGTTTTTTTACAGTAATCGTACACAGGGTTAACCCTTTTGGCAAGTTGGCAGCCGGCCAAAAGATCCAAGATCCCTAAAACATATACCTAATTAAATTGGCCCATAATAGCTAAAAATTGGTATCAATCTAACCATGTGTATAGACGCGAATAGCGATTATAAAGGTGAAAATTGGCAAAATGTTGAGATTGTTAGCGATTTTGAGCAAATAAAATGGGGGGAAATCGCTCAAACTTTGCTACACACAGATAGATACAATAGATTGGTGAGCGATTTGGGTGGGGCGGTTCTCAGCGGATAGTTGCCAAAAAGTTTGCCTCGGGATAGATAGTAGATTGCTGGCCGATTGTGGGGAGGGGGTAGCTTTCACTTTCGCTCGTAGAATACGCAACCAGTAACGTGGACGCAGGTCAACTTGCCATATATGATCCGATCGATCGGACAGTATCCGATATTCCTTGGCATTGTGCCAGGATCTTCCGATTTGGTCATGGTCCGAGTCTGGCTTTCCGATTTAGCATACCTAAAGATCTCATCAGTTTCCACCCACTGTAAACGCACCAATTTCGTCCTAAATCCAGAGCTGTGACTTTTCACCATGGTCGAGCTATTAGCGCATCCGCTGTTCCCAGTGACGGTGCCGTTGTGTCCGGCTATAGTTCTCTTGCGCGACACGTTGTTCGCCGTGTACAGCAGGGTGCTCTGCTCGGTGAACATGGCCCTGGGGGCAGTCCCGCACCCTGTTAAGTGCCCTGGAAAATGTAAAATGTCATGTAAAGTGTCTAAAGTCGGGCCACACTTAGTACGCACGTGAACCCAGCACGCACATATGCCCGGCACGCAGACAGACGCGGCACGCACATAGCTGGTGCTATGTGCTGAGGCCAGGACACTACTCATACTGGCCACTTTATGCGCTATCAGAAACGGCACTTTACATGCCAAAATGCATCACTTCTCATGCCAAAATGTGACAGATTATATACTAGGATTTTTTGCTATTTTGCTATTTTGCTAACATGTTTGCTATTTTGCAGGGCATCTTACATGACTTTAGACACTTTGCATGACACTTGACATTTTCCAAGGCTTTTTACAGGGTTCGGGAGTGGCACCTGGCGGACACCTTGCCGCACTTGCACCGCAAAAGGCGACCGAAGGCGGTGCGGAATCTCCGAGTGAATATCGTGTAGATTAGCGGGTTGATAGTGCTGCTGATGTAACCTGCGAGTGGTTTAACTCATCCGGATCCGACTCAAGATTTTTCATTAAAAAAACGAAGACTAAGGGCCTCTTCCGCAAGTGGAGAAGGAAAGGCAAATGGTAAAAGCGTAGTGAAATGGCAAGTAAATTGGCAAAAGCGAAGTAAAATGTCAAGTCAAGTTAAAAAACAAATGTGTCATTTCACTTCTCACTTCGCTCATTTTGCCGTCTCCGCTTTCACTTCTCCACTTGCAAAACTGGCACCAAAAACAACAAACCAAAACCGACCGAGCCAAAGAGCGGGCGTCATAACCCCCTGCGGGGGGACGCAACCCCCCTGCGCACCGCGGAACACCATGCAGAAGGCCATGACAAAATTGGCGGCGAAAAATGGAGCCCAGCAGATAAAGAAGCACGCAAAGACGAGCCCCAGCACCCTGGGGGCACTGCCAAACCCTGTAAAATGCCATGTAAAATGTCAAGTTGTCATGTAAAGTGTCAACGGAAGATGTAAAATTCCCTGTAAAATGCCAAACGTGCGTTTGCCATTTTACCGAGCATTTTACAGGTCCTTTGACACTTTGCATGACAACTTGACATTTTACATGACATTTTACAAGGTCCGTGAGTGGCACCTGGTAGCCTTGGTCTCGTTGTCCAGTTCCCTTTGTGCCTCGGTGGTGCCGCGTATTTGCTGCACCGTGCGTTCGCCCGCCCGACGCACCAGACTTGACACGAGTGAAGCGCCACGGCACCCTGTGGGGGGGGGGGGGGTAAAAGGTTTTGCATGTTTTTAGTATACTCGGCGGACATCACAAACCTACCATAACCCATCTGAATAATGAAGCAAAAATTATACAGTTTTTCATTGAATGATCTCGTTTTTACTATGGAATGATTTATTACGAAATTTATCGCAAGATTTTATTCATCTAATTATGGCAGGATTCCATATCATGTGTGCTGTCCGGCGGACCGCAAAGTATGTACAGAATCCTACCATAATTTATTGAAAAAAATCTTGTGATAAATTTCGTAATTAATTATATCATAGTAAAAAAGAAATATTATGATGAAAAAGCTGTAAAATTTTTGGTTCATTATTCAGATGGGTTCTGGTAGGGTTCCGTAGTAAGTGTGATGTCCGCCGAGTATAGCACGGCTTTGTCTGGTTTTCGTGCTTAAAGTTCTGAATAAATAGAGAAAAAAAACAGAAAATTGAAACTTTTTATTGGGCTAAGAAGCACTGTTAGTAGCACATAGACTCTATATTTAAGCTAAAAATGATGACAACAGGTGCCTCAAACACAGATATAGTTGCGACTGGTGCAAATACACATGTAAATAATTTCTATGTTAATGTTATTTCACTTTTCATTTACATCTTCCATATCAGCAATGTATTAAACAAAGTGAGACGCAATAAGTGAGCATGGTGTGTGGTAGGGTTGGGAATTTCAAAATTTTCGGGTTCGTGTATCGGGTACAAGGTCCTAAAAATTTTGGGTTAGGTATTGGTTATCGGTTCCAAAAATTTTGTGGGTATCGGGTTTGGGTTCGGGTATTGAGGTCGGGTATCTGGTTGGGTTTTCAGGTCAAAATGTTGGGTATCGAGTAATAAAATTGTCAGGTATTGGGTAATAGCATTGTTTGGTATCAGATAAAAAAATCATCTGGTATTGGATTGAACAACACAAATACACCATGGTGTAGTGTATATATCACAATGTGTATTACTAAGTGCAAATATACATGGAGATGCAGGTTTCCCAAAAAAATCATATTACCCACAAAAAAGAAGTCCATTGAATTGTGATGTAAAACACAGCTCCATTTGTTGTGGGATACCATCACACCATGGTGACTGAGTCCCCCAACAATAGTGAAACATGTTTTTGGTGGATTATGATTGGTCCACAGTTTACCTCGACATGCTTGGGTAATAACTGCCAAAGGCATCGCACTGTGAACCTAGCAGAAATATGTTTCAATGATTCTTATCTTAGTAATCATTTCCAGTTGTAGCAATTGAGCTTAATGGTTCTGTTATTTTGGAGAGTGCGTGATGGCTGCACCTGATGGGACTTTCACCTGTTGGGACCCAAAGATGGTGTAACAAATTGTTTGCAGGTTTTGCCGAAATCAAGTGCACCCAATATTTCTGGCAGCCATTTTGGCAAAGGGATAGGCAGCTATCTGAATTGCCTTCCACTGAACAATTTTTTGCAAATGTGAATGAAAACATGCAGTACATAATAAAATCAGATCTGAACTTGAAACAAACCAATTAGAAGTGTCTTAATTACAATTGCAGCAAACAACTGGAAGTTGTAATCACAATCCTTCCAAACTGCTTGAAAGATTTAACTGTGGGAAATTTTTGTGGGTATTTTCGGGTATTGAGTGCGGGTTCAAGTATTGAGGTCGCGTATCGGGTTCGGGTAGTAGAGTCGGGTTCGGGTATCGGGTTTCGGTTCCAAAAAGTGTGCGGGTATCGGGTTCGGGTCGGGTCGGGTTGGGTTCCCAACCCTAGTGTGTGGTGGTTAAAAATTGGAGCATTCCATCCAAAATTTGTGGCTTCTTCATCCAACTCTATATTTTGCTCATTTTGTGCACATTTTGTTTCTTATACACTGCATGATCGATTCTTTCAGCTTTTTGTGAATGCATTTGCACCTGTTATCACCTTTCTACAATATTTTGTAAAGATCAAATGCATACTGTGAAATTACCATGGTAATTGAAGTCATCCTCTGTCAATTCATGTTATTTGAGCAATTAATAGTGAAAACGTAAAAGTTAGAATACAGGGGCCAATTCCGCGAGTGTCCCAGTGACAAGGAAAGTGACATTAAAGTTGTAAATAAGTTGAAGTAAGTGAGAGGTACGAAAACGTAATTAAGCTACTTAGCTAAAATATAAAAAATGTCAAGTAAAATAAGTTTCCAAATACCTACCTTTATAATATATAAATGCAGTCATATATGTGCACTTCCTTAACGTAAAGTTAACCTTTACAATCTCACTTATCACTCAACCACAACCGCACTTTTCCCTCGTCACTTGTCCACTCACAATTCGGCCAAATATGTAACAACTCACGGAACTTTCTCACAAACGTCTGTTTCCTGGTAGGAGGCCTATTAGTGAGCAGGTCAGCACCCTGCGTGTCCAGCTGAGAGCACTCCCAGACCCTGTAAAATGTCAAATGTCAAGCAAAGTGTCAAAAGTCATGTAAAATGCCTGGTAAAATGGCACATTTTACCGGTCATTATACGTGACTTTTGACACCCTGCATAGCATTTTACATTTTACATGGCATTTTACAGGGTCTGGAACTGGCACCTGGGAAGCTGCGCTGCTGCCCGCGTAGCTGCGTTTCATTTGGCTGCTGCCTGTGCTCTCGTGCGTGGCTGGGGCGGGGCTGTGCGCTGACAGCAATGTGCCACTGCCGGACGGCTGCAAGGCCACCTCGCTGCATCTGCGGTCGGTGGACGAGTTGGACACTGCGTGCACTTTGCCGGTTGGTATTTTACTCACTTCACTCCCAGTGAGATGGGTACCTATTTGTCGACATTGACTTGATAATTCACGCGCATTTTTTTGATATTCGCAAGGTGCCAACTCTGCGGCTAATCCGCGCGAGTCTTGACGGTTATATCCGACAAAAATTTATTGTTTTAAAAACATAAAAAAAGGTATTCAAAGCGACTTTCATTTGTTTCTTCCACATTTTTCAACTAATCCAGGTGAAGTGGCTAACATGAACTGCGATTGTACAGTGTCAAGTGACTTATAAAAGAAACTGAACCTTCGGCGCTTCTGCGCCGCCAAAGCCACATCATTTGTTGGCATATCGCCCATATTGACCACGCTGCAACTGTTCATTCTACTCCTGCGTGTGCTTTTGTTGCTTGGCCCGCTGCCAACTGTAGTGATGTTTGTAGAGTGACCCAGTGAAAACCTGGGAATGCACTCAGTGTAAGCATAGGCAATGGCAAGCAGTTGTAAATACCGGTTAGGGTTCTAAAATGGGTGTTTTCAGAAAATATTATCAAATACCTATAAAATAATATAAAATCAAATCTACCTATCTGATGAACGCAGAGAAAATATAAATAAATATCAATGAGTTATTTTTGAGTTATTTTTTGTATTTTCTTCTCAGAATAAATATACCGTATTTGCTCGAATAATTGTTATTCAGGGGCTTATTCGAGGGGGGAATTATTCAAGCAAATACGGTAGACAAAAAAATCTCCCCAGAAAACCCTCAAAAGAAAACATAAATAAGTTAAAAAAAATTTTTTCTTATATTGAAAATGTAAATCTCCTCACACAGCAAAAATGGGCTCGTGAAGCGCATGGGAGCGGCGCGCTTCCACACGCTTCAGCACGCTTGCACCAACATCACAAGATTCTGGGTGAAGTGTCTTCCACACGCTTCACCTAACTTCACCATGCGCTTCACGCATGTGGAAGACACTTCACAATGCTGACGCTTCCACACGCTTCACCAACATATTAGTTTGCGTGCCAGCGCGTTACTAAAGCGGGAATTAGAGCTCAGCGTCGATTCGACGTGAAATGATGACGTGAAATGATGTCGTGAAATTAATTACACGAGTGTGGATCATGCTACGGGTCTACAATTTTCTAAGGATAATATATGAATCAATACCTTAATCGTGTCCAATACTGAGTGTTATCAGCCACAACTAGAGCGAATTGAAAAATTCAATTTTTATCATTCCACGTCATCATCATTTCACGTCACAGTGTCAGGGAACAACTTGACATTTCACGTCAGACTATTGCTTGCAATAGTCTGACATGAAATGTCAAGTGGTTCCCTGACGTAAAATGATGACGTGGAATGATAAAAATTGAATTTTTCAATTCGCTCTAGTTGTGGCTGATAACACTCAGTATTGGACACGATTGAGGTATTGATTCATATATTATCCTTAGAAAATTGTAGACCCGTAGCATGATCCACACTTGTGTAATTAATTTCACGACATCATTTCACGTCATCATTTCACGTCGAATCGACGCTGAGCTCTAATTCCCGCTTAAAAAGCGTGAAGTGTCTTCACGCAGATTTTCGTGATGTGCGTGGAAGCGTTAGCGTGCTTGGTGAAGCGTCGGGAGTGTTGGCATGAAGACACTTCACGACGCTTCACCGCGCATCCACACCCTCATTTTTCACTGTGTCAGATTTGTGGACCGCTATTCACAGAAACACAGGTACCCAATTAACCAACTTTGGTTGCGTGGACGGCGGTCTCGGCGACGCGCACTTGCCCACTTTTGTGTTGCTTCTCCTCAGCAACGCTGCGGGTGCAAAATCTACTCAACGATTCAAAGTGAAACAAGTGCAGGCATTCAAAACAACATGGCAGGGCATCAAGGGGTCGCAGAAATGGGTCGCCAAGATCCATGGTGATAGATTAATCAACTAGGGATGGCCAGCGCTTTTTTTGCAAGTGCTTTTTTTTAAAAGATCACTTAAAAAACTTTTTTATCCGAGAACGTTTTACACGAAACTACAAACTGTATCCAAATATTTTCCATTTTTGGCACCATGCCAAAATTGACTGCCTTACAGGGCGCGCAGATATTTTGCTCTGCATGCGGCAGTCGGCGCAAGCTCCGCCCACTTTCGTGTAAATGCCCACTAGCGCTAACCCCAAAATCACGAACGTTCCGTCAGGCTCGCCTTTTTTTGTGTGTGAGCTCAATAACGACAATTAAATTTCTACGATTTCTTACATTCGACAGAGAACGCACATAATTTTAGCCCCCTGTGCGTACCCTCGACCCACAGTTCCCATTTTTAAGCGCGTGGTGGGCCTCGAAAGGTTCGTAAAAATCACAAGTTTGTATAGGGAAAACGACACGCCCGGCCGAGCAAAATTCACGTGCAGTTTTAAGATGTAGGCTGGCGCGAGTGCGCGGAGTAACAGTGGCACTTGGGTCGGTGCCAATACGCACAGGAATTTCTGCGCGCACTGTAATAACTTTACACCCCATACCGCTGGACTGTTTCCTCAAAAAAAATGCCATGCTTAAAGTGATCCGAATATGTGCGCACGTACACGGTTGAGCCGCGGCCATCGCATTGACATCGGTCGAATTATAGCCCCCACTGGGCGCCCTGCGCGGCTGCAGCGCCTTGTCGCCGGTCGCGTCGGCGGCGCCCCCCGCCAGCAGCTCGGCCCTGTCCAGCAGGAGCCTGGGGCAGTCCCGGACCCTGTAAAATGTCATGTAAAATGTCAAGTGGCAAATGTCATGTAAAATGTCCGTGCAAAATGGCAAACGTACGTTTGCCATTTTGCACGGGCATTTTACGTGACTTTTGACACTTTGCGTGACATTTGACATTTTACAAGGCATTTTACAGGGTCTGGGATTGGCACCTGGTGGTCTTGTAGTAGGTCACCACCATGATGCCCAGCGGGATTACGAACGCCAGCGTCGAACCTGAGTAGGTGCGAACTGAATCGGTGCGCTGGGAAATGACTGAGGGAACAAAGTATACTCCGGTTACTTTACACCTTGCACGCGTGGTTCCCGCTGGAAGTGTGCCAACGATGGTTAACGCGTGTGAGTTTCATAAAAACATGACAAAGTTGATTGTTGTAATAATGTTTTTCATTAACATATTCACATCGAAAAATTTTTTCATCTTTTTATGGAAATCGCATGATTAAACAATCATTGGCACGCTTCCAACACGAGACATAAATCAGTGCGAGGGCAGAGTATCATGTACGCCGAGTATACAGGGTTTGTTTGATCTGATTGCTATGCGTTTTTGGAGGGTTAAAACGGTTGATTTGAGCGCACTCCGTCATAAACGCGTGCCGCGTTCAAATGGACAACTGAAAGTTGGCACTGATCCAAAAAAAAAGTAACCTACCTAGTTTGATTTTGCTTAAAAAATAAAGGCAGCATCAAAAACTAGGTAATTATGGAATGCCGTATTTCCTCGAAATACCCCCCCCCCCTCGGAATACCCCCCCCTCTCTGGAAAAAGGTACATCATGTATGCAAGGAACATGATGTATTTATTGCGACCATTTTGCATCGCAGTTATACGTATACGCTAGTTTGCGTAGCGATGTACGTTTACGTCCCTGTTTTGTCCCTATATACCCGATTTGGTCACGTTTATTACCGGTTTTGGGTATGTAAAAGCGTATTCTTTAGTATGACTTTCCCGAAAATTTCTGACGAAATAATAAACCCCCCTCGAATAAGCCCCCCCCCCACAAAATTTCCACTCTGAAAAAATAAACCCCCTGGGGGTATTTCGAGAAAATACGGTATGTCCAATGAAGTTTGAATTATGGACATCTGTATTTATATTGTTACTAAAGTGTGCCAAAGTTCCATTCGAATAAGTCCTTCAAGTTACCTAGCTAAATTTTCCAACAAAAAGCACAGAGATCCCATTCTGGACTCGCGAACGCCTCTGGACATCTGCATCTCGGTCAACTCACCGTAAATCATATAATAAGGATTGTCAATGACACACAAACTCAGTTCCTCTTTGTAAATGTTTCTCTGATTGAGCATGGCCAAGATTACCAATGGTGAAGAAATCAAAGTGGTTGCACCCCAGACAAATATGAGCTTTATGAAAACAACCCTCCTCCCACCGCCGCCCCTCCTTTTGAGTGGGTCAGAAACTCCTGAGACATGTTTTACGATTGATTTAGGATTTCATGGATGTCGATGCAAACTGTTGACATTTTGGCAAGTGGGCAAGAAAAGTGGTCATAAGTAAAGTTGTAAGTTAAGACAAGGCATACAAGTCATATACAACATACAAGTCACATTGACAAGGGCACAAAGGTCTTAGCACATCTGAACTCTCAGCACATCTAAACTCTCAGTGCATCTAAGCTCTCAGTGCATCTAAACCTGCTCAGGGCACATATAAGTCACAGCGCATCCTATGCTGCATCTCAGATGCAGTATCAAAGACCTGTGTTGTGTTGCACTGCACTAGCGTGCACCTATGCATCTATGCATAGATAATCATTGCGTTACAAAAATTGCATATTTATTCGAGATTGATTTTTTTGTAAATATTTACCGCAGCTTTCTTTGCAAATCAAAATTTGTCTTTGCATATTGTAATTATGTATGAATTATGTGTGAACTTCAAATTTTATATTCAAACACTAGTTCAGAATTGCAACTAGTGTTTGCAAATCGCATTAGTATTACTTATTTCTGTATTTATTTGCATGGCACACAACAAAGATCCTTGATTGTTCCGCCACCCAGGGTGCATAGAAGCGCTGAGGATTTAGATGCACTAGGACTTTGTAGTTAATGAGATGCACTGAGAGCATAGATGCGCTGAGGGATTAGATGTGCTGAGGGTTTCCACCACTGACAAGTAAATCTTGATATGAAAATAATTAGCATTTGAATTGAAACTACTTGTCACTTAAATTACTGTTTTCAACCTTACCCATCACACTTTTCTTGTCATTTGTTCACTATACTCGGCAGACATGATACTCTACAAATAGATATGATTTATGTCTTCGGCTGGCAGACGGCCAACTGAAAACTTATGAATCAACATTTCGCAAAAAGAAAAAGAAAAGAAAAGAAACGCTAAATGCCAGAGTTGACTAAAGTGATGACGTCATGATGGAGTGTTTCCACCGGAAAAATGTACGGCGCAATGTCATCCGAGTATAACAGATTTGCCCAACATAAATTGTCAAAAAATGAACTAACCCAAATATCTGTCCAAAGAAATAACACTGATGTGAACAATGCTAGCTGTGCACAGAAACACATCTGCATACACGTAAAGTGTGCAACTGGTAGCGCCGGCAAACCAAACGCCTGTATGCATTTTGAGAATCTTTGTTATAACTTATGAATATTGAAATTTGGGAGGAAATAAGAGATATATGGGTGACTTGATACTATGTACACACGGCATAGCGATGTCACCAGTTTGCATGACTTGTGAAAAGTGAAACGACCAGAATTACTTTACGTTACTTAGTGAAGTGACAATGACAATGACGGGGGTGCACTGATACGCACATCTGCCCGATACGCACATTTGCCCGTTTTTTTCACTTGACACTTTTTCAAGTGATTTTCAGATATGAGTGAAGTGAAAAAAGTTCACTAATGTCATTGCGCAACTTTTTTCACTTTACTCATATCTGAAAATCACTTGAAAAAGTGTCAAGTGAAAAAAACGGGCAAATGTGCGTATCGGGCAGATGTGCGTATCAGTGCACCCCCGTCATTGTCATTGTCACTTCACTAAGTAACGTAAAGTAATTCTGGTCGTTTCACTTTTCACAAGTCATGCAAACTGGTTTCTGAAGCTTTACGGCTTCAGCTAGGCGTGTGGTATAGGCTTTTTGATAAATAGGTGAAGCGTGTGGTGTGGATAGCCCTTCAGATAAAATACCGTGAAGCGTGATTTATCCCCGTGGCTTATTTGCGCTTGCACACACCTCAAAAATCAAATTGTTTTTGCTGTGATTGGCACGCTGCCAGTGCCAGCGAACATAAATAACTGTACTCGTAGGCGGAGTATGAAGTCAAGTAAGAGTTAAACAAAAATGCCGAACTTCACCGTGTCGCATTTCGACAGCAATTGTCGACGGCATCACCAATGCGCACACCATCCAATCAGCGCAGGCCAGTGAAAACAGGAAATAATTGGTCACATTCTGCAATCTTCTGTCGGTGTAAATCGCCAGGCAAACTAGTAGATTTCCTATCAAACCCCAGATTGTCAGCGGGCCCAGGATCATAAGCGGCCAAATTCGCACGGCTGCATTTTGTGACATCTTTTTGGGTTGACATTTTTTGACATCTTTTTGAGTTGACATTTTGTGACATCTTTTTGAGTTGACATTTCGTGACATCTATTCTGACTTTGATAGTTCTTCATCGTGAACATTGCTTGATTAATGAATGCAAATGCCGGTGCGAATTCCACAGATTGAAAGCCAACGTAAAAAAGTCCAGGGAAAAGTAAAAGTGATGAAAAAAATCATAACAAAAACTGTAATTTGACTTACAATTTACCAGTTTTGTTTTCAGTTAAATATCTACTTGCTGAATCGACCTCTAGTTGAGTCACTCAATTTGAGTGTTCGGTGGCATCTCTAACAATTTTTGAAAAAATGTCGTTGGCACCTTTATACTATTTTATAAAGAAAAAACATTTTGGCACCAGTCCTGTCATTTTTGGCACTTTGCCATATTCAACATTCAAATTTATCTGACATGCCACCATCCAAAAAGTAAGAATTTCCGAAAAAATATACCGTACATCCTCCTAACACCCTGCCCGCATGATTTAACACCCCTCGAAATACCCCCATTCCCCAGTGGGCCCTTATCTCCCTCGAATTGAACCCTTAAAATTTAGCTGGGAGCGAAACAATAAGGCCCCTGGGGGGGGGGTATTTCGAAGAAATACGGTAGTTAACATACGATCATTTTCTGCTGATGACTCATTTAGTTTTTCCGAATGAATTACAATGCTGTATGATGTAGTCTCAAATAAATTATGTTCATAAGTGAGGTAGCTGGAACTTTGAAATAAATTTTCATCCATCGTGTAGAAATCGCGTAACCTGTCACTCGAACCTGTGAATTTTTGTGTGTTTGTTAGCAAAACAGTTTTAATTGCGGCAAGGATAACTAATAAAACAAAATTGACCAACTTATAAAGACATGGCATTATTTATATTCTGAACCATTAAAACGATAGATTTGTACGGGTTTCAAATATTGTCGCGTATGAAATATTTTCTCAATGTGCATTGATTTTACAATTGCTGGACTTCATATAAAAATAATGAATATGAAAAAAATCTATTTATAGGAGCACTGCGTGTTTTTTGATATCGTGATTAGGCAATCATATAAAAGCGCCACGATTTTGGCCCGAGACAGGTACAAATGGCGCCAAGCGCCAATGGCGCCATTGTAAATGGCGCCACAAGCGCCATGACGCCTTTTGTTTTGGCGCTACCGCCGGAAGCTAGCGTGTTATTGGCACTTTCACAATATATATCACGATAAGTATTACATTTTTTTTATAGTGTCAAACGTCATGGTTACTTGTGTCAACAGCAACACCACGAAAATATTCATTTGTTTATTCATATTTCATTGGAACAGCAAAATATGTGTTCTGTGGTTGTATATAGTTTATGTAAACCCTAACTTATATAATACCCAGATGGTGTTTGAGTATACCCCGATTCCAGCATCGATAAAAAAAAATATATTTATGTATCCCTCCGCAGATGTGTTTGCATCATGTACTGAAAAATATCAATATCAACACAATTCTTGGTATTGCATAGTAAATGTTTGTAGAGTAAAAAGATTTCGGGTAAAAAATGTACCTATGCTTCTCGCACATGATTTTTTACTGGCAAGTTTTTGCAGCAGTTGGCAATTTTTTGGCAAAATCTGTCAATCATGTGAAATTTTGATGCATTCTAAACAGAAGTTTTTAGTGAAATTGACAACATGGTTTCCTTACACCCGACGGGGAAGTCTTTATAGTGGACAAAATAAGCAAATGTGATATACATCAGTATGTCATTTTACTAAAATACCAAAACAGGGGGAACTTACCTACATTTTACAGCCTCCCCCATTTTATTCAGCCATAAATGCTCAAAGCCAATGTGTTTTTTTCACTTTCATTCTACGGGGACAGCATTCAACACCCAAAACATCTTCAGTATGTTATGACCCCATTCTATTTTATACCTTTGACATCTCAAAATTAGAAAAATAAGCAAAATGCTTCGTACAAATGTACACATGGAAATGCGGTGGATCCAGGCACAGGGATGCCTCATTTGGTAGAGTCACATGCAAATGAATGAAATGCACGCAGAGTTGTTAAAAAGTACACCACTTTTGAACAGTATTTGTAAATTAAAGGTATTTTCTAATTACTCACTTCCAAATCCTGAAAATGAGAACTTTTTCATACTTTTACTCACGCATAAAATGTAAAACTGAGTATTGTTTGATAAATTTTTCCCCAATTTTCACTCATTCCACTAAATTTCACATTTTTGGACAGTTTTACTTTCAAATGCACTATTCCATACGCATTTTTACCTATTTTCACTAAAGTTGTTAAAAGTAGCTAACTTTTCTCCAAATAAACATGAATGTAAAGCATTTTTATTTTACTCATTGCTCAGTACTGAACATGTAAAGTAAAATTTAATTTACTTTACACCGGATAAAAGGTGACTAGGTAACTCACTTGTCTTTCAGGGAAAACATAAAAGCGAGTATTTTTTCTTGCAGAAAACATAAAAGTGAGTGATTTTTCTCACATAAGACATCAAAGCAAGTATTTTTCCATTTTTAACGTTTTCTCCTTCTATGCCTTGAGAAAGCCTACATAAAATCCTATCTGAAATACATTTTCTGTACTCAAGTACTTTGAAAAAGTATACGAAAATGAGAGTACAGTTATTTTTTCAGAAGAAACGTAAATGTATTTGCTCAGTACTCGCGTATACAAAAATTTCGAGTAAACATAAATCCGTCTTAACAACCATGGACAGCCGTGCAGTGATTGCAATTGGTGTGAGTGATGGTGCCCAGAGAGCGTGCAATGTTCTGTGCACTGGACTGAGGCTTGGCCACTGTGTGGGTGTGAAGCGATATTATGTGGATATATTTACGTGCTCGTGTTGAACCATCCTTTGATCACAATCCACTAGACACATTCAAAGGCGTTGAAGCATGACCTATTTCAATATAAAAAGGTACATATGCCAGAACACACAATCTGCCGTCACGTGAAGCGTCTTGGGGAAATGGGCAAGTGTCTTCACTGCAATACTCCAGTGCTAAGTGAAGTGCCAAGTGTGTAGTGACTCCACTACACTGGCGCTTCACTGTGCATCACACCCCATTTCTGTGCGGACTTAGGCTCACTGGACATGTAAACCCGCTCGACATGTAAACCCGCTTGACATGACCCGTCGCAGATGTCTCCAATGGGCTGCCCCCCGTCCCCCAAATCGGATAGCTCGGCAATCTAGGTATATATTCCGAGGCAATTTCGTGGCTACTGTCTCCCAAACCACCCCCCCCGAAATCGCTCAGCTATCTATCTATTGATGTGGAGCAAATTTTGAATGATTTGTCCCGAATTTTCACTAAAAACTGTTACTTTTATTCCAATTTGTTCATTTTTACCTTAAAATCGCTTTTTTGGGATATAGACATGGTTATATACCTATTTTAGCTACATTTTACCTACATGTCCAGCGGGCTTACATGTCTACAGGCACAGGGCCTTCTGTGCTTGCGTGTTCGGCGCGAACAACGCCTTCATCAGCAAACGAATGTGCACAAGTGTCGCCAGTGTTCATGTGCCGCTTCCGCAAAAATTGATTTTGAAAGCTGACGCAATGGTTTTTTTGCCCAAAGAGGTGCCATGCCCAGGTGCGTGTGCGAGAATTATGTCATGTATGAATTTGTTCCAGGCTCCAACTTTGTGTTCCTTACCTATATTGTGGTCTTGCGACGACGAGTCATTCGATGACAATTATACGTTTCATTACAAAGGCTTCAGTGAGAAAATACATGGTAAAATGAATGGTTAGTAGCAGGGTTGGTTTTATAAAAATTCATTTTAGTAAAATTGTATAAAAATTGTATAAAAATTTTATTTTATTTTTATTTTATTCTTGTTTCATTTTATTTTATTTTATTTTATTCCCAAAAGTCATTAATAAAATAAAATGACTCATTTTACAAAAATTTTACAAAAATTGTACAAAAATTTTACAAAAAATCAGAAACATGCATGCAAGGTCAGAAAAATGTTATAATTAGACCTTACATGAAAAACCTGTGACAAATTTTTCCCTTACTTTTCAAAAGTTGCATGCAATATGTATTGTTAGCTAGCTGCAAGTGTAAAGTTACAATTATTGATAAGAATGGTTTGCATTTTCAGAGGAATGACTACTGGAGTGTGCTGGGCACATTTGTAAAATGTCATGCAAAGTGTCAATTGTCATGACAAATGTAAAGTAAAGTATCAATTGTCATGCAAAATGTCAAGTGTCATGTAAAATTTCAAGCAAAGTGGCAATTGTCATGACAAATGTCATGCAAAGTGTAAATTGTGTATCCAAATCTTGTGTTTTTGTATCCATAGTATGTTTTATATCCAAATCTTATGTTTTTGTATCCAAATGTTCACATAAAGTTTTGGAGTTAACAACAACATAATTTGGATACAAAACATAAGATTTTGAAATAAAACATGAGATTTGAACACAATTTGCTTGACAATTGATACTTTAATTTTTACATGTCATGACAATTTACACTGTACTTGACATTTGTCATAACAATTGACACTTTGCATGACATTTTACATGACATTTGACACTTTACAATGCTTGGGACACCCCCCAGATCCATGAATAAATAGGTAGAGACTCGAGCAATGAGACAAAATTTTACAAAAAATATGAATTTTTATACAATTTTACAAAAATATGAATTTTTATACAATTTTACAAAAAATTTTACAAAAATTCGAATTTTTATACAATTTTTATTTTTATTCTTAAATTTTCCATTTTATTTTATTTTATTTTATTCTTGAATATTCCATTTTATTTTTATTTTATTTTTATTTTTTTCTGAGATTTTGCCAACCCTGGTTAGTAGTGATGGAATGGCGCCATTTTTAGGCGCCAATTGCCGCAGCGCCATTTTTCCGTGGCGCCCTTGCTGGTGCTCGGTGACCAACTTAGAATGGCGCCATGGCGCCACTAGCGCTTCACACCATTTCCGTGGCGCTTTCCATCACTACCGGTTTTCATTTACGTTAGCATGAATCTTACGCGTACGGACGCGTCTCGCATCCCAAGTGCGTGCGGTAGTGTGAAACTTGATCGATGTGCCGGCGCCGCTTTGACGTCCATACTACCGAGGTCGATATCTCATGGGCAAATTAGTACGGCGCTGGGGCCGGTCCCGAAAGTTGACAAGTACTTTACTCTCCACTCTTGACTTGACTCTTGACTTTGCACTTGACTTTTAACTTGACTCATTACATTGTCACTTGCGAAACCGGCACCAGGGGGCTGTCCTAAAGTGTTAATTGTGAATAAAAATCTTATGTTTTCGTATACAAATCCCATGTTATTCTATCCAAATGTTGAACATATGATTTGGATACAAAACAAAAAATTTGAATACACAATTGACATTTTGGTACTGCCCCCTGGCGCCGATTTCGCACGTGACAAAGTCAAGAGTTGAGTTAAAAGTCAAGAGCAAAGTCAAGAGTGAAGAATCGAGTACTTGTCAACTTGCGGGACTGGCCCACGGCCGCGCCAACGCAACTTCGCTCATCTGTGCTGCAAGTGCGGCGCCGGCGCCAGCTGCAATGGTGCCGCGTGATGATGGCAAGCCGACAGCGAACCACAACCCTCTGAGGCTACAGCGATATTCGCCAATGGGGCTGATAAAGCGCCAGATAAAAAGGATTCTAAGGAACGGATAGGTGCAGCACAATACGGTCTTAGGTGTTCTCAAATGCCGGTACTGGTTAAAAACTGGTGCCGGTGCGAGAAACGGTACGGTTTTGCGGTAAATGGTACGGTGCAAATTTAAAAAAAACGATTTTTGGGTGATTTGCTGTGAATACTGAGAACTGAAAATCTGATAACTCAAACGTCACATGCAATGTATGACACTATAGCCAAATATGCATAGTGCGTGGAGACACAATATGCGATCGGAAACTGGTTCTTTGCGATATGTTTGCAGTTGGCATGATTGAGTGCCGGCATCCATTGCACTTCTCAATGACTTTTTATATCGCATCGTATCAAAGTTGCGATTACCAACTAAATCGTTATGTAAAAAATTGCAATCTTTAGATACATATGTTCACAAATAAATTGTAATCTATATATAAATACGTAGGTACATAAAGATACGGAAAAAAATGTGCCGACAGATTTTTGTACGATAGAAGGGGTCAAAGAGCTCGTAAATATGTAGATTTAAAATGTCAGTAACTCTAATTCATATTGTTTATTTTTTGCATTCCTAGATCCTCCCCAGAATCTCAAAATCAGGTTTCACATCTAATTAGCACTTATCAAAAAAAATTGGCGCGCGTTTGTATAAAATAGTCAGCAAAATTTGTAGACCGTCATTTTTAGAATTGCATACACTGATTTAGAAAGAGAAAGTGACACAAGCTAAAGAGTTCCCTGAGATAGAAAATGCACCAAAAGAAACATGAAGGAGGTAAATGACAAGACAAAATATGACTAATGGGAGGTCTGATATCCGCAAACAAATACCGTATTCTTCTAATAGAACGGCATACCTCCAATAGAAGGGCACCTCCAATAGAACTGTAGGTTTTGGTAGTTTTTTTAAATAAATATAACGGAAGTCTTCAATAGAACGGCATCTCCAATAGAACGGCACCTATAACGGCAGATGAAAAAGTGATGAAAAAAGAACGTCGCTCTATTAGAAGAAATATGGTATTATTTATATGATTCATTGCGAAATCGAGGGTTCCTTTGTTCTACAAATGACAACAAAACGCGGGCTTTTGTCTAAACACCTCACACAATTATTGATCAGCCAACTTGCAAAAGCACCGCACTACACCAGAGTTGTTAAAAGTACCGAACTTTTTTCAAAGTATACGTAAACGTAAAGTATGTTTTTTTACTCACCCCTTGAGTACAGAAAACGTAAAGTAAACTTTTTTACTTTTACTCATGAGTAAATGTGAGTAAACGTACTTTTCCCCGCAGAAAACGTGAACGTGAGTACTTTTGAAAAATGTCGAAAACTTTTCGAGTAATGTCGCTAGAACTCACTCATTTTCAGAACTTTTTGTCTATTTTACGCAATTTTTGACTATATATTTGGTACTATACCCATTTTCGACTAGTTTCCCATATTTTTAGCACACTTTCTCCCTTTTTTCATTTCTATGCTTTTAAAAACCTGTATAAACGACGATCTATAATACGTTTTCTGTACTCAACTACTTAAAAAAGGATACGTAAAAGCGAGTACCAGAACTTTTTTCTTTGGAAACGTAAACGTATTTACTCAGTACTCGAGTATACGTCTTTATCGAGTAAAAGTAAATACGTTTTAACAACTATGCACTACACTCGGATATCAATTAAAATGAATCCTGTGGGCAAGTCAGGTGGAAACCAATTATGTCAGCTGAGAATGGGAAGTGAGAGTGAAATTCATTGCATGTTTGAGATTATCATTCAGAACTTGATCATATTTAACTACCGTATTTCATCGAAATACACCCAAGTAGTGATGGAAAAGCGCCATGGCGCTGGCGCCTGGCGCTAGCGCCAAAGCAAAAAGCGCCATGGCGCTTTTGTCGCTTGGCGCCTTTTTGCTGTGGCGCCATTGGCGCTTGGCGCTGGGGTTTGGAAAAGCGCCATGGCGCTTTTGGCGCTTGGCGCTATGACGCCGTGGCGCCATTGGCGCCTGGCGCTAGTGTTTTAAAAAGCGCCAAAAAAGCGCCAAGAAGTACTACAAATTCATTATTATAGTTGAGTAGTAGTGTAGTTGGGGTTATAGCCAAACCCGCGATTGTTAGGTGTCAAGTGCACACCACCTGTGACCTTTTGTGATGCATGTTCAGTTCAGCACTGTGCAATAAACTTGCTCTCCCAACTGTGTCTTGGGGTTGTGGGCCCCCGCGTCGACCCACATCTACTCCAACTGGTGCCGCGACCCGGTTCGACTCGGACCTGACTACCCGACCTGTGCCTGACTTTGCCCAATTACCCGACTTCGCCGACTCGACATCGATGACTTGTTTACATTGGGTTCCAGTGACAATTGCTGCCGACTACAACTTCGACTGACATCGCCAACTCGACGTCAACGACGCTACTACATCGTGAATTTTCGGCAGTGATTGACTATCGACATTGCCCGACCTGCGACGCTGCCCAACTACAGCCATGCTGACAACTGCTGTACCCGTTCAACAACAACAAGACTAATACAAAATGTCGTCAATTTCATACGATGCATTCATCGGCTTCGTGGACCAGTACGCCACTGCAAAAAATCGAGAGAAACTTGACCAGCTGCGCAACATTTTGAAGGCGCACAATCCTGATGATTTACCGGATGATGAAGAAATGTGGCGCAAAATATCTTTCGACTGCTACGCAACCAAGCTGAAAACGGTGGCTGCTACGATTCGCGACACTGGCGTCACCGATTTGCTGCGACCACTACCACTGCAACAATCTGTGGCTGCGACTACTGCCGAATCGTCCACCCCTGCTACTGCAATGGAATCACCAGAAATTGTGAAGCAGCTGTGTACCTTCATGCAGTCAATGATGGATCAACAAAACAAACAGACCCAAGCCATAATAGAGCACCAGGCTGCAATGATTAAGGACCAAAATGAAATTTTTTCGCTGTTGACAAGCAAATTTACGAGCTCAATGACAGATGCTGGCAAGGTGGAAACTGGCACTACATCACATGCCGACGTCAATTCAACAGCACCGTCAAAGTATGCGGTTCATGAGAAACAACTATGGACCCCGCTGCTGGAAGATCGATTTCTGACATTTGATGGCGAGGACCAAGTTCAAGAAGTTGGCGAAGTTCAAGCTGTGGCTCAGTGACCTGAAAGCGCGAGTAAAGCTGACTGAAGTCCCTGATGAATTCGCTGTGATTCAGTGCGCAAATGCCTCACTGGCCGTGCCCTGCGCCAATTCGAGCACATGCCCGATGAAGACTGACAGACATTTGCGCAATGCTGTGAATTCCTGGAATCACAATACGGAGACCATTTTGCTGCTCAAAATGCAATGAACAAATTGGTCATGACTCGGCAGGCTGCCGATGAACATGTCCGCGACTACGGATTGCTGATCGAGAGCCTCGTATGCCAAGTGCTACCCGAGACGAGCACAACTGCGCTCAAAATCCAGCTCAAGCACTACTTCATGTGTGGCCTGCATAATCAAGAAATGCAGCACTCGCTGTATTCACTCCCAACTTACGAGATGATGTCGTTCAAGGAGCTGCTCGACAATGCTGAACGACTTGAGTTTGCTGTGAAACAAGTGCAGTTCAACTGGACCATGAACAATAACTACTGCACTGCCTGTGATAGTTATGGCCACTTGTTGGATGATTGTGAAACAATGCAGAAATGGCGCACTGAAACAAAGAGGTCCGCTGCCAAACCGATGGCATCGAACAAATTTGGTGGGGGAGGAAAAGCCCGCTACCCTCATCAAACATGGCAGCCATCTAACAAGAAACCTGAAAGATGGTGCACCTGGCACGAGCTGCCCACGCACGACACTGAAGACTGCATGTACTTGAAGAATGTTCCTGAGGAACATCGCACCAAAGTCGACCTCCGAAATGTCCGCCGGATCTACTACGATGACCCGGATACTGAACATGTGGATTTGATCAAGATGGATCCACCGTACAACTGCTCAAAGCAGAGTGCCAACTGCGAGGCACCGTCTGTGAATGGAAAGTGTGCTGACACTTGGCGTGTGGACCCGGGTGCTGACGCAACCATTATTCACCCATCCCTGCTGAACTCCATCAACGTCAATGGACAACAGGTCAAACTGACCAGAACGAAATTGATTGCTGCCAACCAGTCACCGATAAATGTCAACGGAGAAATCAACCTGTGCATCAATTTTGCTGGTTTGACAACCATGCACACCTGCCTGATCTCTGACAAAATTGGCTACTCCATCATACTGGGCAGAGACGTGCTCACAAAACTTGGAGTCAAGATGTTTGCTGCCGATGGCTCCATCCTGCTTGGAAATCCCGACAACCTGGCCAATCTACACAACATTGCCACACAAACGGATTTGGCTGAATTGTCATCCTACAACATCAAGCTGCGACCACCCACCTACCAATTTGGGAAAGTGGCTGATTCTGCAAAAGTTGCCGACAGCAGCCGCCGAATGGTCAAACCTTCATGCAAGACATTGACGAAGGCGCATCACAAGTCCAAGTCAATGGATGTTGGATAAAAGACCTGCTGTCAATGCAAGAAGTGAAATTTGTTCATTTGATTTAGGAAACTCTTTTGTATAAGGTTTTTGGTTTTCCCATGCAATCATTGTTCAACTGTATTGATGTAACTTCAGATATGTGAAACTTGTAACATTTGTTGCATCTCTTATCTTTTCATGATTATCCGACGTCGTATAATCTGGTAACCCCCCGAGGAGTTGAGTAGTAGTGTAGTTGGGGTTATAGCCAAACCCACGATTGTTAGGTTTCAAGTGCACACCACCTGTGACCTTTTGTGATGCATGTTCAGTTCAGCACTGTGCAATAAACTTGCTCTCCCAACTGTGTCTTGGGGTTGTGGGCCCCCGCGTTGACCCACATCTACTCCAACTTTATTTTATGCAGAAAGACCTGTTAAATTGAATTTACAGAAGTATATGTGCTACTGTAAGTGTATTCCAGGATCAACATACCCTATTCTTGATTACTTTGTAAACAATGTCCCTGTGATTGCATCGGTATTCAACACTTGTCCCATCTGATCCGAATTATGTAAGGCTTTATGTGACTACCGTATTTCCTCGAAATACCCCCCCCCCCTTCCTCGAAATACCCCCACCCTCAAATTGGGCACTATGAGTTTGTGGTCTGGGAAATGCATAACAGACATTCAAAACAATTACTGTGTTATGTTAGAACATCGTTTATACCATCTTCATCCTTATATAAGGCTGTAAAAACTTAAAAATGGTGGTTATTGTTGCATTTTTCACGTTTTTCTCTCAAAATTTTCACTCTGAAAAAATAAACCTCCGTGGGGTAATTGGCGGAAATACGGTATTCAGCGGACTGGTAACACTCTTCACATAGGTTTTACCTCAGACACTATACTGAGCTCGTTCCTTGCAGTTTTGTTTAAGCAGGGTCAAAGGACCCTGTAAAGTGTAAAGTTAAGTAACAAACATCATCCAAAATTTCATAAATACAACTTTGTTAAGTGTCATGCAACATGTCAAAAGTTCAATCAAAAAAAGTTCTTTTTTATTTTGATTGACATTTTACATCACATTTACTTCTTGACATTTGACACTTGATTTTACAGGGGGTGGAATCACTTTCTGAAGCCATTCCAACAATGGCAATCCAAAATTTGAAACCTCAAAATCATGTGTTCAAAAGTGACTAGCAAAACTTGAAACTGGTATATCCTAGTAGAAAAATCGAAAGTATTCAAAAAAAAATTGAAAACTTCATTTGAAAATTTAAAAATTGTTTTCAGGGAAAAACTACTAAATTCCAAAAGCAATTTTAAAAAACACCTAAAAATCTTTGCACGTTTTCAGATGGTTTGCTATAGTTAGCCCATACACCCAGCTGTAAAATATCAAGACAAAAATAACAAAAGTGACTTGAGTAGACTTATATCTAACGCCAAAAACATATTAAAAGCAGTGCATTAACATGGCTGCATATATGAGAAGCAAAATTTTTTTGGCGCTGGCGCTAATGGCGCTTGGCGCCAACATCCTCTGGCGCCATTGGCGCTTGGCGCCGTAGTCTAGAAAAGCGCCATGGCGCTTTTGGCGCTTGGCGCCATTTTGCTCTGGCGCCATTGGCGCTCGGCGCTGGGGTTCGGAAAAGCGCCATGGCGCTTTTGGCGCTTGGCGCCAAAGTCCTGGCGCTTTTTCCATCACTACACCCAAGTTTGAGTGAGCTTATGAAACAATAAACCCCAGTAATAAACAATAAACTCAAGGTCACAGTTGTTAAAATGTGTTTTCATTTACTCGAAAAATACGTACACTCGAGTACTTTGTAAATACATATATATATACCTTTGAAAAGTACCCGTACTCGCCTGTACGCCTACTTTTGAAATGTACACATCTACAGAAAATTTATTTTTTTGAAATTTCAAATTTCAATTTTTCATTTTGAAAATAAAACCCCCCCAAAGAATTCATATAATTCTCCTAGAAATAAATACTAGAAATACTAGATAATCATTTAAAATGACATCTGTTATGTCTTTCAGTGTAAAAACCTCTTTCACGTGTAAAACGTAGTCACCTTTACATTTTCCATGAAAAAAGTACTCACTTTTACATATTCTATGAAGAAAACTACTCACTTTTACATTTTCCAGTGAAAAATACGAGGTCTTACGTTTTCCTGAGCAAAAAAGTATTTTACTCATTTGTACTCATGAGTACGAGTAAAAAAGTATTTTACATTTTCTGTACTCACGGCTGAGTAAAACGTATTTTACATACCTATACTTTGAAAAAAGTTCAGTAATTTTAACAACTCTGCTCGAAATGAGTGGGGTATTTCGAGGGGGGTTAATTCAAGGGGCTTTTTTCGAGGAAGTACGGTAGATAAAAGCAACATGTCAGCAGAATTCTGGGGCCTTTTCCCGTAGGCAAACGTAAGTACAGTAACATTCACACTGATTACCAGTGAAGCAAAATTACATTCTGCGCTGGGATGATTTTACACAAGTATTATGCTAGTATTTTTATGGCGCCACGCTACACTGACGTTTTCCGTTCAGCGGTTGAATGTTTTTGCACGCGAAATGAAAAATGCGGAAATTGGAAATCTAACGACCGCAACGCGTTTGAAGGGTAGAAAATTCGGCTCGGGTGCAAATTCCGCGAAGGATTAAATTTTTTTCAATATTTCCGTGATGGGTGTCCGTGTCCCTTTATTCCAAAAAAATCAAGATTTTTAAAATGCAATTCAGCGCTAGCTAGAATCAAAAAACGTTCGAACGTTGAACCAAGATTTTTAGTGTATCGTATTTCCTCGAAATACCCCCGGGGTTTATTTTTTCAGAGTGTCAATTTTGAGGGGGGTTAAACGAGGGGGGTATTTCGAGGTTGGGGTTATTATTTCGCCAGAATTGTTTTGAACTGCCGGTAAACTCGACGGACATTATAGAAGTCAATGGTCTAAGGAATTTTCGTACAACTGCGTATATTCTTAGTTGGCACACGTCCAAGTTACCGTTTGCGAGAATGTTACCAAGTATGAAAGATGCAGGATTTCCGTCAGCGTCAACAAAAATTGCTGCGGAATGCGATTAAGCGACCGCAATTGGTCGCTAATGGCAGCCCACACACGAGTTGACACTTGTGTTGACTTAATTGCATTCTGCGGTCATTATCGTTGACGTGAACGGAAATCATGCGTCTTTTACTTCGTTCCTATAAAACGCTAAAGTAACTTGGACGCAGCGGTAAGTTCATACGTAATTTTTTGAATGAATTTGTCGGGACTGCGACGATAAGATCTTACCTAAGACCTAACAATCCGACTTTCTATAACGATTTGTCTATCAAATTCACATCGTTCTCGCATAAAAAGTAGGATTGTATCAAATTTATCGTGAACCGAATGGAATCCGTCCATTCAAGTTCGAATTTAAAAACATTCGTCATTGGTAACGAAGGGCCGAATCGCTGATTCGTTTCATGTCTGCCGAGTTTACTATTCAATATGTTGTTTGTAGTAACGTTCGCAGACGTAGAAAATGCAACAATAAGCACCATGTACTAAAAAGGTCTATAGACTTACCGTACCGTATTTCCTCGAAACACCCCCCCCCCCCTCGGACCACTATGAAACAATCACCCCCGGGGGGTATTTCGAGGAAATACGGTATATTGATAAGTATGTATGTAAATAGATGGTCAATATAAACCCTGTTCTAACATAACAGTCATTGTTATGCGTAGCCCGAACCACAAACCGCAGGTTTTGTCATTTACACTCGATTTGGGGGGGGGGAATTTCGAGGGGGGTTTATAAATTCATAGTGGCCATTTCGAGGGGGGTGGGTATTTCGAGGATATACGGTAAATACAATGCGAGTATGTTCCTTTACCGCAGACTTGACCAGAGCTGAAGCAATCTTGTGATCTGTTCGCTCCAAAGCTGAAGCCATTTTCCATTCGCGTTAACATTATTCGGAAACATCCATTTAAACTGTGTGGTAATGGATAGGGATAAGCACTTAATGTGTATTTACATAGATATTTATGCATAAAGAGTCTACTGTTAGGTAGTGATGTTAAAGGCACCGGGAAAAATGGCACCGCACCGCACCGGCACCTTTGCCAACGCATGAAAAGGGCACCTGGCACCCTGGGGCACCGGCCAGAAAATGGCACCGCACCGCACCGGCACCGGTGCCTTTTGGAAAAAATGGCACCGGCACCGAAGGGCACCGGCGGGTTGCCGGTGCTAGCACCGAAAGGCACCGCACCGGGCTGGAATTTCTGAAGTAAATATCGGGCAGTTTCTCAGTGGTCTCACCTTTGAAAGTGCATATTTCCATGAATTTTCAACCGATTTTGATGGTTGAGCACTTAAAATGATCAGAATGATGTGGCAATCACTTTTATGAAGCAATTACAATGATTACGAATGAAAGATAAAATATTTAATTCATTACAATGTCCATAGCCACTATTGTCTACTGATCGGAGTCGTTGCTGTACAGAGAATGGAACTATCTCTGTCATATATTGACAACAAATTTTGAACAAAAAAGTAAGATAAATATAAAATATAAAAATGATTTAAAATTCAACAACATTTTAGATTCACTCATCAGATCATGTATCGGGTATAATGGATTTCACAGTAGGTATATTTATTTGATAGGGAGGTTTACAAAATAGGCAAAAACAGTTGGGTAAATATATCGCTGTTTTTTAAATATGAATAAGCACATACTATGGACAAAATTGCACAGCACATGAAGCCTTGGCCGGTGCTTTTCCCGGTGCCTTTTACTTTGCCCTGGTGCTAGCACCTTTGGCACCGGCAAAAAAATGGCACCGCACCGCACCGGCACCGGTGCTATTCTGAAAAAAATAGCACCGGCACCGGCATGGCACCCCTGAAAGTTGCAATGGCACCGCACCAGCACCGGTGCTGGTGCCCTTCGGTGCCCAGCACCGGGGCACCGGTGCCCCGGTGCCTTTACATCACTACTGTTAGGACACTTTAGGATAACGTGTATCATATATCATCTGAATAAAAAATATATTGTTCTCACTATAGACGAGTTTCAATTGTATACGTGACTTTATGTATAAAAATATGGTAACATTCATGGCGTGTAGTTGTCCGATTGGTATACCGTATTTTCTCGAAGTAACACTTGAAATACCGATAGGTCTGAACGAGCTTATAAAAAATGCCCCCTCGAAATGCCCCCCCCCCGAATAACCCCTTCAAAAGTTGCTATCTGAAATAATAAAGCTCCTGGGGGTATTTCGAAGAAATACGTGTGTGGCTCGCATATGGCGGTCTAAGCATCATAGTTGTTAAAACGTATATTCCTTTTATTTATTTATTTCTTATAATGGGAGACTGGGCCATATCTCGTGAAGATTTCGCCCTTCCCTATACCAGGTAATTGGTATTATATATTTCTCCATTTTTTGACTGTGCCGTGATGCATATATGCATTTTGGCATATCATTCTTAAATATCATACCTTAAATATTAAATCATACCTTTACTCGAGAAATACGTATACTCGAGTACTGCGTAAATACGTTCACGTTTCCTCCCGAAGAAATACCGGTACTCACTTACTCGCGTACTTTCTGAAAGTACGCGAGTACAAAAAACGTAGGTAATTGTGTAAAAATTTGGGGGTGCATAAAAGCAAAAACAACTCAAAGGAACTGAAACGGCTGTAAAAATGTCAGCGGAAATGATCGTAGTTGTGTTAGGTAGTGAGAAGCGACGACTCTCGCATTGACTTTTACTCAGATTTACGTCTTCCTAGGTAAAAAATCGAAAACGATTTTACGTTTTCCCTGAGTAAAAATACCAGTATTTACGTTTACTCACCTTTTACGCAGCGTAAAAGTAAAAAAATTACCTACTTCACGTTTTCTGTATTCAGGGGAGAGTAGTGATGGAATGGCGCCATGGCGCTGGCGCTATTTGAGGGCGCCAAATGGCGCCGCGCCATTGCGCCATTGGCGCTTAGCGCCCTTTTTCCGTGGCGCCCTGCTTTAAAAGGGCGCCAAAAAGGCGCCAGCAGGGTTTCAAGGTGAGCGTTGTATAAATGAAAAAAATGAATAACGCATCCGTGGATGATCTAAATTCGCCAGAAAAATGAACAAAGTGGTTTGAGTGGGTGGGAATCTTTTGTCGAATGGTTCATAAGATGTGCCTGACCGATCAGAAGACGAGAATGACGGACCATCGAACTTGCAAAATCATGAATCAATGGATTCAAATCGTTGCAATTCCGTTTTTGTCCATTTCAAGGGAACATTGTTTGAAAAAGTCTATTTGAAGTGAATGGATTGTTGTCTAATGACAATTTCCATTGTGTTTGAATTTGTCATGTGGATTTTATTTAAAGTCTATTTATTATGTTGCTAGTAGGGTGTCAAAACAATTTTTTTTGCGCAAAACGGAAACGGAAAAAATTTTTCAGCGGCCGGAAAACGGAACGGAAAACGGAAAAAAATTTGCACTTGGCGGAAAACGGAAATGGAAATGGAAAAAAAATTTCAGCAGCCGGAAAACGGAAAAAGAGGCCGGAAAAACGGAAATGGAAAATTCAAATTTGCACGGAAATGGAAAAACTTGCTGAAATTTTGCCAGAAAACAGATAAAATTGGCTGAAATTTTGCTGGAAGTGGAAAAAATTTGCAGTAATTTTGCTGGAAACAGAATTTTTTTTACATCATTGACAATCTGCATGAATTTTTACCAGTTTGGCTGATCAGAAAACAGAAAGTTGAGCCATAAAAAGGTAAAATGAGACGGAAAGATGGAAAATTGAGGCGGAAAATGGAAAAAAGGCAGAAAAACTGGAAATTGAGGTGGAAAATGGAAAAAAGGCAGAAAAACTGAAAATTTAGCTGGAAAATGGAAAATGAGCCGGAAAAACGGAAACGGGAAAAAATGTTGCCAGAAAACGGAACGGAAAACGGAAAAAAATATTCAGCAGCCGGAAAACGGAACGGAAAACGGAAAAAATTTGCCTGCGAAAAACGGAAACGGAAAACGGAAAACGGAAATTTGACACCCTAGTTGCTAGTGTTGTTTTTGTTGATTAAATCCTGGAGAACGTGAATTAAGACGTAATTGCATGTACTAAAGTGCTGTAGAAGCATTTTTAGCACACACAGGGTGTTGTACGCACCTATTTATACTGGCGCCGTCGGCGCCTGGCGCCCTATTTTTCAAATGGCGCCATGGCACCCTTGGCGCTTGCGCCCTCTTTCCGTGGCGCCCTTGGCGCCTGGCGCCCTTTTTCTGTGGCGCCCTTGGCGCTTGGCGCCCACTTTCCGAATGGCGCCAAGGCGCCCTTTTTTCTGGCGCTTTTCCATCACTAGGGGAGAGAAAAGTAAAAATACTTTACGTTTACGTTTACTTTAAAAAAAGTTCAGTACTTTTAACAACTCTGCTAAGCATGAACAGTGCCTAAAGGCATCTCAAGAAATCTATCTTAGCACATTGTTCAGAGGCCACTCAAGCCGTTTCTTGAGCTGTCTATGAAAAATAGCACTCACTTTGCGCTGGATTATTTCATTGAGCACGATAAAAAAGTTTCAAGTTATATTGTGCCGCGAGAACAATGTACCTAGCCTGTTTAGTGTCGGGAAATACTATTCGAGTCTATATGTCACCTTTTGTGTCCTTATTTCCCGCAGGTTCATTTTGTACAACCAACATCTTTCATTGTATTTACTAAAGTGTCAAAGGTGTCAAAATTCGAAGTGTCAAAAGCTCAGTAAAATTTTTATTTTAATTTTTCATGACATTTGACACTTAACAATTTACAGGGTGCGGGATTGGTACTATTTTCCGTTTGAGCTATTAGGGTTTGGCACCCTTTTTCCTGTGGCATTGTTTGTTAGCACCTGGCACAATTTGGTGAAAATGGGTCACTGAGAATTTCGTGCGTGGGCGTGGCGTGGCGGCAAAGTATTGGCACTTTTATACCACCACCGCGGTGTGGTCCATTGTAGGTAGTTTAAATATGCTTTTCAATCTACAAAGGCATATATTCGTTTGGGCAGTGGTGGTGGAATGTATAGCGGACAGAGAAGATTTACCGTATATCATCAATTAAGACCCCATGGCAGTTATCATTTCGTCAGACGTTTTGAAGGGGGGGGGGTATTCTTTCATCAGAAGAACTTGCACTTGATTGATTGTATTAATGCATTCTGTCAACTCACGTATTTTAGGTATTTAACAGTTTAACAACAACAAAAACAAGGTATTCATGCTAAAATTCATGTTGAAGTGCATCTGAATCATTCAAATACACATTTTGGATACAAATATCAAATACCCAGAGGGGGAGTTATTCAAGAGGGGGGTTATTCAACAAGAGAAGGGGTTATTTTTTCCTCACCTGGCCAACATGGGGAGTTATTCAAGGGGGTGTTATCCAAATGGGGATGTTATTCAATGGGGGTCTTATTCAAGGATACATGGTAAGTTCTAGTCAAGGAATGGTCGGCTACAGCGAGAGTCTGGGGCACCTATTCCGCATGCACCTTTGCAAATCTCCCGCAAAGTCCATAATCAAATGAGCGGGCGCACACGCAATGTGCGAAAGAGACACTTTGCATGCTTGCAACGCGCGCGTATAAAAATAAGTGTGTTGAGCGAAATGCTTCTTGAATCACACACACTCACAGACAAGTTCACATCAGATTTAGGTGTCCAGAGGTGCTTAAAAAAGGATGTACATTGAGTCACAAGATATTAATAATGGATGGATTTAGGTATAGTCGAGAAAAGCCGAGTCATGTTTGATAATTTGAGATGATAAATGCGTCGTCACAGCTTCAGCAAGGGAGTTGCACAATGTTTGGAAAGTTACAACAATGCCCGAATACATCGAAAAACTCAGAACATAGTGTTAAAAATTCAAAAAAGTGAAACTAGCAATTTTAAAACCTCGAAATCCGAAAGAAACAACGTGGGTGATATGCTTAAATTTAAATGCATTCTCACACACAACAGAGTCGTTATAAGTACCAAACATTTTAAAAAGTACCCGTACCAGTAAATACTTACATTCTTAGCCATGCTCAAAAAATACTCGGGTAAAATAGTTTGTTTTTACCCAGTACTTGGGTAAAATTGCGTAAAAGTATTTTTTCAAGTATTTTTGAGTAAATTAAGTATTTTTTTGTCAAGGGAGCATAAAATCAATTATTTTTGGGGCATGATGACTAGTTTCAACTTTGACCACTTCCGCAGGCACTGACATTTTTAGAAATGGGCCCGCGGCCCTGTTTTAAGTACTTGGTTTATCTACCGTATTTCCTCGAAATACCCCCCCCCCTCGAAATACCCCCCCCTCGTTTGACCCCCCCCCTCTCGGGACCACTATGAAACAATCACCCCCCCCCCCCTCGAAATACCCCCCCCCAATTGAGTGTAAAGGGAACGTACATGACAAATACTGCAGTTTGTGTTCTGTGTACTGCAGAACACACGTTAAAACAATGTCGGTGTCACGTTAGAACAGTGTACATACCATCTACATACTAATATTAGTCTACAGAACCTTATAAATGGCGGTTTTTGTTGCATTTTTCGACGTCTGCGTACGTTTCAGACGACTACCGTATTTCCTCGAAATACCCCCGGGGGGTTTATTGTTTCAGAGTGAGAATTTTGAGGGGGGGTTAAACGAGGGGGGGGGTATTTCGAGGGGGGGGTTTATTATTTCGCCAGAAATTTTTTGAAATCCCAGTACTAAAATGTCGTCTGAAACGTACGCAGACGTCGAAAAAGGCCACAAAAATCGCCATTTATAAGACTCTAAAGACATTTATAAGTGTGTAGACGTACAAACACTGTTCTCACATAACAGAGTCATCGTTTTTAACGTGTGTTTTGCATTGCCGGGATGACAAACCGCAGCCTTTGTCATTTACGTTCTCTATACACTAATTTTGGGGGGGGTATTTCGAGGGGGGGGTTTATAAGTTCATAGTGTCCATTTTGAGGGGGGGTATTTCGAGGGGGGGGTATTTCGAGGGGGGGGGGGTATTTCGAGGAAATACGGTATTTCGTACTTGGTTTTCAAAAATTTTCTTGTGAAATAATAACCCCCCCCCCCCTCGAAATACCCACCCCCTCGTTTAACCCCCCCCCCTCTCGGGACCACTATGAAACAATCACCCCCCGGGGGGTATTTCGAGGAAATACGGTATGCTCACATTCTAAGAAAGAAGTACATACGAACGAAGTACATATGAATGCAGGCATAGATTAAGATGGTCACTTTTTTGCATTTTGCATGCTTCAATTGAACTCAAAAGTACCCAGTACTTGCAAAAAAATACTGGGTGTAATGGGTACTGGTACAGTTGAAGTATTGTACCCATGGGTATTTACTCAATACGCTCTTTTATGCATATTTTAGAGTTAAAGTAAATACCCAATATCAACTCTGACACACATACGTACAAACAGCGAGCAGCCAAATGGAACGCATGCAGCTTCAAATAAGTCAAGTCGTCACAGTGATGGACACAATTGATTCATGAAATATTTATTCAATTTTTAAGCGTGATTATGTGCCTCAGAAAATGTGGATTGGCAAAATTTGGTATGCATGCAAAAATGCGGGTTATATGGGAGGGAACTCTGGCGCCAGCATGAATGCGGTCATAAATTATGGAAAAATGGAACTTCTTGTGCATCTGAGATTAGGTGCATCTGTATGCGAATATGCCAATTGGTGGGAAAGTTTCTTTTGAGAATACTTTCTGTGTTTATAGTTTTTTAGAAATGAAATTTAATTAATTGTGTTTCATTTTTTTTTGCAAAAAAGTTGGGTTAGACTGGGCTTTTTACTGTGTTTTTGTGAACATTTGAATTCTTTTAACGAAAGGCTGTGTTATACAGAAAATAGTTCCAATGTAAAACAGTGGTTTCTTATGAAAGAGTGGTTTTACGTATGTTCAGAATTCAGATCAAACTGTAGAAATTGATTCCATTCAATGTATTTAGAATAGTGAAGAAAAAATCAACAACAATGTGGCCACACAAACTAGTTTTCATGGTTCCAATTTGAAAACTCAATCAAAAAATGAATGGTGACATGAATATGCTGATTGACACTTTCACCATACCATAACTGACCACTTAGACTTAGTGCACTAGTACATATTAGGATGCAGTTAATAGATTACAGAAATGATCTGTCCACTGTTTTACTACTGTTTTAGGAGATCGACAAGATTTTGATTGAGTTTTTAAATTGGAACAACAAAAATTAGCCTGTGTGTCACCAATCTACAAAGAGTCAGTGTAACTACTTCCATATCTGATTGAACGTACTGTATTTCCTTGGATTATCCCTCCATCAGATAGACCTCCTTCAAAATACCCCCCAGTCTAAGCAACCTGAGAAAAATTACCCCCTTGAAATACCCCTGTCTCAAATAATGTACATGGTCTGGCTGAAAAGTCCCCGGGCAGTGCTCGCCATTCGCGCTAGGGGTAAGCTACGGTCATAAAATTTTAACATGTCAAGATATCAGGTGTTTCAAGTTCTCACCTGAAATTTTACTCCTCTAGCTCTACCCACTGAGGAACTGTGGGGGTTACAATTTTGGTCATTTTGTACTGATGTACACATGGTGCTCTACCTCAACGCTCCTTTAAGTTGTGATCATGAAACTTTGGCTAGTGTAAGCCACCAGTGTTGGCAATGAGATGATAGTATTCAACACTTTCATCAATATCATTTCTATTAAGGTAAAATTAATATGCAGATCAGGGTGATGTGCAAGGAACGTGGGAACTGTGATGGATGTTTTTGGTGATCATCTGAGATCATGTTGTAAATAATGCTGTGATTTTGATGTTGTTTTGAAATGTGCAGTAAATGAATTATGTGTACAAAATTTCCATATGTTTCATTACTAATCTGTAGGTGACACATTACCTGTGTTCAACAGCACTGTCATGCAAAATGCATCCTGTATTAACCTGTATTAACCAACCATAGAGGCAGAATGATGAATTTGGTAGTGAGAGTAGTGATAGTAACGACCATATGGACTAGGCTTATGATATCATGGCTAATGTTGGTTGATGCTGGCACATTGCCAACACTGGTAGCCAAAGTTTCACGATCACAACTTAAAGCAGTGTTGAGCTAGAGCACCATGTGTACATCAGTACAAAATGACCGGAATTGTAACCCCCATTTCTGCAGTGGGTGGAGCTAGAAGGGAAAAAGTTTAGGTGAAAACTCAAAACACCTGATATCTTTACCTGTCAGAATTTTATGAATTTACCTAGCGTGAATGGCAAGCACTGCCCGGAGACTTTTCAGCTGCACAAAGTACATCATGTATGCAATGTCTAATGAAATTATAACTGCCACCTTGAATTAACCCCTCTCAAAATTTGCTGGTGAAATAATAAACCCCCTGGGAGTATTTCAAGGAAATGTGGTAGCTGTGTAATAGCAGCCATAGAAGGAACACTATGAAGAACCAACTAACAAACCAACACCTGTCAACCCTCATATATGACATTTATATACTGTAAATCCTTGAATAAGTCCTCCCCCTTGAATAATTCCCCCTGTTAGCTGACTGAAGGAAAAATAAACCCCCTCCAATTAACTCCCCCTACTCTATGGGTGGGAAAGTCATATAAATATGTATAAAACTGCTGTAGATATGTGTGTGTGTACATAATGAAGAATTTATTGTTTTGCAAATGATGTTTACTAGCATTGATTTCATTGCATTAAATACAGATACATGCATGAAATTAACCCCATTTATACAATATATTGATAATGTATTTTACTTTTTTATATTTATTTTTAGACAAACGAGATGTGGAGCCATACCCATGACTGGGTTCTGCATCCATGACTGGGTTCTGCACCCCTCTCTGAGTTTCGCCCCTACTTAATATTCTGATGAAAAAAATAACTCCACCCAGGAACTTATTCAAGGATATACAATAGTCATCTAATGGCAGGCATGCATATCTGTTGAGGCCTTCACAATCCAAACACATCCTTCACAATTCAGCTGAATGCAACATTCTATGGTCCAATCCAAGCCCAAGAAAGGACACATAAAAGCAGAGCTGTGCTTCTGTCTGCGTTTTCTGTGTTTCCATGGTTTTAAACATTTATTTGATCTTCAAACATATTTATTCGATTTGCATCTTTCAAAATTTGGCGGCTTCCATCTTTCTGTAAAAGAACAAAAACACAGAAACTGGAAGAATTTCTGCGTTTTAATCGTGTGTTTTTGCCGTCATTGTAGGTGTATGCCTTCAACTTACAGCTGTGAGTGAATGTTATCGGGAGATAAGGTCACATTCCCTCTGCACACGTTTCTTGTACTTTTGTGGACTGTGCAAAAAAAGAAGAAAAACAACTCCCTGCGGAAATTTTCGAGGAAGTACGGTGTACTCCAAAAATAGAAAATGAAACATTTTTTTAACTTTTTTACCCTATCTATCATAATCACCTTCTAGTTAAAACTTTGCGGCGCGGCATTAACGTAATGCACCTGTTATCCGCAGATTTGCGACCGTCTGACGCAACTTTTATTATCCGAATAAGTCCTCTCCTCAGTGATTTTATCATGCGTGAAAGTGTTACATTACAGTAACTAAGTTAGCTCTCAACTAGTGATGCAATGGCGCCACGGCGCTGGCGCTATTTGCGAGTGCCAAAAGGCGACGGCGCCATGGCGCTATTGGCACTTGGCGCTTTTTTCTATGGTGCCCTTGGCGCCTGCCGCCCTGATTCCGAATGGCGCCATGGCGCCCTTTTTCCGTGGCGCGCGCCTTTGGCGCCAAGCGCCTAGTTTTCGAATGACTCCATGGCGCCATTGCCGTTTGACGCACGTTTTTCAGGCGCTTCGCATCACTACATTCTACTTACCGCCAAGTGAATAGAATACTCAATCAGGTTCACTCAAGCATAACAAACATGGTGTGTAAACTTTTAAATGTTACTTTATGATGTGTGTTTGCAAACTTTTCAAAAAAAGCTTTGCAAACATTCTTAATGAATTTAAATGAAGATTTTCTGAAAATTTCGAAAAATATTTCTGCATTTCCGGATATTTGAAAAAACCCTGCTTGTATTTAGATAAATAAACAGCTTTCTTTCTCGCCCAGTGACGAAAATTACAAAATATTTCAAATTTATATTCCCATCGTATCTCAAATAAAAGTGTGGTCTAAAAACTTTCATGCTTGGATAAATTTTATCAGAAGTGTGCCACTATGCATGTGATGTTGTATTGTAGGTATATAAATATTGGCAGCACTCTATCACGGAACATATTTAAATACAGAGGAGATTTGTGGAGCTGTGAGAGTGAGAGCACTGGAGCAAATGTGATATACTCCGCTTTTATGTGCCGGGACAAGGACTGTTTTAAATTGAACTTGAAAGTATATATTCAAAACCACTTTAGCTCCAGCTGAAGTCCACTGAACTCAAACGTCACATAGACATCTGAATTACTTTAGGTACATAGAGGATTCGAACAGAAAACTCCGTAATATTTTTAATCTCACAAATATGGGCAAAGATTGAACACAATTTTTGTGGAGGCAAAGAGCGAGACGACAAGTGAAATAAAGAAAATGGAAAGTGACGAAAGTAAAGTTTTATCCAGTAGAACAAGTGACAAGTATTTTAACTTTATCAATCCATAAACTTGTCAGCAATAAGGTTTTTTTGACTTGACTCACAACTTATACTCCACGTTTCAGTGCTTCACTTATCTACAGCATAAAATAACGTTCTAAAACCTGAAATTGACACAGGAACAATCATTGTTTTAACAAGCTGTAATCAATGAATGTTCAATACAACCAAGAAAATTTCCCAGTGTGCCAGTAATTCAAGATCACATTAATTATACAAATGCGTCATGCACATTTAAATAGAACATCATGTAGCACTTCAAACATCACATGACAGCTGGTCTTTGAAATATTTATTATGAACGGTTACAGATAAAACATACAGTAGTCATCAATGATGGCTAGTGATGTGAAAAGCGCCGGGACTTTGGCGCCATGGCGCTTTTCATGGGCATGGCGCAAAGCGCCAATGGCACCACAGCAATATAGCGTAATGGCGCCAAGCGCCAAAAGCGCCATGGTGCTTTTTGCTTTGGGGCCATCACCAGGCGCCAGCGCCATGGCGCTTTTATATCACTAATGATGACCCAAAACCGCTATCTTTTGAGTTAAAGCTGCGATTACAGTTCAAAGTGCTTTTCGTGTAAAATTATGGTGTAAAATAAATATCTGCAATCTACTCGCAGGGAATGGATGGATACAAATATGGCGTTGTAATTTCAGTCAGAGGACTAGTATAAGGTTATTTAATGGATGTTTTTGTTATGGATAGAGATGGGATGCAGTTATGGCGCTGGCGCCATTTGAACGGGACTAAAAGGCGCCGCGCCATGACGATTTGGCGCTTGGCGCTTTTTTTCCGGTGCTTTCCCGTCACTATGTGGATAAAGTTGTTACCTAAGTTAAAATTACAACTTCAGTGACACTTAAAATAAAATTGACTAAAAGCTTGTTATAAATGTGGTGACTAGACACGTGTGCCTAAATACAATTTTTCATGGGGAATGCGATAACACATAAAATCATCATAAACACATTCAAATATGAATGAAATCAGCGCAGAGCTTGGGAGAAATCAAATACCGTATTTCTTTCAATAGAAAAGCGCAGTTCGATTTTTTCGTCAACGTTTTTTTACCCTTCGTATCTATTGGAGGTTCCCTTCTATTGAAACCTTATAGTCGTTCTATTACAAGAAATACGGTAACAATAAACATTCCATTTTTGCCGTAGTACGATGAGATAAAATTAGAATTTTTTGCGTAAAATTTATCTGTCTCCCTCTGCAAGCACAGCGGCTCCAGATAAATAAAACACGGCACCTAAAACCGTGCATTTAAATAAATACTAAATAATACTGTTTTATGAGGTCAATCCTTAGCAAAATGCTATGAATATGATCTACCGTATTACCTCGAATTATCACCCATGAATTACCCCCCCCCCCTTCAAAATACCCCCTGTCTGGAATATAGTACATCATGTTTGCAATGTACATTATGTATAATTGCTGCTAATTAGCATCACAGCTACACATAGACTACTTTGTGTTGATATATACGTATGTATGTAAATATACATGCACAAATGTCACCTGTTTGGGCACATTTATTACCACTTTTATAAAAAGTATGTTAAAGCCTAAGCTTTGTAATTGTCCTTCGAATTAACCCCCTCCTCAAATTTTGCTGACGAAAATAAACCCCCATGGGCAGGGTTGGTTTTATAAAAATTCATTTTAGTAAAATTGTATAAAAATTGTATAAAAATTTTATTTTATTTTATTTTATTCTTGTTTCATTTTATTTTATTTTATTTTATTCCCAAAAGTCATTAATAAAATAAAATGACACATTTTACAAAAATTTTACAAAAATTGTACAAAAATTTTACAAAAAATCAGAAACATGCATGCAAGGCCAGAAAAATGTTATAATTAGACCTATACATGAAAAACCCGTGACAAATTTTTCCCTTTCTTTTCAAAAGTTGCATGCATTATGTATTGTTAGCTAGCTGCAAGTGTAAGATTAATAAGAATGGTTTGCATTTTCAGTAGAAGGACTACTGGAGTGTGCTTGGCACATTTGTAAAATGTCATGCAAAGTGTCAATTGTCATGACAAATGTAAAGTAAAGTATCAATTGTCATGCAAAATGTCAAGTGTCATGTAAAATTTCAAGCACAGTGGCAATTGTCATGACAAATGTCATGCAAAGTGTAAATTGTGTATCGAAATCTTGTGTTTTTGTATCCATAGTATGTTTTATATCCAAATCTTATGTTTTTGTATCCAAATGTTCACGTAAGATTTGGAGTCAACAACAACATAATTTGGATACAAAACATAAGATTTTGAAATAAAACATGAGATTTGAACACAATTTGCTTGAAAATTGATACTTTAATTTTTACATGTCATGACAATTTACACTTTACTTTACATTTGTCATGACAATTGACACTTTGCATGACATTTTACATGAGATTTGACACTTTACAATGCTTGGGACTGCCCCCAGATCCATGAAAAAACAGGTAGAGACTCAAGCAATGAGACAAAATTTTACAAAAAATATGAATTTTTATACAATTTTACAAAAATACGAATTTTTATACAATTTTACAAAAATTTTACAAAAATTCGAATTTTTATACAATTTTTATTTTTATTCTTAAATTTTCCATTTTATTTTATTTTATTTTATTCTTGAATATTCCATTTTATTTTTATTTTATTTTTATTTTTTTCTGAGATTTTGCCAACCCTGCCCATGGGGTATTAAGTAATACGGTATTAAGTTTTTCAAATAACACGCTATGAGCTTAGTATCGTTCAATATCACTTATTTTTACTGAACGCTCGAAATTAGCAAAATCAGAGCATGACGAGTTAAACAATATTGAAAACTGTATACCTAGTAAATATGATGGGTGGGTGTGTTTAAACTACCGTATTTCTTGTAATAAAAGAGCGCCGCTCTATATTTTAGCCAGCTTTTTACCCGCCGTTCTATTGGATGCTGTAGTTCCTTTTTCACACATTTTTCATTTGAATATAAATACCTATACTCGGATGACATTACGCCGTACATTTTCCTGGAGGATACATTCCACCATGACGTGATCACTTTCGTCGCCATCATCATCTCTCGCCATCACGTCATGTTGATGGCCTCATCACTTCGTCGTCATCACGCCTTCCATAAGTTCTCGGCTGGCCGTCTGCCAGCCGAAGACATAACTCTTATCTGTTTGTAGAGTATCGTGTCTGCCGAGTATACCTTGTTTTATATTTAATGAAGCTTGATGAAGTTTTTCAATATCAGTGCATCAATATTTACGACGTTTGATATCTACCTACTCGAATGCTGTGAACGTTCTAACTTCCCACCGTCATTTTTTAAAATAATGTTTTTGTGTTTGGCAGCTTTCCAACCCAATTTCTACGTGCTGTTCTATTGGAGGTGCCGTTCAATTGGAGGGTGCAGTTCTATCGTTTTCGTGAGCGCAAAAACATGGCAAAACTTTCCGCTCTTTGGAAACTATTTGAAGTATGCCGTACTATTTGAAGAAATACGGTAGTCGTCTGTCTGCGGCGCACAGGTCAATGAGTCCTAACAATCAATCACTATTTAGGTATCCTATTATAAACTGTCCGAAACATTCGTTTAGCAAATTTTTCTTTAAATTTTGAAAATACATGCAAAATTCAGGGGCAAATATACCGTCCGAAGTTCTGAAGGATATCATGAAAATTGTTGGCAATTTAACCCTGTTTATATTTCTAAGCCACGCTGTATTTGTATGCGAACCCCGAACAGTAATGTCTTTTTTGGGTGGGTGGTCCCATTTTCCTTAATTACTTTGCGTTCCGGTCGTCGTGTCAAATGAAGTAAATTTCTGCATGGAATGGGGGAACATGCCAAATTATTACATTGACGCAATTTTAGGACATTAAAAAATCTTTTACGAAAAAATCGTCTTTTAAAAAGTAAAATTGTTTACCACCAAGGAACAAAACAAAACATTTAAAAAAGGACAACATACCGTATTTCCTCGAAATACCCCCGGGGGGGGGTATTTTTTCAGAGTGAGAATTTTGAGGGGGGGGGTTAAACGAGGGGGGTATTTCGAGGGGGGGGGGTTATTATTTCGCCAGCAATTTTTTGAAATCCCAGTACTAAAATGTCGTCTGAAACGTACGCAGACGTCGAAAAATGCAACAAAAATCGCCATTTATAAGACTAAGACATTTATAAGTGTGTAGACGTACAAACACTGTTCTCACATAACAGAGTCATCGTTTTTAACGTGTGTTCTGCATTGCCCGGATGACAAACCGCAGCCTTTGTCATTTACGTTCTCTATAGACTAAATTTGGGGGGGGGGGGGGTATTTCGAGGGGGGGTTTATAAGTTCATAGTGTCCATTTTGAGGGGGGGGGGGGGGTACTTCGAGGGGGGGGGGGGTTATTTCGAGGGGGGGTATTTCGAGGAAATACGGTACCTAAACGTTTTCTTTTGTTCCCATCGATGTGACCATTTCATGTTTTTATGTATGTTTTTTGCATGTGTACATATGAATTTGCGCGCTGCCGGTATACAGTATTTGCTTGAATAATTCCTCTGTTGATTTATTTTTTGTGAGGGAGAAACTATTCGAGGGGGGATTATTCAAGGGGAGGGGTAGTTTTTGGCCAACTTTGTCAAGCATGTGTTTATCCACCAGAGTTGTTGAAATACCGGTATTTTTGGAAAGCGTAAGCATAAGCATAAATACACTTTCCATATTTTGAGTATGGATACTAAAAGCGTAAGGTATTTTTAAAATACCTAGGAAAGCATTAAAAAAGTGTAAGCGTAAAATGTTTATTAGGAGAGTGCTCTTGCTGTTGAGGATAGGACAACCGTTGCTTCCACTTTTAAATGAATTTATTGATCATTTCCATCGAATTTATTTCACTCGACGGCACAATTTACCACCACACGCTCATATTTTGACACAATTTGCACTTCTCTGGCTATTTTCAATCAGTTATTGCACACCGACAGTTAGTTTTTTACACACAGTGTGTTTTTTAATTTTTACAATTTGTTTTTTTCCGTAGTTTTACGCTTTTTCAAAAGCGTAAAACTGGGCTGTGTGAAATTCTTTTTACGCTTTTAGTACCCGGGTAATTAGGCCGGGAAAGCATAAAAAAGTGTACAGGTATTTTATGAAAGCGTAAGCATAGATATGAATAGCCATTTACCCGAACAGGGTATTCCACTCATTCCACAAAATATGCTCGATTAACACAATAAACTACCATTAGTGTTCAAATTGAACACAACACATTGATCATATACCTTGAGGGGGGATTATTCAGGAGGGGGGGGGGCGAATTTTTTTTTCCTCAACCGTGTCACAGGGGGGAATTATTCGAGGTGCGGGGTTATTCAAGGGGGAATTATTCAAGCAAATACGGTAAATAAGTGGCCATGTAATGTATTCGGTCAGTGGAGTATAAACAAATAAAGGAAAAATAAAACGCATTTGGCTTTAGACAAATGTGTCACAAATATTTAGATGCATTCGTTCAGAGAAGGTCCTCTAGAAGAGGGTGAATTCATAAGAGATTGGCAAGCATGTAATTTGAAAATACAAAAATTAGCACATGATAGCAAAACAAAAGTTTGCCAAAGTTTGCCAAAGCAAAAATTAGCGCAATAAAGAGTGCATAAAATTTAGTCACAGGGAATCATAATAAAGTGTTAAAACGGGTGTTGCAAAAAATAATTTTGTAGCAAATCTGATACCGTATTTTCTCGAAATACCCCCCCCCCCCCCCCTCAAAATGAGCACTATGTATTTGTGGTCTGGGAAATGCATAACACACGTTCAAAACACTGTGTCACGTTAGAAAATCGTTTATACCATCAATAATACATCCTTATATAAGGCTGTAAAAAGTTATAAACGGTGGTTATTGTTGCATTTTTCACGTTTTCTCTCAAAATTTTCACTCTGAAAACATAAGCCGCCTGGGGGGTAATTCGAGGAAATACAGTACATATAACAGTAAATTTAGTTTCACAGATAATTAAAGGGTCAGACTCATTTTTTGGTTAACCCTTAATGAATTAGTAGATTCCTAATCAGAGTATATTGATTCATAAGCAGAATACATCCTTTAATATTTATGTGCAAAGACATATTTACAACAAAGAGTGTAGGCAAGTTGAGGGAAGCAAGACAAATTAGTAAAATAGAACATTAAAAAATTAAAATAAAAAAAATTAAATGCATCACAATTAGCATTGAAAAAAACGACCGATTTTGAGAAAATATAATTAAATATTATCTCAGAAAATCTCTCAAGAAAAAAATATAATTAAATCACTTGGGTCACTTTTGAAAATATAATTAAATCTCTGAGAAAATCTCTTGCAGTTCAAAAAAATCTCATAAAATCTCTCAACTTAAAGTAGGATTTAATTGATATTTCAAGTTGTTTGAACCATTGAGAGTAGCTATTAAGCCCGTTATGTGTTGTTTAATTTTTTTTTTCACAGTTTCATATGATAACAGCATATTGTCTACTGATGGTACATTTTGTACTACCATGTATTTAGCCCATATATATACTCGGCGTACGTGATACTCTGCCCTCGCACTGATTTATGTCTCGTGTTGGAAGCGTGCCAATGATCATTAAATCATGCGATTTCCGTAAAAATATGAAAAAAATTCATCGATGTGAATATGTTTATGAATAACATTATAACAACAATCAATTTTGTCATCTTTTTATGAAACTCGGACGTGTTAACTATCGTTGGCACACTTCCAGCGGGAACCACGCGTGCAGGGTGTAAAGTAACCGGAGTATACTATTTATATACACCATGTGTATAGTGAACAAAAATATGGTTTAGGCATATTTTTTCTCATAGTAGAAGACATTACTTTCATGTGCGATGATCCCCACAGAATAAATCAGATGACTTTTTCACCAAAAATTGGTAACTATATTTCCAAAGCATGCTGTCAACTTTTTAGTTGTTAAAACAGCTAGAACCCAGTGCATAAGTTTATCCGTTGCACAAGTAGCAACAGCCAGTGCCAATGTAAACCTGGTGCTTAGGTACAGCCCTGTACTTGAACACTGGGTCTTCATGTGACTGCAGGGGTTCAGTAAGGTTCAGGGGTAAAAACATTTATGTTCACTCAAAAATACTTATACTTGTGTACTCAGTAAATACATCTTAATGCAGTACCCTCTTTTTTGTATACGTCTTGAAAGTACTTGAGTACAGAAAATGTATTTCAGATAACTCTTTAATTGGCTCTTTCATGCCATAGAACAGAAAAAGGGGAGAAAAACTACAAATGGGGGGAAAATAGCCAAAAATGGGTATAAGCAAATATATAGTTAAAAATATATGAAAATTTGTATTAAAAAACACATGAACTAGTGAATTTGAAGGTGAAAATGGGCTAATATAGAGAGATTTTCTCGAGAGATTTTCTCAATCAGGAGAAAATATAATTAAATCTCTCTGGAAAATCATGGAAAAAATATAAATCTCAGAAAATCTTATATTTTCTGAGATTTTTTAAATATAAATACCCCAGAGATATTTTCAATGCTAATCACAATTGAGGCGTCCAATTCTAAAAGTCGACAAGTCCAAAATATGAAAATTTTGAGTTAGGCCCGGAAACGTCATTTGGGGCTACTTCCGCAGATTTTTCATCATTTCCCATAAATTTTTTGACCTCACATGCCCATTTGGCATAGTGCCAAATGTGACATTTTTGGGGGAAAATGCAAAAAAATTGGGCAAGAAGTCGACAAGTCCACTTAGTTTTGGGCTAAAAGTCGTCAAGTCGCATCCTGCCCATCCGAAAAAAACGCAAGAAATGTGATAAGTCCACTATGGGCACCGATTTCTAAAAGTCGACAAGTGCATAAATTTCCCATGAGGGAGGCGCAACGCGGGCGGGAACAAAAATGTCCTCGCGTTCAAGAAGGCGACAAGTCCAATTCCCTCCCAAAAACAGTTTTGCTCTGGCCGAATGGAATTTTTTGGACACCCCATTTTTCACATATACGTTGAGATTAGGGGCTGAAAATTTGACACTTTATTGTCAACATATGGAACTTAATGGAAAGCATGAGACAGCCAAATTGGACACGCACCACGGGCTTGGAATTAGGTTTGAAACTTAAAATGCGATTTACTCAAAATCGCATTTTGTGGACTTGTCGACTTTTAGAATTAGACGCCTCAATTACAGGTTTACAAAACAAAAAATTTCTGAGATGAAGCGCTCTGCAAACTAGTTTGACATATTTATATTTTAAATTATTACAAACAGATTTACATACTGCAAATATTTCATGTTGGGCACAATCAAGACATCAAAAACAATGGAAATGAAGACTTGCATTGCACAATGCAACAGGAAATGAATGCAATTCATCAAATTTAGACTATTTTGCAGAGGCACATAATATAGCTTCTAATAGAATAAATACTCCAGTGGCTTTGTACCATGCACATTTGGTGATTTTTGTCTTCCACTGACAATAGCTCCCAGCACTTTTGGATGAACTAGAACATTTCTAGTGAAAAGTGAAATTTTCTAAAATGCAGTTAATTGAGACAAGTCAGTTAAATAATTATGCATGCAGCTCTTGTAATGGGAAAATTCAGTGCTTTTAGAATGTAAAAGATTTGACCATTCAGCCTTTTTACTTTTTCACAATATTGGCATGCTGCCAACATGAAGTGTGCATGATCAGTCAAACGTCACCAGAATATAACTGTTATTTTGTTGTCAAGTTTGTGGATCCGAGAAACATTGAATTTTGAGCAGACCTGATTAATAATTTTTTCCTTTCAAAGGCTAGTGCAGTGAGTGATTGAATTTGTGTGAAATTTCATATTTGATAGACCAATTCAATTACATACTACACTAGCAATGTTGATATGTATTGATGGACAGAAGAAAAAAGCAACATAACAAGTTTGAGATTTAGCACAAGTGTTTATGCAACAATGTAAAAAAATGTGGCAACAAAAACAAAATCTACATCAATGAATGCATACTAGAAAATTCTACTGAATGTACTCTGTCAATTAGTGTACTTGCATTATGACCTTGTGAGTATCATTGCAACCATTAAATAAACAGAATCCAATCCAAGTCCGGCAATTACTTTTTTGTTTGGTTCTGGACACTGTAAATCCAGCTATGGGAAGCTAGAAGTCTGAAATTTTAGGCTGATATACTCCACATCCGCCACTATTATGTATATGGCAGAGACTGAGGGCCACTGAGTGTTGGCTGCTGAATATGTATTTTTTCTGTCCAACCCAGGTCTCAACCTAGCTTAACAAATAGACTGTTCAACAAATACACAGAACCTGATGGTGAGCTCAGCAAGTAATGCATATATGTATGTATAAGTAAATACCAGGTGATACAGTACCAGGCAATAAAATCGGATTATGCATGACATAACACCAATAGTGGGGGGAGGGATCTCGGGCATATTGCCCCAAAATTTCAGAGCTCTAGCCCTACATAGCTGGCATTATGACATCCAGTATCAAATATCTAAAAGTGCCTGCCAGACTTTATTCAACCAATTTCCTGATCAGTATGATCTGTTCCACCAATCTTATTGATCTGATCAATGACACATATCCATCTCTATAACACCCATGTTGTTTTAAGCATTATTCCTCAGCGCTATTGTTCTCTCAATGTCCGCATAGCCTGTAGCCACATCATCTATTACATCTGTTCCTGATTCAATCCATTCATTAAGCATTCGGAAATAACCTGGGTAAATTGGTAGATATGTTTGCTTTATCAATGGGCTCAATGGCTCTTGATTTAATGTGCTTAAGGTATTGTCTAGACTAGAGTCATAATGGCATCACTGGAATAAATGGGTTTTTGAAGTGTGTGTTTGAGACAACCTGTGTGAAAGCACTGGCACATGCTTTTAAAAATTTGTGGTCAGATCTTCCAGATGATTCATTATGCTCACAACACAAAAAGTACTTCCAAAATTGTTTAAGGACGCAGAACTATAAAGATAACTTTGCATGGTTGTGAACAGATTTTAAGTTACTGGTTACACAGTGAAGTGCCTTGACAGTGACACCCCATGGCAGTGTGAACTTTAAGACACTTCATGCTGCATAAATCCACAACTCTGCCTCTAGTAACTATTCTAGGTATCATATCATTCTGAAAGGAAAATTTTACTTTTCTCACCATTTTCCCCCCAGTCCCTGCCCCAGCTGTTGACAATTGTCCAAAAAGGCCTCCCCTCAGCTGTTTTACCCCAGCCAATCAACTTTGTGCAGTGCCCATACATTGGATAGCCGGCGATGTGTGAATAGACTCCTGAAATTGGGAAATACAGATCTGTGTTGTGAATTCTCAGATGGAATGATGCTTGAATTGAAATCCAATTTTGTAAGCCAATTTTGAATTGAGATGAATGTGAAAAAAACTATAATTTCCTGGTTAGCACATTGAATACATTGGAATACCAATGAAATACCATATAAACACCAAGTTTGGCACCTACCACCACACGCTTATACAATTTACCCATGAAAGCAGCAACATTTTGTGATATAATAAATCTGTGGTGTTTGTTCTGTTAACCAGTTCCCTGTGTGATTGGATATGAAGTACTAAACTGACACAACCAAAACTTTAACACTAAGGGACAAGGGTGGCACAAAAAAGGGACAACAATGTAAGTACTCGTGTAACCCATCACCCATTTCATAGCCCCAACTATGACATCACAGTTATGCTAGTTTCATCCTGAAACAGACCAGCTGATGCCAGTCTCAAATACTGTGATATCTCATATACTCGGCAGACATGATACTCTACAAATAGATATGATTGATGTCGTCGGCTGGCAGACGGCCAACCGAAAACGTACGAAACCGATTCCCCACAAAAAAGAAAATTTGCGCGTACGCTGACTGTTTCGGGTATGACGTCATGATGGAGTGTTTCCTCCGGAAAAATGTACGGCGTAATGTCATCCGAGTATACCAAATTTAATGTCACATTCCAACGTTCCATGTAAAATATCCAGCAATATGTTTTACTGACAGTGTGACATTTTACATGATATTTGACAGATTTTTTGGCAGTTTATAAATATCTGACGTGACATCTTAGTGTCGATCCCAAATGATGGCTCCCAGATAATGGAATGGAACCTTGATCATCAAAATCAACATTATCAGCTTACCTTCCTTATAATGCTGAAAATCCTCATTCACAGTGAAGCACACCTTCACTGGCCCATTTTTAATCACTTCTAATTTGATCAATTTGTTTCTAGCATGAAACGCAGACAGAGACAAGTTGAGTGGCCTGGGCGTCATGATGTCTGGATCAGGGGAAGGCGTTGTCAGCATTGTTGGGTTCCTGAAGAGTCATTTTTATTGTAAACTTGAAATGAATGTTGTTGTTTTTACACAAATATTTACTACTGTTTTGATTGCTTAAATTATCAAATTCAATCAGGTGGTGCACTCATCATTAATTACCATATTTTGCAATTCATTTGTCTAGAAAATAATATTGGTTTATGCTAAATGTGCACACCAGTCAACTTGGTACATTTCATACTGGTAGTCAATGTGAAAAACCAGTGCAAAATGGCAAAACCACAAATTTAATGAGCTAATTTGTATCAATTCTAAGAATGCTGATGGCTGGCATGCTTTACTGCTATTTCTATGATGTTCCTGGCGTGGCAGTCCCAGACCCTGTAAAATGCCCTGTAAAATGTCATGCAAAGTGTCAAATGTCATGTAAAGTGTCAAAAGTCATGTAAAATGCCCTGCAAAATGGCAAATTGGTTCGGATCTGGGAGTGGCACCTGAGCAGTATTTATGATCACATGTACCATTACAGAAAACTCAAGTTTTTCAATCTACACTCACACAAAAAAACACCCAAACTCACAAATCGACATCGTGATACTGAACCAGGAAAGCCAGATTCTTCCAGTAGCGTTCAGCTTCGCGAGGGGGCAATTCCTTTCGCAAACTGCTCCACTGCTCCCTGAGCACGTCCAAGGCTTGGAAGCTGTGCAGCCATCGAGTGCTTTTGCCTGAGTGAATGGGGCAGTATGAATCCACCTTGAATAGTGCCCTCTGGCAGCCAAGTGAGGATAGTAATCCCCCTGCTTGAAAAGTTACCCCTTTGAGTGAGTTTGATTGTGGACAGAAATGGGGTGCTGCCTACCTACAGCGACAGCACAAAGATGTAAAATGCAAATACCTACATAATATGTAATGTGTACCCATATTGATAGATGCAATTTTTTTTTTGACTGGTGGAAATTGCGAGAATTTCTTGTCTAATTAACAGTTTTCATGCAATGATAAGATGAAAATGTGGTTGAAAACGAAAAATTCCTCCCCTGAAATGATCCCCCTCAAAATAGCCTTAGAAAGTGAACGTATAATCCCCCAGGGGAACAATGAAATGGACAGGGGAAATGATGAATATACTCTCGATTATTTCTTTATTAGCCTGTTTTTATCACAAGTAAACACTTATCAACAAACCAAAGTAGAGATCAGTTTCATATTTTCCCTGAAACAAGCTCTGGCACTGTTTGACACAGGTCAATTTGGTGCTGCTGCCATAAGTCATTGGTGAGCAGGGGGCACCACATAAACTGTCAATTTCATAGGGTCTGCAGCCAGAACGGGAGCCCATTTCTCCACCAGAAACAAATCCCTGCTGTTCCCAGGCTAAGAATGGAGTCACTGTTGTGGCGCCACCCCAGCAGCTGAGTTTGGGAGAGAAAAAAAACAGTAGAAAAACTTTGATTTTGTTGTCTTTATATGCTTTTTATGGCCATATTTTTCCTAAATAAATGAAAGGCATACCACATATATAGAAATAGGTAAATGTAATTTTGGCAAAGCTTCTGAATTGTGACTTGTAGAAAACAATGCAACAACCTTCCACAAACAGTGCAGCAACTCAGCAAGTCCTGAGTAGATATCAATGGTTGCATTTTCCCATTTGATGCAATGCAAATTCTGTCTGACATCACTGAAGTGGCTGCTATGGCCTAAAATGAGGCATTATATTAAAATAATGTTTGACATAGATTTAAAAATAAAAACTATTTTGACATACCCAACATGAACCACACTGGCCTTGATTTGGAACATGGCCAATGCTATAGCACGTTGGCCATTTTTGCCTTGCATCAAACTCCTCTGGGATTGGCATATTATCCTTGAGAAGCTCCTGCATTGGACCATTCATTCAAAAAATTTCTGATAAATATTGAGATAAAAGAGACATAACAGTCTCTGTCTCAAGAAAATGTTGATACTTGTGTAGTATTTGATTGAACTTACTAAAAAGTTATTCTGTAGTTGGTTCAATCAACTATGTAATTACTACACTTTCATGTATTTGTTGTCATTTCCAAAAATTAAACATGTCATTCTTGGAAAAAATTCAATCTACCTTAAAAATACAGTCCAATTTAAACTTTAATCAAAAATGACAAATTATTGGCAAACCTCCAGATAAATTCTATTAGAATCATTGCCACCAAAATAGGCCATAACTTCAGCCAAAGCTTGATGTCTCAATTTGTGTGCACCTTGAGACCAAGCCACAGCTTTGCCCTTTGTCCACATTCTTTCCAATTCATCAGCTGAGGTGGCAAACTGGTTGTACACAGCCTGGCAATGGTAGACATGGTGCAATTAGACCTTGGGAACACTGAAGAATTAATTACCATACTCTGTTTAAAGAACCAAACAACTTTTCCAAGGAGTGTTTTACTCAGGGGTCTGCATGGGGGTAACCCCCACCCCTCCCCCACCAATATTCTCAGCTATCTATCTATCCTGGAGGCAAATTTTTCCAACCACTATCCCTGAACCCCCCCCCACAAATTGTCCAGCTATCTATCCCTTCAGAGGAGCGATTTGCTTTATATCCAACAAATCTGAAATAACCCTGATTTCTCCCATTGCGAACCTTCCACCATTTTCACTATGGAAGAATGTGGCACGTGCATTTTTGCGCTGCGCGCGTTTATTCATTAAAATATGGTAATAGTCTGTGTAGAGCATGGGGTCCAATCTAGTGATGGACAAGCGCCATGGAACTTTTGGCGCTTGGCGCCATTTTGCCCTGGCGCCATTGGCGCTTGGCGCTGGGGTTCGGAAAAGCGCCATGGCTCTTTTAGCGCTTGGCGCCAAAAGCGTCAGGAGTTTTTTTTTTCCATCACTACTCCAATCCAATCAGTGTACAACTTAACACACCTTCCACAATTTCTTCGGGTCTTCATTTACGTGTCTGACGATCGCCTTGTGAGCGTCTCTCTGTTTCTTGGTGTGCGGTACGTAAACTGCTACTACGGGACTGTTCACTGAGTTCCACCGGATTACAGCTTCGATGACAAAACACGCCAATATGACACATAATAAAACGATGCACAGGCCAGCTGCTTGCAACTGCGATGTTGGAAAGACGTTTTGGTGAATTTAGCCATAAATAGATACTAGCATGAAATAAAGCCTCGGCATATAGCCAAAAATACCCTAAATCCTCGAAAAAGAAAGAGTTTTTGAGGGGGGAGTTATTCAAGGGGGTGATAATTGGAGGGGGAATTTTTCCTCAGAACACTTAGACGTAAGTCAATGTATAGATGCAGTCTGTCAATTTTTCAGTGTTTAACTGTCAAACTACGACAAAAAGATGTGTATACACTGCGTAAACATCATGCATTTGCCGTCGCTGTCTAGGCTAATTTTATTTGTATTTTTGTATTGTATCCTTTCATCCAGATGGGCAGAGTTATTCGAGGGGGGAGTTATCCAGGGGGGTTTCAAGGGGGGGGGGGGTTATTCAAGGGGGTCTTATACAAGATTTGCGGTAGTTGAAAACAGGCAATAATTCGAATGAACGATAACGATTTTGAAGTCTAAAAATTACAATAGTTATTTTAAAGGTAAAAAACTACAAATAGGTCTGAAAATTAGCGATTTTGAACGAAAATTATGGCACAATTTTAAAAATATCGCTCCAGATAGATGGTCGATTTCGGGGAGGGGGGTGTTCGAGGGATCATCGTCAAAACATTTATCTCAGTATAAAAAAATAGTCCTAAAAACGGGGTGGTTTTGGGTACCCCCAAACTGGTATGCACTACTGATAGCTGGAGCGTTTGGGGGGTAAACCTTCAACCCCCTCTCCGGATATCTTACCCCTGGCACAAAAACGACAGGACGGGAAAAACGCACCCAAGTGGAGTTGATTCTTTTGGTGCAGCAATTGTGTTTCCTGTGCGCCACCTGCCTGGTGGGCCGCGTGACCACGGTCGAATTGGCGGCGGCGCCCTGCACCAGGGGGCAGTCCCAGACCCTGTAAAATGCCCTGTAAAATGTCTAATGTCTTGTAAAGTGTCTAAAGTCATGTAAAATGACCGCTAAAATGGCAATTGTCATGCAAAGTGTCAGAAGTAATGTAAAATGGCAATCATACGTTTTACATGACTGGCATTTTACATGACTTTTGACACTTTGCACGACATTTGACATTTCACCAGGAATTTTACATGACCTTCGACACTTTACATTTCACATGACATTTCACATGGCATTTCACAGGGTGCGGGACGGGCACCAGGGGCGTGCTGCCGTGCGCGTCGCCGGCGCAGTTGCCGCCCGACTGCGGCGGCTGGTCGTCCATGGCGGCGGGGGCTAGCGGCTAGCCTCGCGCGACCGGGCCGGCGGCTGCGAATGGAAAGTGTGTTGACGATGTAAACCGGTGTGAAATAAAATGTTAAATGTAAAATTACACACTACCGGTGACCGGTAAACCGGTTTACTGTTTTACTGTTTACTACCGGTAAACTAACAATACGGTAAACTCGTATATCAACTTCTGAGATCATCTGAGTTTACCGGAATGTTTTATTTGCAAATCTGTAGTCGACGAACAGATGATTTCGGTAAACTCAAATGTTGTTCAAAGCTGATAAATGAGTAAATTGTTGGTTTTCCTGTTGTAAACTTGTGCGCTGCGCCAATGGGATGGCACTATACACACTGTCTACTAACACGATGTAACCCAAATTGGGTGCTCATGAATCAGCTTGGAAAGTATTTGAGTATATCAAAATGACTTTTTTCATCTTTGTCAACTGTAGTTGACAGACACCTCATTTTGGTAAACTGAAATACATACATTCAAAGCCGCTTTATGAGCTTACCACAGTCCAAGTTTACCGGCAGTAAATTACTGTGCGCAGCGCCATTACGACTAACGATGGCAAACAAAAATTATAAAATTTGAACAGTTTTTGAATTTTTATTATATTTATAAAAAGAAAAACACCGAATAATCAGTGTTGTTCAAATACTGGTATTTTTGGAAAATGTAAACGTGAACGTAAATACCTTTGCCAAATTAAAAGTATAAATACTAATACATAAGGTATTTTTACAATACCAAGGAATATGTTAAAAAAACTGCGTTAAAGTATGTTACACATACACTGTTTATAACAATTCTTCCATTGCAAAGATTTAAAAGAAGTGTACTTTTTAGTGTACTCTATGTGCATCCAAGACCTAGTGTCCCAATGCTTGCACCATTTTGGTGCCTTTGTCACCCAATGCCAAACGCCAAGGGCACCACAGAAAAAGGGTGCCTATCCATGACTACACAGTTGTAAACCATTTATGTTTACTCAAAAATAAGTATACTCAAGTACTTAGTAAATACATTTACATTTCTACTGAAAAAGTACTTATACTTGCTTTTACATATGCTGTTTAAAGTACTCAGTAACAGAACATTGATTTCTGATAAGCATTTGAATTAGTTTTTTCAAGGTGTAGAAAGGAAACAGACTAAAAATATAGAAAATGGCCAAGACTGGGTATAAAAGATAAAGGGTTCAAAAGGGACCACTTCTTCAGGCTGGGACCAGGACCAGGACTGGTTGATGGTATGAATGGCTGAGTGACATTAGGGCAGGGTTTATGTGTAAATATATACAGTTACTGTATTTGCTCGAAATACCCCCCCCCCTCATTTGACCCCCCCCCCCCCCCCTCTCGAGACCACTATGAAACAATCACCCCCCCCCCCTCGAAATACCCCCCCCCCTCTCGAGACCACTATGAAACAATCACCCCCCCCCTCGAAATACCCCCCCCCCCAGATTGAGTGTAAAGAGAATGTACATGACAAATACTGCAGTTTGTGTTCTGCGTAGTGCAGAAAACACGTTTAAACAATGTCGTAATCACATTAGAACAGTGTTTATACCATCTATGTACAACTATTAGTCTACAAGAGTCTATACGTGTCAGTTATTGGTGCATTTTTCTACCCCAGTGTACATCACAAACGACAATTTTGTACTAGGATTTGAAAAAAATTTCTGGCGAAATAATAACCCCCCCCCCCCTCGAAATACCCCCCCTCGTTTAACCCCCCCCCTCCTCTTGGGACCACTATGAAACAATCACCCCCCAGGGGGTATTTCGAGGAAATACAGTATATACATCTATAAACACATATATTTACTTCTATGTATTTGTTCTATTTTTATATGTCTGAGTACATAGAATTTCACAACATTTCTTGTGAAATACTAGACCCCCCTTAAATACCCCCTCCCCCTCGAATTAACCCCCCTGAAAAGTTGCCCTTACCCAAGAGTACATAAAAGTAGAAAAATTTAGATTTCTTTTCCTGCACTCAGGAAGTGTGTAAGAAACAAATACTTTCCGTTTACGTATACTTTGAAAACGTTCAGTACTTTTAACAACTCTGCATCACTTATCTCAAATATCGTAATTGTAGCGAGAGGGGTAAAGCGTTTACCGCAGAGCATTTGACAGCGCTTGAGTTAAACGATCATTTACACTACAAAATTGTGTTATTTTAAAACGGTCCATTTTAGAATACCGTATTACCTCGAAATACCCCCATGTGGGTTTATTATTTCGCCAGCAAAATTTGAGGGGGGGTTAATTCGAGGGGGGGTTTTATTATTTCCTCAGAAATTTTCGTGAGGACCGTAGTAAATAGTAGGCATTTTCATACCCAAAACAGGTAAAAAATGTGTCCAAACAGGATATATTTGGACATAAAAACGTAGATAGCTACACAAACTAGTCTATGTGTAGCTGCAATGTAAATTAACAGTACTATACATCATGTACATTGCATACATGACATATTTATTGTGTACGTGACGTACATCATTCCGAAGGGGGGGGGGTATTTCGAGGGGGGGGTTTATTATTTCCCCAGCCCATTTTGAGGGGGGGTTTATTCGAGGGGGGGGTCAATTCAAGGGGGGGGGGAATAATTCGAGGTAATACGGTATGTTGATCAGCGAAAAGTTAAAACGCTTCCAACGGGGAAACGGCGTTTTCATTGAAATTACTTTACCAATGTATTCTATTTTCAGTAAAAGATAGTAGGTATTTTTGGGGTACTTTTACCGTCAATATATTCAACTCATTTTTGTATGGAAAAAGTCACTTGGATTTGCTAGTGACCTTCTCAACATGGCACATGCAAAAAAAACACAATGCCTAGACATATTCATGAACCAGACAATAGAACTGATTTCCTTAGTAAGATACTTCTTTCATGAGTGGTTGTGATTCTGAATCACTGTGCGACAGTGGTGCAATTATTTGTATTTGCGTGTTAGGTACTCGACTGACTTTACACCGTGCACTTGTGGTTCACGCTTGAAGCGTGCCAACGATTTTTAACACCTCACAGCACTAACGTTTTTCATATTGTCACAAAAATAGCATGCTTCAAAAATCATTGGCACGCTTCCAACGTGGGACATAAATAACTGCAGAATGTCATGTAACTGGGTCTGGAGTAAACTGGTGGACAATATAAATGGAAAATTCACAAAATAACATTTTAAAAATCATCACACAAGCAAGCCATCAGGCTGTCACTTAGTGTGAGGGTGCCCCAAAGTATATACTATATATAACCAAAGTGGCACCCCCTCAGGCCACCCTTGTTGCTGAAAATATTTTTTTCCACTTTTTTTCTGGTCAATATAAATGGAAAATCCATACAAATTTTTGTTCAGGCCAGAATTTGATTTATTTATAAAATGGGTTGGGGATGGTTTAGGCCACTGATTTTTTGGGACATATGAGATGGTAACTTCCTGCAACCAACAACCGAGTTGGTAAATTCCACCCCCTCACAACCAACGCAATCCCTACACCAAAATTTTGCTGAAGATCAAACCTGAAATATTTTTTTGAACAAAACATATATTGGAACTAATGTGTCTTACACAGCCCCAGGCTTATGATACGGCACATGGTGGCCAGGACTGGCTTCCTAAGTGTCATGAGCAACATGTGGCTGGTCCTGCACCACATTGTTGCACGAAGATTGCATTTATGGCGATCAGTGGAAATACCACTGTTCAAAGACAGCATTTCCGTAAAAGCGTGACCGGCCTCTGCAGCATCTGCATGCAAATCATTAAATGCTAGTGCCCATTGAATTCAGGCAACAATTATCTGTTAAACATATACCAGGGGACAACTGGAAATGTGTCCTGCATTTTGTGTAAATGGGCCAGACAGATGAAGAGGTCATTCCCAGAAAGTGTAAATTTGTGGTTTTTGCAATCACAATCAAAATGTTTGCACTTATAAAGTTCTTAATATGTTTGAATGTCATGAAGTGGCTGATATCTGCAATTTAGGATGGATTTTTGTGAGGCAGCAGCAGTGTGGGGACAGCAGCGGGTAAAAATCACCCTGCAACCTATGTGCAGCTCTGAGCGAGCCATTAGTGATTTTTTTTCCATCAAAAAACTGCCAGCACAAGCGTATCCAATGCTTGTGTTGGCAGCATGCCAAAAATGGCAGCGCGCTTTCCCGCAGCAATATTCTGTGTGGGATTCCAAAATTTTCCAATTATATTGGCCAGAAAAAAAATCGGAAAAAATATATAGAAGGCTGTCATGGCTAACCAGGGGGGTGCTGGGGGGTGCCATTTGGGGACAATGTAAAGAAATGTTGGCCCCACATTCACACAAAGATTTAGCTAGATTGGGCTGATCATTTGCACATGAGAATATTTCGGAAATTTATGTAGTCAATTTTCCATTTAAATTGTCCACCAGTTTATATCAGTTACACCCGAAAATCATATTAATGTCATATATTTGCTGCTCCATAAAAAGTCCATATTTGAGTGAATTAATGCAACAGAAGTAATGCATAAAATGCAACGCGGAAAAAAATGTTCTTAATGACACCCAAGTAAACCAGCCTTTATCTAGAAAAAAAGTGCAATAATGTAAATACTTTCACTCAATAAGTGATGCCTTATGTTTTCAGGACAGAGAAAAAGTATAATTAAGGCATGCGATTTTCTTGAAAATATGAAAAAGTATATTATTACGTAAATATAAGTTAACTAAAAATGTAATAAAGCATTTTTTCGTCTTTTTATTAAAATCGCATATCATTGAGGCATTAAGTCCCTTGTATTTAAATACATTTGCTTTTTAAAGGGAAACTCCGCTATTTTGTCAACTGTGAAACACAATGGCTTATTGTTATTCCATTTCCGAAGTTATCAGATTTTGTTTGCGTAAAATTTAAATTTTGAAGCTTAGTTGGAAAATTCTTATTGTTATCTTACAAATTGTTGTTTGCTAAACAAATTGAATAAGCCATAATTATATTAAAATTTAATTCGCTTTCAAATGTTCATTTTCCAATTGTAAAACAAGACGTCGAAGAAGCCCCCCCCTGAAAATGGTAGATTTTTGAAGGTTTCATACAACAAGTAAAAAGACATGTTACGCCAAAAAAAACTAGATGACCAGTTGAAATTCCTAAAAAAAATTAGAGAGGCATGCGCCACGACTTTCTCTCAATGACTCTGTGCCGGCGGCCATGTAAACCCGCTGGCCATGTAAATGTCTATTTTTGCCGTTTTTGTCAGTTTTCATGTTTTAAAGTGCTCAACACATTTGAGTAAGGTCAAATATGATAAGAATTGTCATTACCTACTTATCATATTTGACGTCATTCAAATGTGTTCAGCACTTTAAAAAATGAAAAGTGACAAAAAACGTCAAAAGTGTCTAGGTATTTTTGATGGTTTTTTGTCACTTTTCACATTATAAAGAGAAGATATTCCTCGAATAATATCAAAATATCACTGGGAAAGATTTACAGATTGGTATAAAAAGCCGCCGGGTAGAATTACATGTCCGCCGGGCCTACATGGCCAGCGGGTTTACATGACCAGAGAGCCTACCTCCTCTCAACTCTCTTTGTGACTCCACAAACCACTGGATCATAAATAAAACTGTAAACACTTTTTCATACCGCAAACCAGACAACCATTGCATTTTGAATGAGCTGGCCGCAAGATTAATTGTTTCACTTTTATTAGTACGAGGGATTGGGAGATGGTATATATGGCTTGGGCAGGGAATTCTCTCGAATAACGCTGTCAAAAACGCCAACATGTTGGCGCCGAGCGCCAAAGACACCGCGGATAAATGGCGCAAACCATCAAAAACGCGCTGACAGTTTCTGCAGCGGCTCCGCTATTGCTAGGAGCTTTCCTAGTGGTGTCACAGAAAAATGGCGGGTTCCAAAAATGTGTAATTTTCAGAAAGTATAATGCAATATAAGTTCAGAAAATCTCTCAAAACGAAAATAAAATCAATTCCTTCAGAAAAAGCCATGCAGAATAATTAAATAAATATTAATGATAAATATATTGACTGTCTTCTTATTTTACAATAATTAAATATCGCTTGAAAAACATGGGAAAATCATTATTATCATAAAATTGTTTATAAAAGAATATATGAATCTCATGCAATTTTTGGAATACTTTTTGCCATTTTCACATTCAAATTCATAAGTTAATGTGATTTTTTGCTCATTTCCAGCTATTTTTGTCTATGCCTATAGATGTGCTTATAAATACAGATTTTAACTATTTTTCACAATTTTGGTTTTTTCAGTTTTATGTTTTACATTACTTGAAAAAGCCTATATGAAAGCCTGTCTGAAATACATTTTCTGTACTTGAGTATTGCAAGTAAAATTGCAGTCATAAATTTTTTAAAGATTGCAAAATACCTAGTGCATGTCTACCAAAAGTTTTGCCTTCTCTTCTGATTTAAAAAATCAATTACCATCTTGTGCTTTTTAAAAAAATTAATTTTTATAAAAAATCAAGTTGAAAAAATCAAGTGCCATCTAGGGTTCAAACGCGACCGCGGTCCCGGTACATGGTTCGGCAAAAAGTCGGGACTGGGGCGGTCCCGGTCCCGGTCCCGACACACCAGTCGCGGTCCCGGTCCCGACAATTAAAAAAAGCCGGTCCCGGTCCCGGTCCGACCCCCCAGTCCCGGTCCCGGTCCCGGAATTTTATAGCGGTCCCGACAAGGCATGGAAAAAAACGTTTTTTTTTCAATGACCTGGGTTTAAAGAATTGTTGTTTTTTAATAAAATGTTTTTTTTCAAAGGCTCCCAAATATAGTTACAATGTGGTCAACATATACACGTAAATATGTCAGACTAATAGCAGTATTTTATGATGTCATTTATTTATATAGCAATATAATGGCTGTGGAGCCATGTTGTAGTATTATAAATGGTGATTTCTGTCAAAAAATCTATTTTAGGTGTTGTTACAAGTGTCTTGTCGAACTTGTTACATAAAAGTATAGCTTTTCATAAAATATTCACAACTTCAAGTGAAGATTTGAATGGAATAATGCTTTTAGAATGTTAAAAGAAAAGGCTCATACATTGAGAGTGTTCCTTCACACAGTGGACGTGTGTGGAACAACATTGGCTCGATATTACGTAACAATAGGGTTAAAACGAGACCGCGGTCCCGGTACATAATTCGGCAAATCCCAGTCCCGGTCCGGACCCCCCAGTCCCGGTCCCGGTCCCGACAATTGAAAAAAACCAGTCCCGGTCCCGGTCCGACCCCCAGTCCCGGTCCCGGTCCCGACATTAGAAAATTTCTGGTCCCGGTCCCGGTCCCGGTCCGAAAAACTGGTGCCGTTTGAACACTAGTGCCATCCCTACTAGTGACTGGTCATTTTATATCAATTGTGTTTGCTCTTGATAACCGTTTGTGCCACCGATTACTGTCAAAACGTCAATTGATATGTGTTAGAATTTGCGTACAATCGTGGAAAAAAAAACTATTAAAAATACCACTAAATTTCTTAGAACCATGTTCTACCAGTGCTCGAACTTTCGATTACCATCGTGACTCTCACACGAATGCATCATGCAAATTACCTAATAACAGAATGTCGCTGCGCACACTACATAGTTTACTGTTGAAATTTAATTGTTTTTAGTAAACTCAAAGTTTAGTAAAGTTTACAGATCGCCCTTTGAGCGCATTTGAGTTGACCGGAACGAGTTATTTTTAGTTTCCGTCAACTATAGTTGACAAACAGCTGATTCCAGTAAACTTAAATGCTACTCAAACAGTTGACTAATAAGTTTATTAAATCCTTAGTTCACTAGCAGTAAACCAAAGTTTATATTGGGTTACGTTTACTCTAGAATACACGTAAAACAGCATACTGAGTAAATACCCATGGGTACAATACTTTAAGTGTACCAGTACCCATCTGTACGCATATTTTTTCACGAATACTGGGTACTTTTGGGTATTTCAGAAAATAAAATTGAAGCATGCAAAAAGCAAAAATAAGTGATGATTTATGTGTACTTTCATACATATTTACCGTATTTCCTCGAAATACCCCCCGGGGGGTGATTGTTTCATAGTGGTCCCGAGAGGGGGGGGGTTAAACGAGGGGGGGGGTATTTCGAGGGGGGGGGGTTATTGTTTCACAATAAAATTTTTGAAAACCAAGTACGAAATTGTCGTCTGAAACGTACGCAGACGTCGAAAAATGCAACAAAAACCGCCATTTATAAGGTTCTGTAGACTAATATTAGTATGTACACTGTTCTAACGTGACACCGACATTGTTTTAACGTGTGTTCTGCAGTACACTGAACACAAACTACAGTTATTGTCATGTACGCTCCCTTAACACTCAATTTGGGGGGGGGTATTTCGAGGGGGGGGGGGTGATTGTTTCATAGTGGTCTCGAGAGGGGGGGGGTCAAACGAGGGGGGGGTATTTCAAGGGGGGGGGGTATTTCGAGGAAATACGGTACCTAGCTTCGTATACTGAGTGGAGCGCACACTTTATTCATTGAATTACGGTAGGATTCTGTGCAAAGTCGTGTGTGATGAATTTCGTAATTAATTATTCCATAGCAAAAACGAAATATAATGAAAAACCTGTAAAATGTTTGGCTCATTATTGGGATGGGCTATGGTAGGTTTCCATGCAAAGTGTGATTTCAGTCTAGTATATGTACTTCTTTCCTTTGAATGCGAGCATAGATTAAAATAGGTATTATATAGGTACACATTCTTTAAAAAATAGAGCCGCTGGCCAGTTTCTAAAAATGGCAGAGCTTGCGGGAGTTGTTGAGGTTGATACTACCGTGTTACCTGGAATGATCCCCCCTTGAATATAACCCCCCCCCTCGCAATATCCCAGGTCTTTTCGAGCTGAGGAAAAAATAACCCTCCCCCCCTTGAAATACCCGCGTGTGAAATGATGTACATCATGTATGCAATGTACATGATGTATTTATTTCTGCCTGTTTGCACCGCAGCTACACATATACCTTGTATAAGTAGCAATGTATAATCGGCGGACCGCTAAGTATGCGCCCAAAATTATTTATATCTTGGTCGATAACGCGCTAGCTGGATACTTATGTATGCACTTTCACAAAAAGAAAAATCACAAAGGCGAAGTCACGTACAAACGAGGGGCTGTTTGTAGTGTCCCGCCTACCGTATTTCTCCGAGTATAATTCCCGGGGCACTATACAAATTTGGAGGCTTTTTTCAAACAGTGCTGTGCATAGTGCCCGGGCACTATGCATGGGACTTTTTGCAATGTATAATGCCCTGGGCACTGTGATCGGGGGGGGGGGGATTATACACGGGTACATACGGTACGGGACCAGGACGACAGTCCCGCGGCGAGACCTGGTCCTGTAGGCAGGACACTACAAACAGCTCAAACGAGGAATCTTTTTTCTCGTCATGTTTTTTTCTTTTTTACCTGGAATTTGTTTTATCTTAATTATGATGACGTCATGATGGCCCTACACACGCTAGTTTTCACCGTGACTGATGTGAAAACTGAAATGGCCACATGGCCACATCCAGCCTACTCATTTTGTATGCTTTATGTGTTTAGTTTTCAAATTTTTAAAGCTTAACTTTCATTAATCTAAATTCCAATTTAAATTAAATGAAATCATTCAACCGTGTTCATTGATTTGCATTTGAAAAAATTTCAGTTTTCACACGAAGTCACGGTGAAAACTAGTGTGTGTAGGCACGATGGAGTGTTTCCTTCGGAAAATTCATAGAATGCGGTCCGCCGAGTATACGTAAAAATGCCCAAATATATCCTATTTCATCACATTTATTACCTGTTTTGGGCATGTTAGAACGTATTGTCTACTAGTAATTTCAGGAAAATTTCTGACGAATAATTACCCCCCCCCCCTCGAATTAACCCCTTCTCAAAATTTGCTGACGAAATAATAAACCCCCGTGGGGGTAATTCGAGGTAATACGGTAGTATGGATGAAGATGATGAGTTCGACTCTCCAGCAAGTTCAATGGAAATTGTTATAACATTGTTATTTTGCGTCATCGGACATTGTTATTTTGTTTGCACTCGTTTTTTTGGTTCAAATAGTGTCAACTGTTTAGTATTGTTTGCGCTCAGAGAAATGAATATTTTGTATGTTGGAAAATTTACAAATTTTACTACCCAGACTCAATAAAATACGCTGACAAATGACAAATACTTGCACATTCAATTTCTGCATATAGCCAAAAAACGATTTTATTAGATGTTTGACAAAAATACTCGATTTACTCAAAAATAATCGTAAAAATACTTTACGCAATTTTACCCAAGTACTCTGAAAAAAGTATTTTACCCGCGTATTTTTAAGCATGGGTAAATATGAAAATATTTACCGGCACGGGTACTTTTGAAAAAGTTCGGTACTTATAACAAAAGTATTTAAAAAAGTTCAGTACTCTGCAGTTAACTAATATACTGTACGGACATAACGCTATACAATGAATGATACCATATTTTGATGAAAAAAGTAACGTTAAAAATTGTGCACCAAATAAACCAAAAGTGGGAGCAATGTGATATACTGAGGAAACTTTTTTAAAGTCTGTTCGTTTATTCAGACGGAAAATGGTAGATTTTATTGTAAGGCGGGGGGCACCAGTAGACTACCGTATTTCCTCGAAATACCCCCAGGTGTTTTTGAGCTGGGGAAAAAATACCCACCCCCCCTCGAAAAAACCCAAATGGTGTACATCATGTATGCAATGTACATTATGTATATATTGGTCGCAGTTTGCATCGCAGCTACACATATACTAAACACCTTCCCGGTCACGTCCGGCACCCTATTTATGATTTTACTTGTGACATCCTATCTCCAGTTCTAGGGCGCGCCAGAAGCTGAAACTTGGGGGAGATATAGGCGCAACTCCCTTCTACTTCGTATGAATTGGGGGGGGGGGGGGGGGGTCGCGGCGACCCCTTACAGGGTGGGTCGCGCTAAGTGCAAAAATTTTATTGGCTGTTTTGGTGTCCCGCACAGGTCCAGCACCCATTTATTTCTGAGCTATGGGAGGGGTATAAATCTAAATCTATTTTGGGGATCTGTCACCAACACCCCTCCCCTACTATACACTATTCTATAATGTGAGATTAATGTGAAACGTTTCTAAAAAATTATCTTATTCTCTAAAAAACACAACCTCCCAATAGATGGGTGACAAAAAAATTCACTTTTTGGAACTTTTTTATTAGACACTTTAAGAGCTGGTTTACAATACTTAAAATGGAAGGGTTTGATGTTTAAAGTTGTGTAAAGAACTATACCTTTAAAATGCATGTATTGCAAAATTTACGTGGGGGGAATTTTATGACATCATAATGACATCATTGCAGGAACAAAAATTTAAAAAAATTTCACTTTGAAATTCCCCCTTAGTAAATTTCACAATGCAGGCCTTTTAGAGGTAAGGTTCTTTACAGAATTTTAAACATCAAACCCTTCCCATTAAAGTATCTTTAACCAGCTCGTCAAGTATTTATCTTATAAAAAGTTACAAAAAGTGAATTTTTTGTCATTCAGCTATTGGGGGTGGTGTTTTTCAGAGAATAAGATAATTTTTTTAAAAAAATTTCAGATTAATCTCACATTATTGAACAGTGTATAGTAGGGGAGGGGCGTTGGTAGCACATCCGCAAAATTTTAGATTTATACCCCTCCCACAGATCCAAGGACGTATCCAGGGGGGCGGGGGGGGGCTGCAGCCCCCCCCCCCCTTCCCGGGCAAGACCGGAAAAATACTGGGAAAATGCATATTTTGGTACCAAATCTCAAGGTGCCGCGTAAAATTTTTTGCATGCAAGCGCGCATTCGTCGCGCACACAGAAATATCAGCAGATCAGTCCGCAAACACTCAAATCCATGAAATTTCACTCAATCGTGTGCCCGTCGCTCTATATGTAGTGTATTTCCAGACATATACAGTGCTTTCTGGCGTTAGTGCCAGCGCCAATGTCGCCATGGCGTGACGCCTACGAATAGCGCCAGCGCCATGGCGTGGCGCCTACGAATGGCGCCAGCGCCATGGCGCCATTGCCTCCCTTTGTAGGCAAAATTTTAGGGGGGGGGGGCTGAGCCCCCCCCCCCGTTCGCGGGGCTCCGTAAACAAACAGCCCCCCCGCTCAAAAATCCTGGATACGTCCCTGCACAGATCATAAACAAGTGGGTGCTGGACCAGTGCAGGACACCAAATCGCAATTAAAAAATCTGCACTACAGGTGACCCACCCTGAGAGGGATCACCGCGACCCCCCCCCCCCCCCAATTCATGCAAAGTAGAGGGGGGTTTCACCAATATCTCACCCAAGTTTTAGCTTTTGGCGCACCCTAGAACTGGAGATAGGATGTGACATATAAAATCAAAGATAGGGTGCCCGACGTGACCGGGAAGGTGTTTAGTTTGTGTAGCGATGTTGATATGACCAAATATACTTGGACACGTTTATTACCAGTTTTGGGTACATAAAACCGTACTCTTTACTAGGGTGGCCGATGTTTTTTTAAACGTTTTTTTTCAAAAACAACGTTTTTTTAAAAAACATAACGTCGGAAATGTTTTTTTTAAAACATCGGCCGAAATTATTAGTACTAAGCACTAGGTTTTGTGGCATTTTTAGTAGCAAAGCATCCATTTCTATGTGCTACCATGGGTTAATAAGCCGTAATATGTTGCTGTAGTATATAATATTGAGGTAATGTGCTTCCATGTACCTCCCACAGTGTGTAACTTCACTCCCAAAGTAACAACCTCCTTTTGTAACCACTGTCTGATATACCTATATATGTTGACACTGGGTCATATCTGGGAGCTTTTAAAAAACCCGTTTTTTTATTAAAAAAACGTTGTTTAAAAAAAAAATCGAGTTAAAAAAAACTTTTTTTCCAACCCTACTCTTTACTATGAATTTCGTGAAAATTTCTGACGAAATAATAACTCCCCCTCGAATAACCCCCCCCCCCCTCGAAATCCCCCCTCAAAATTTCCAATATGAAATAATAAACCGATATTTCGATGAAATACGGTAGTCATGCGCACCGCTAACCAGAAAATCCCCTCTAACCTCGCATTAAATGGTGGAATCCATAAAAGCGACTGCCACCGCTGCTAGTAATCTTATTAGCAACTCAGCTGCTCCCTTCCATAGCAAATGTTAATCAAATTTTTTATTCAGTCTATTCCGCAGTTTGTTCAGTCTCAAAAGAGAATACTGAAGTCGCAATCATTGGAGACTATGGGAAGGGAAATGTCCAATTCATTTCAGCGTGTAATTGTTATCCCTTCATTATGGTCTATATAATAAAGTCAATGAAAATAATTTGAATTTGAGTATAAAATAGACTCTGTTCCTTGTGGGTGTCCGCTGCGAAGTTGTCTTGTCTCAGAAATGTGTTTATTTAACATTGTTATGAATAAATAATGCAATAAAAAGAAGGCGGTAAAACGTGTGCGATAAGGTTGCAGTTGGGAAATGTTTTTTACACTCGCCTGAAATACCTGGGTATTATGTGTAAATATATAAATACATACATAGGTGTTTACCTATACGTGCACCTTTCTTGCAAATATCTTTACCCAGAGATTTAGTAGGAGGGGGGTTGGGGGGTGCCCCCCCCCCAAAAAAAAAAATCCGCGAAGGAGCGATTTACTATCTATATGAACCCCCGTGGGGTCCAAATCTACAAAACCCCTACCTTTATCATATTTTTACGTTTCTCTGTGAAAACAAATCCGGGTAGAGGAAAGGCATTTTTCCATAGCTCAATAGACAGAGGTATATAAGATATATTACACAAAAATAATAATCTCTATTTTCAAGCTTTTGTATATTTACGTTATCGCTATTTAACCAGGTATTACCTTATGTTTCTAGGATTCAATACTCAAAATCTTTAAAAATATAAACGTTTACATTTACCTTTTTCCAGGAATTCTAGTATTTGATCAACTGTGAAAAAAATTGGCCAGTGTCGTATTTTTATTTGTGTGCACTAGCGCAAAACATGTTTGAATAGTTCAATCAATGTGACAACCGTGTTTTTATGACAAGACAACAATCTAAATTTGTGACATATTGACTGATTGCCAAATTTTCAAAGTTACAAGATCAGAAAAAGGTGTTGTGAGATTTAACGTTAAATCAATTTTATATTGTCAAACGCACAAGTCTCATAAATGATATGTCCATGGGGGTTGATTTTTTCAGAGTGCGAATTTTGAGGGGGCGGGAGTTATTCGATTTTTATTATATTTTATTTATTTATTTATTTTTATTATCAGGCGAGATTTTTTCTCGAACTCCTGCTACTTATTCGTCAGATTACGGGGTCTTTGACATTTGACACTTTACAGGGTTTTTTTACATGACATTTAACCTTTATATACCGAGGGTCTTTTACATGACACATGACATTTTACAGGGTCGTGAAAAATAATAAAAAATAATGCGGAAAATGCGTCGTGACGGGAGATATCCGTAAAAGAAAAGCGTAATTCCTCATCAAACGGTTTTTGAAAAATGCACCTGCGTTTTATCACATTTGGGGAGGTAAAATGAATACGTATTTGTGTAACGATCTGTTTTGTAGAGCACGGTACCCTCGCTAAGATAGGACAAAACCCGGTACTGTAGGTAATTACCGATCAACGAGAAATTTACCATTCGTTTTTCCCTATTTTTTTCAAAAAACCACGGTGTTTTTTAAACCAATTTGAGGGTTTCGAAAAAACGATTCATGCTCAAAAACGATCGTTTCCAAACAAAGTAAATCGTAATATTTACAATTCGGGAAGAAATTGAGGCTCGCACTTATCCAACAATGTGTTTGTGCAGATCAATTATCAAGATTAGCTAGGGAATATATGTATAATACTAAATATAATCTGAAAATACCTAATCGACGCAAAGCGAGCCATGCGCATTCGCCGCTTCATGTCAACTGGTTGAGCTTAATCAAGGAATGCCTAGGGTAGAGATGGAAAAAACGTTTTTTAATGGCCGTTTTTAAAAAACAACGTTTTTTTAAATATCAGTTTTTAAAAAATTTCCAGATATCCGGGACAATTTTTGAATTTGGGGCGGATTCTATACAGATCCCGGCTAACCAGGGGGGGGCGGCGCCTGCCCCCCCCCCTAAATTTTGACGCTGTGGTAAATGAACCTTGGTGCCAGCGCCATTCGTAGGCACCACGCCATGGCGCCATAGGCGTTGGCATTGGCAAAATCGAATTATGGATGTGCCATTTCTGGAATATTCTTTTGTCCGGCCCAGGGAGGGGGGCGTGGCTCAAAGGGTCTCCTAGATTTTGACCCTCCCGGGGTTGGATAGATCCGGGAGCTGAGCGGCCTCCGTTATAGATAAATAGATAACTGGAAAAAATTACGGGGGAGGGGTTGGGGTGGGGGGGTTGCGGGGTACGATATATAGGTGGTTTCAGGGTTTAGAAGGATTAAAAGGGAGAAAAATTGCTAATAGTAGGTGTAAAATAGTTCAATATGGGTATACATGAGCATATATTTAGTGGTAAAAATTGCTGAAAATAGGTAAATAGGAACATGAAATCTATGAATAGGTACAAAAAATAGTTATTTTGAGTGAAAATTTGGGTATAGTTAATTTATTTTGGTTAATTTAGACTTTTTCTGTACATCAACCTTTTGGCCATTTTGAAAAGCTGTATTTATTAAAAAAGTTTTTATTACACAATAAGTGTATACTTTTTAAAATTAAACAGCCAGAAAAAGATGATTTTTTTCCCACCCCTACAGGTAGCCACTGCATGCATGTGCGGTTGGGTGGGTTATCACCAGTTGTGTTGGGTTGTGTTCAATGCAATGGTACTCATGGAAAATGTGGCCCTTTTTGTTGATTTTTCGAGTATTCAATGAAAATTATACATGCGATACGCATGGCATGTACCTAAGCAGCAAAATGTACAGGCTAATATAGGATGTGTAAGCCACCTATGTATTGAAAAATACTCAAGTCATTCAACAAAATCACTAAAGTGCACACAGGTACATCAAGTGGCAAATGATAGCATTTATACAAAATTACACCTGCCAACTTTGATCTTTTTACAATGTGGAGTCAAAAATATCCAGGAACTAACTAATTCATTCACACCATCAGCCTAGCCTCCCTGCCCAGAAAAGGGCGCATTGGCAATTTTAGAAGGTTAATATTATATACATACATGGCGGGGGCAGCTGCACAAGCGCACTGCTTATTTAAATTTAATGAAGTGTGAAAAGCGCATGCGCATGGCCAGATAATATTGACTCGGGGCAGGCCTGATACGCACACGTGCCCGATACGCACATATGCCCGTTTTTTCACTTGACACTTTTTCAAGTGATTTTCAGATATGAGTAAAGTGAAAAAAGTTGCCCAATGACATGAGTGAACTTTTTTCACTTCACTCATATCTGAAAATCACTTGAAAATGTGTCAAGTGAAAAAAACAGTGAAAAATAGCCATTTTTCACTGTTTTTCATTTGACACATTTTCAAGTGATTTTCAGATATGAGTGAAGTGAAAAAGTTTACTAATGTCATTGCGCAACTTTTTTTCACTTTACTCATATCTGAAAATCACTTGAAAAAGTGTCAAACGAAAAAAACAGGCATATGTGCGTATCGGGCACATGTGCCTATCAGTGCACGCCATTGACTCATCCAATCCACACCAAGAATGTTTCTGGGGGGGGGGGGCATTTGGAGTGTTCACTTCTGAAAGTTGATATAGCGCATTCCATCAAAATACCTCCACTTGCTAGGAAATACTACCAGCCCCCCCCCCTATTTGCCAGGAAATACATGGTTGGGCTGAAAAGTCCCTGGACAGTGCTCTTCATTCGCGCTAGGGGTAAGCTACGGTCATAAAATTTTAACACGTTAATATATCAGCTGTTTTGAGTCTTCACCCAAAATTTTACCACTCTAGCTCCACCCACTGCGGAACTGTGGGGGTTACAATTTCGGTCATTTTGTACTGATGTACACATGGTGCTCTAGCTCAATGCTGCTTTAAGTTGTGATCATGAAACTTTGGTTAGTGTAAGCCACCAGTGTTGGGAATGTGCCAGCACTGACCAACATTAGCTATGATATCATAAGACTAGTCCATATTGTCATTACTGTCACTACTCTCACTACCAAATTCATCATTCTGCCTTTATGGTTGGTCAGTACAGGTTAATACAGGATGCATTTTGCATGCACACTGCTGTTGAACACAGGTAATGTGTCCACTACAGATTAGTAATAAAACACAAATGAAGCTTAATTGACATAATTATTTACTGCACATTTCAAACAACATTAAAATCACTGCAATACAACATGATCTCAGATGATCACCAAAAACATCCACCACAGTTCCCACGTTTCTTGAACATCACCCTGATATGCAAATAAATTTTACCTTAATAGCAATGATGTTGATGAAAGTGTTAAATACTATCAGCACATTGCCAACACACTGGCTTACACTAGCCAAAGTTTCATGATCACAACTTAAAGCAGCGTTGAGCTAGAGCACCATGTGTACATCAGTACAAAATGACCAAAATTGTAACCCCCACAGTTCCTCAGTGGGTGGAGCTAGAGGGGTGAAATTTTGGGTGAAAACTCAAAACACCTGATATATTAACGTGTTAAAATTTTATGACCGTAGCTTACCCCTAGCGCGAATGAACAACGCTGTCCAGGGACTTTTCAGCCCGACCATGTACAATCAGCCCCCCCCCCTATTTGCCAGGAAATATAATACAATCAGCCCCCCAGGAAAAATATTGTGGATACATCCATGCCCTCTGTAATAAATCAACCCAATGTTGAAGGATATCTTGTGCACACATGTTAATCAGCCCTGTATACATTCTCCCAATGAGAAAAATCTTGAAAAAATACCTGATGCACCATATAACCACTAAATAATGGAGATTTTTCACTTAACTAGTGTACCCACTTCGGTCATTTCTATCCCTATATTTGTATTACTTTTTCACCTGACTGAATATACCTAATTCTGATTAGGTATAGGCAAAAAGGTAGTGAAGCAAATTATAATTTTATTAAATATAATAGCATCAGTTGTGAATTATTAAACAGAAATACTAAGTCAAAAATCTCTATGAAGAAATCAATTAATATGACATTGTAACATTTATCACCTACCTCATTAAAGGTGTTGATTATTTCAATGTGTGATTTGATTTGAAATGGGAAAAATTTCGCCTCATAACAGATCGATAGCTGAGCACCAGGGACGTATCCAGGATTTTTGAGCGGGGGGGCTGCTTGTTTACGGAGGCCGGCGAACGGGGGGGGGGGCTCAGCCCCCCCCTAAAATTTTTCCCTATATAGGGGACGGAAAGGCGTTTTGGCGCTAGCGCCATACAAAGGCGCCAGGCCATGGCGTTATTGGCGTTGGCGCCGGCGACAGGAACCGCTTTATATGTATGTAAATATTGAAAGTTTTTAAACTTGGACTGCAGGATATGAAAAGTTGCATTTTCCGGAACTTTTTAGGTCTCACCCCGGGCTGCAGCCCCCCCCCCCCCCCCCTGGATACGTCCTTGCTGAGCACAGTCTTGAATACATTGGTAGCTGGGGCATTTTGTTTTGGGTAACCACCAAACACCCAATGCCATGCTACATTTTTTAGTTTTGAGAGATTTTCCCAGTGATTTATTTATATTTTACATGCTTTTTGCGTAGATATGCTATCTTTTTGATTCGTGGATTGTGTAATACAAAAATGTATTTATCAATCTGAACCGATGAAAATAGGCCAAATGGAAATAGATTAAATAGATGACCACAACAAAATAAAAGATAATCCTTTCAACCAGAAGAAAGCCATACATACATAAACGGAGTGACACTAGATAAGTTGCATACACCTGCCCCTGCTAACATATTCATGTTGGTTTAATGATCTCATCAAATTTATGGCAGGTGATATTAGTGATGGATGGCGTTTTAAAAACCAAATGTCATTTGAAAAGTAATTTTAAAAAAACGTCATTTCTAAAGAGAAGGCGCAAGCATTGAAATCATTTTATTACCATAGCTTTAGCTACATGCACCATGAACATGAATCATTTATCAAAATACTTGAAGCCGGAGCAACTTCTGCACATAAATTGAAATGCATCATCTCACGATAGGAGTGTGAAGATTTTACTTAAGTGAAGTGAAACTTACACGTACCTGTGTGAAACGGTAAACGTTTTAGCAAGTGCGTATACCGTATTTCTTCTAATACAACCTCCAATAGAACGGCAGGTTTTGGCACGTTTTTGCGCTCACGCAAACAATAGAACGGCAGCCTCCAATTGAGTGGCGCCTTCAATAGAACGGCAGGTAGAAATTGCATTGGAATAGTGCCAAAACATAAAAAAATGGACAAAAAGAACGTTCAAAGCATTCAAATAGATGTAAAATCGCAAATTGATACTCTGATATTAAATATTGCACATATTTCATTGAAAAATACAGCTAATAAATAATATGTTCAAATGACAAATGTGTGTAAAAAATTAGTGAAATAATAGAACGGATCCTTCAATCGAACGGCAGGTAAAAAAAGTTGATGAAAAATAGAACACCGCTATTCTATCAGAAGAAGTACGGTAGATGCATTTGCATTTGTGAATGCAGGTGTGTACGTACACCATATATATGGTGTGTAATTTTTACTGGGGTACTGCATTTACTGATGGGTACTTTCCTTTTGGGGTACTGATGGGTACTTTCCTTTTTGTCTTGCAAAGGTAACAATAAAGGTAAACTCCAATTATTTCACACCCTGCACGCGTGGTTCCCGTTGGAAGCGTGCCAACGATTTTTTCTGCATGCGATTTTTAAGAAAAAGTTGAAAAAGTCATCGCTGTTATGACGCTTATACGTTAACTTAATCACAACAATGATTTTTTAATCTTTATACAAAAATCGCATGCTTTATCATCATTGGCACGCTTCCAACGTGAGACATAAATGAGTGCGAGGGCAGAGTATCATGTTCGCCGAGTATATAATGAGTGTTGTTGTAAAAAAACATGTCTGTACAGATGGGCACTTTTTCCCACATTTATACAAAGGTTATTATGTATGAGAGAATGCGAAATACGCAAAAAATGCAGAATCAGTGAAAGTAAAAAATGTCAGCTTTGTGTTTTTAAATGGTAATAAAATTCTAGGCTCTGTTAAAAATAAGTGTACATAAGTTCGGGTCAAAAACTTCTGGCAGAGAACAAACTTCTGGCATTCAAGTTTTTTTTATTTGCAACAAAAAGGTCTAAAAACATGCTTGGATGGCAGAGAAGTTGCAGAAAAAGCACATAGAAGTTTTTCAGGATCGGGATTTGAAAGGTTTCGGGATCGGGACCGGGATGTGAGCTTCGGGATCGCTATCGGAACCGCTGAATCGCGGAAATTCTCAGGATTCGTGATCGGATCGGGATCCCGTTTGAACTCTTTAAAAACGAGTCACTGATAAAATCAAACCTCATCAAACGGGAATCGGGCAAAAAATTACCGCATTGTTATCTATAAAAATTACAGATGTTAGCGGAGTAAATTTTTAAAAAGCAATGAAATAGAAAGATTTCACGATTCGAATTGTGCAAAATGTCAGTATTGCAATACAATTGAATATCTTCAAACAGGAAACAATCATAAAATACGCATGTAGACCGTAAAGTGAAAATCCAGTTCCGTGTAAAATACCATATTAACATATCCCATAACATTTACAACACTTTCAGACATCACCCACCCGCATAAATACGGTACACGCGGACGAGTCATTATAAATCACATTTCGGATACACTTTGGCGCTACGCACACCCAGTTGACAACCGCTATCACGTTGTTTCGGGGAGCCCTGTGCCTGTTGGCATGTAAACCGTTTGGCATGTAGACAATGGATGAGAGGTTTCCAAGGTTTTAACCCTCGCGCGAGCTTCATAGATAGCAAATCACTCCTCCGGAGAAATAGATAGCTGAAAATTATTCTGGGGGCTCGCAGGGGCTAAAATATATATGATAAAGGTAAATATATGGTAAACTTGACAAAATGGAGTCATTCAGTGATTTTGAGTAAAAATTGGAGAAAGTTGCTCAAAGTTTGCTTCACATAGATAACTAAATAGTTGAGCGATTTGTAGGGGGATCAGGTTATAGTAGCCTCGGTATGGATATAAAGCTGAGCAGCCCTCCCCCATGAGACCCCAGCAATGAGTCTAGATGCCAAGCGGTTTACATGCCACCAGAGCCTAGGTCGTTTCAGGGGTATTCTAGTTTTCGATTCTCTGGGGTGTTGGATGGATAGCAAATCACTGCACCACGGAAAAAGATAGCCGATTTTTTTTTTGGGGGGGGGGGGCTTCAAAATTGTTACTTTTTCAAGGTGTAGACAGCAGAAAGGGAGAAAAACGCTAAAAATAGGTGAAAAATAGCTAGAAAGTAGGTATATAAGCACATTTAGTACAAATATTTCTGAAAATAGGCTACGAGAAACATAAATGAGTGATTTTGTGCAAAAATAGCAGTAAAACTTCTCAAAAAGCGCTCCAGATAGATAGATAGCTGGCGATTTCGGGGGGGGGGGGAGCGGCCCCCCGTTCTCACCCCTGCCTGGTGTTCGTGTCAATTCAGATTTTAGTTGACAGGTCGCCGAAATCTTGAAAAAATAGATATAACGATAACAATAGAAAAATTGATATTGTGGAATGCGGGTGGCGACCCGTCAACTAAAATGTGAAAGCACACGGAAAAAGTTGACATTCAATATCAACCAGTGTGCGTAGCGCTTGCGAGGCAGGTAGACCGGTTACATCCATAAGTACACATAAATATGTACACTGTAAATAGTATTTATATTGATCCAACCCCTCGATTTACTGCCGGTTGAGCGATTGCGGAAACACAAACACTGTATAATATCTCCATTTTATCATTCAAAATGTACACACCTAGGTATTTTAGGTAAACACGGATCTTCATAAGTAATTTGTGATTTTGGCGGCGACCGAATTGTTTCTGTATGCTTAGTTTTTCAGACGTTTAAATTGGGGGGGGGGGTAATTATTCGAGTGGAGTACTTTTGAGTTGTAGTTGTTTTTTTGATCAGCTTACGGAGACAAAAGCGATATTCAAGCACAGCACAAAATGTGTTTGTGAAGCGCGCATACCGTATTTCTTCTAATAGAACGGCATACCTCCAATAGAACGGCACCTCCAATAGAACGGCATCGCCAATATAACGGCAGGTAAAAACGTGACGAAAAAATAGAACGGTGCCGTTCTATTAGACGAAATACGGTAAGTGGGCCGGATGGGCGAGAAGCGCCGCACTTCCACTATCATAACGAGATTTTTGGTGAAGAGATTTTCAAACGCTTCATCGCGTCCGCGTCATCGTACTCGATAAATACGTATACTCGAGTACTGCGTAAATGCGTTTGTTTCCTAATGAAAAAAGACCAGTCCTGACTGACTCAGAAAACGTATTTTCAGGGGACAGAAAATGTCATTTTGCCAAAAAGAAAGTGGCAAACATAAGACATTTTCCTATGAAAGACGTATCCGAAGAGAAAAACACATCTTTGATGTATACCAGATTAAAAATTGGAAAAATACTGACATTTTCTGGGAGAAAACTACTCACTTTTACGTTTTCTATGAGAAAAATACCAGTTTTACGTTTTCTCCAGAAAAAATATCGTTTTTACGTTTTCTCTGGAAAAAAAGTATTTTACTCACGTTTTACGCAGTGTAAAAGTATAAAAAAATAATTTACGTTTTCTACATTCAGACCAGGGGTGAGTAAAAAAAATACTTTACGTTTACCTTTACTTAAGAAAGTTCAGTACTTTCAACAACTCTGCTTCCATGTTGTCAGATTAGGGTTCAAACGGGACCGCGGTCCCGGTACATGGTTCGGCGAAAAGTCGGGACTGGGGCGGTCCCGGTCCCGACACCCCAGTCCCGGTCCCGGTCCCGACATTACGAAATGTATGGTCCCGGTCCCGGTCCGAAAATCTGGACCCGTTTGAACACTATGTCAGCTCATTTCGATGTCAATATTTGTTTGTTTATATTCAATATGTATATGTTTTACTATTTTTATGAAATAATAAATGTGATATTATTTACTTAAATATTATTTTCAATAACTGTAAAAAGGTAAATACTTATCGATGTGTTTGGTATTTTTAATGCCAAAGAGAAACATTGATCATCTAGGATTTTTTCAGTGAGGGGAATTCAAAAAATCCCCCTAGTTATGGTCACAGATCACATTATCTATCATTAGCGGTGAAATCTACCACATGTCATCTGAATAAAAAAGTTTCTCACCACTTTACATTGCACTCACTATGGCATCATTGTGCAAACTTTGTGCATCATTTATCGCGTGGTTTTATACATTAAAATCAAAATACCGTAAATATATTCTCGGTAAAGTACGCGGTCCGCTCAGTATCCACCCCCGGGGGCGCTAATTGAGCAGAATACGGTAGCGAGAAAAATGATCGGCGTGGACGCACATAGCAACCAATCAATCAACTCGCATTTCGAATCACAGCGTGATATGATATTATCGCGGGCCGGGCCAGAGTTATGTATATAGTTGGTGCGAATGCGCGGGCGGAAAAGCGCCGCGGCGCCGCGCAATGGGCCATAGTTGTTAAAACGTATTTACGTTTACTCGATAATTACGGATACTCGAGTACCACGTAAATACGTTTACGTTTCCTCGCGAAAAAATACCGGTACTCACTTACTCGCGTACTTTTTGAAAGTACGCGAGTACAGAAAACGTATTTTTAGGGGACAGAAAATGTCATTTTGCCTAGCAGTAAGTGACAAACATAAGACATTTTCATAATAAATACTTAGCAGGAGAGAAAAACACATTTTTTTTGTATATCAGAGTAAAAATTCGAAAAATACTGACTTTTTCTTAGAAAAATACTAACTTTTACGTTTTCTGTGAGAAAAAATACCTGTTTCATACGTTTTCTCCAGAAAAAAAGCTCGTTTTTTACGTTTTCTCTGAAGAAAGATATTTTATTCACGTTTTACGCTGTGTAACAGTATTTTTAAAATACTTTGTTTTGTGTACTCACGGGTGAGTAAAAGAAAAATACTTTACGTTTACGTTTACTTTTAAAAAGGTTCAGTACCTTTAACAACTCTGCTGAATGGGCAACTATTTCATCAAAAAAAGTCTACCTTCATTATTTCGGCCAAAAAACATCCATAATTTCAGTTAGGTATCTGCATTTGTGGCAAAAAAGCAAGTGACAATGATGTCCGCTGCATATTTAGATCAAATATGTTCGCAGCATATCAGGGGCCAGTTCCGCAAATTGAGAAGTGAGAAGTAAAATGGCAAATGCGAAGTGAAATGAGAAGGCATTTGGCAAAAGCGAAGGGAAATTACTTTTTATTTTTATTTTTTTTCACTGCGCTTTTGCCAATTTACTTGCCATTTCACTTCGCTTTTGCCATTTTACTTCTCAATTGACTTCGCATTTGCCATTTTACTTCTCACTTCTCAATTTGCGGAACTGGCACCAGCTTGAGAATTGTGGTGTACTCGGCGGACCGCAAAGTATTTACGAGCCGAATCCTACCATAATTTAGGGAATAAAATCGCTAGATAAAATCGATTAAAAGTGATAAAGTTCTATGGAAATATTATGATGAAAAGAAAATATTATGATGGAAAACAATATATTTTTTGTTGATTATTCAGATGGGTTATGGTAGGTTTCCATACTAAGTGTGATGTCCGCCGAGTATATCAATAAAAACAATCAGAAAATTTCGGAAATTCGAGATTTAAAAAAAACTATTTAAAAAATAATATACACGATTTACAATAACAAGTTAAAAATCGACAAATATTTTAACACAAAAAGTGAAAAATCGTTCACTCATCCATCCATGAAACCTTGGAAGTGGTAAACGCCTTTCGGCAATAAACTCGTCAAACACGTTGATTTGTGACGCGGAAATTTCGCATTTTATACAGTCTATAACATCATACATATCACTTGTATACGACGTAAAAAAATGCGAATGAATTTTGTTGCAGTTCATTTTGTCAAACAAAATGACGAAAAAACACATTCCCCAATAAGACCCTTGAATACCCCCCCACCCCCCACAGTGATCTGTGAAGGGAAACGAATACTAGGTAAATAAATAGTTGTAAACAGAAGGGGCCATGTAAAATAAATTTCAAATATCGCACGGTAGATCAAAACTCACGTATCATCTTCGAATTGGCCCCACAAACACACACTAGTTGTCAATTCTGAATTGACATGGATACCAGTTGACCATGAAAGGGTCATGAAAAGTTTAGGGGGATACTAAACTTGAAACAAAAAGTTGTTAAAACAAATTTTATCAAAAATTCCGCAATTTTTAGTTGTAGCACACGCCCCGACACCCTTAGTTTACCGCGGTGGAAAAATGAGCAAAATCAGCGCGGATTTGCTCACTTTCAATGTAAAGGAAAAATAGGAAAAAATATAGTTAATGCTATCATCCGGCTACGGAGGGTCGCGTGGGGGCTCCATCTGGGGACTATATAGGGACCACTTGGGGGCACCCCAATAGCTGGCATACGGGGTGCGTGAGATAAATTTTTATTATTATGAAATTCATTCCCAAGTATATTTTCCACCAGTTTAGTAACCGATCCCGAGTACACGTATTTTTCAAGTAAAAGTTAATACATATTTTACCTAAATACATACCGTTCAAAAATAATAGACGAATGAACATATAGATAAAATACTCATTTTTGGTAAATGTTCAGCATCTGCAGCTGGCTCGATTAAAAATCCAAACCTGTAGAAAACAAGTACCTAACTAAAGGAATTTATAGCAAATAATATCGCAGTCCCGTGACCGCACACTTTTCAACAAATCTACCATATACCCTCGGAAAAAAAATAATAAAACTTTGTCATCACGTTGCATTGCAATCACTGTGAGTGATTTTACTGCATTATTTTTACGCGCTTTTATCCATCAAAATACGGTAACACAGAGTTCAGTCCAATTACTATTTATAAATATCATAGCTAGAATTCGCCTTGTATTTTTGCCCAAATTAGCGTGCAACTCGTGGTAATGGTTTACGTAATGGTAAATGCACGAGTAGTGATGGGAAAGCGCCATGGCGCTTTTGGCGCTAAAACTCTCTGGCGCCATTTGCGCTGGTGGTCAGAAAAGCGCCATGGCGCTTGCGCTGCACAGGAGGAAACCTTGTTATTCCATTTGAGGCGTCCAATTCTAAAAGTTCGAAAAGTTGAGTCTAAAAGTCCAATTCTAAAAGAGTCCAAACTATGAAAATTTTGAGTTAGGCCCGGAAACGTCATCTGGGACTACTTCCACACATTTTTCATAGTTTTCCATAAATTTTTTGACCTCACATGCCCATATGGCACAGTGCCAAATTTGACATTTTTGGGGAAAAACGCACAAAATTTGGGCAAGATATCGACAAGTCCACTTAGTTTTGGGCTAAAAGTCCATCCTCCGCATCTTTTTTTATGGGGAAAAAAAGAAATGTGATAAGTCCACTATGGGCACCGATTTCTGAAAGTCAACAAGTGCATAAATTTCCCATAAGGCAAGCGCAACGCGGGTGGGAACAAAAATGTTCTCGAGTGCAAGAAGGTGACAAGTCCATTTCCCTTCCAAAAACAGTTTTGGTCTATCCGAATTAAATTTCATGAACACCCAATTTTTCACATATACGTTGAGAGCGGAGGCTGAAAATTTGACACTTTATTGTCAACATATGGAACTTAGTGGAAAGCATGAGAGAGCCAAATTGGACATGCACCATGGACCTGGAATTGGGTTTGAAACTTAAAATGTGATTTACTCAAAATTGCATTTTGTGGACTTGTCGACTTTTAGAATTAGACGCATTTGTATGACGCAAAAACATCTAAGTATAGAATGAAAAGCGCCAGGGGCCAGGACACATCCAGAAAAATGGCGCCAGCGCCAACCGGCGCCAGAGGAAATGGCGTCGGACGCCTTTAAAAATGGAGCTATGGGACAGCATTTGAAAGTGGTTATTTCCACAAAAATATCGGATGCGGAATAGTGTTAAAAAGTGAGAGGTAGAGTAAATATAAAAAGGTGTAATGAGAGGGATAGTTTTATGGTTAAGATGTTGATCTATGCTCATTGCCTAGATTTGATATCTAGACACAAATTGTACAGTTCATAGCGCTTTCACACACAAAAGTTCAATATTTTCTTGCGATATCACAGTGCCGTTTCCGGCGCCAGCAGAGAAAATGATGCCAAGCGCCAATGGCGCCATTCAAAAGAATGGCGCCATTTAAGCGTGCCAGCGCCATGGCGCCATTCCATCACTACATCCAAGCAAATATGTTCTCAAAGGTATTTTTTTATCGGGCGTGACAAAAATTGCTCACTGAATTCACCATTAGTGAGAGCAATGTACCTAATGATTTGAGAAAAAGTTTTCTTTCAGATATAATTCCTATAATTCATAGGAAAGTGTGCGTTCAGCGGACTGTAGTTAGTCAAATAAGCCAATAAAACGTACATCGGTCCAGTCTGACAAAAAAATTTTACGACGAATTTAAATATTTTTATTTTTAAAAACAGTTGGAACTTTGCCAATTTGTCGCAGCACACGAAACTCAAAAATGTTATCCTGGATGTTTGTCAGCAAGATCAATCGCCATTGGATGTAACGAAATTTGATCGAAATCTAACGTTAGAAAACATTTCATAGTTTACTTTCTTTTGGACTGCAAATTTTCTACCAAGAATGTTATTGCGATAAAACTTTGTGTATGCAAATCTTTTCAGGTTATAGGCACATTCGAATTTTTGTCCCGATTTGCACATATTCAGAAAGTATTTTTTTACCGACAAAATTCGAAAACTGCAAGGTAGGTACAAAAAAACATTTTCTGTATTGAAGATTTTTACGTGATGCAAATTTTATATCCAAGTATTAGAAAAAACCGCGGAAAGAAGTTTGTTAAGTTTTTTCTAATTACGGTATTGAGTCATGTTCCGGAAATTTTCTACAGGTGTGTCAACCAGTTGTAAAAATAAATTCTCCGTGCGAATTTATTCTGGCTTCGATGTTTGTCAGTTTTTTATATATAGCGCTTTATTTACTTTTCTCGTGATTCACACAGTACACGAAGTTACCGCCGTTTATCCTGTGACTATCTTAAATTTATTTATCTAAAATTTGTATTTATTGCGGACCAAATTTCAAGTGACTGCCGAATAGGAGTTTATCAGCTGCGAATTATCAAATATAGTTCGATGCACAGAAAATAGTTGGCAGTATGCCAGCACGTCACACGGGTCAGTGAAGATTTTACTCACTTCTATGCTTAATTTTTTCGTTTCTTTTTCTGTGTTTGTATTGTCTCTTTCTGGATATTTGGCGTTTACTTGGTTCCTCGAAAAAGTATTTATCAGCTGTGTTTCCATTAGAAGCTGAAAGCGTTTACACTTTCTATTCAAGTGCGAAACGCTTAACTGCCAAAGTTGCACTAATGTTAAGTGGCGTGGGTGCAGTTGGGTGCCACTCGAGTTTTTTTTCAAATGCTTCGGTGGTTTGCATTTAGCATTGAAAAAAATCATGAATTTTTGGAAAATATAATTTAATATAAACTCAGAAAATCTCTCAAGAATAAAATAGAATTAAATCTCTCTCAAAAAACCCTGGAAAAACATATAAATATAAAGAAATTTGAATTTTGAGATTATCTGATATTTTTAAAAATCTCCCAAAAAGAAAATATACCTAATTAAATCTCTCTGGAAATTCGTGGAAAAATATAAATCTCAGAAAATCTTATTAGGGTTCAAACGATATGACTTTTCGATATCGATATTCGATATTCGATATTTTTTTCTGAAACTCGATATTCAATATCGATACGATATGGAACCTCGATATCGATATTCGATATTTAAAAATGGTCGATATTCGATATTCGATATTTTCGATATTCGATATTGCAATTTGCTTTTGGTATAGCAAGGCATATTTCAAGTGACATATTGTATTTTCATGTGGTTGCACGCATGGTTAATCATCTCTTTAGTTAAATGTGAATGGTACAAGTGATTTTAACAAGGTTTACATCACTCAAAAGTAGAACATGTAGAAAAAAAACATGATGAATCAATGTGTATCAGACAAATAACAATTGGTAGATATTACAGTTCATACTGATAACCTGATTGCTAAGGGCATGTTGCAAAAAATAGAATATCAGCATTTTCTGGCTTCAAATTTAACACTCCAACAAAAATGACATTATAAGTACTGTACTTTTACTCATCTAATACAATTCTCAGATCAGATCAAGCACATCAGATCAATCATAAATATCTCAAAATGAAAATGATAACTTTTTTAGGGACACAATATAGGTTCGATATATCGAAAAAATGGTCGATATTCAATATCGATATTCGATATTTTTTCAAAATTTTCGATATCGATATTCGATATTCGATATTTTTTCAAAATTTTCGATATCGATATTCGATATTCGATATTAAAAAATGGTCGATATCCGATATTCGATATTCGATACGATATATCGTTTGAACCCTAAATCTTATACGTTCTGAGATTTTTGAAATATTAAATCTCACAAAAAGATTTTGTCAATGCTATTTGCATTTTATCATCTGATGCTCTGGGGCTGGTCTTGCGTCCTGTACAAAGTCTCATAAATTTTTCAACGATCATGTCAAACGTGAAATCACTGGTCAGATTTTTTACACGGATTTATGTGAAATTTTACTGGACTTTAAATCTTCCAAGTAATGCTTTCACTTTAAATGACTGCGTTGGTAGTCAAATTAAAGTTATGTGTCAAGGATTTTGATTTAGAATTTTAGCTGTCCACATTTAACATTGAAACTGTCTGTTCTTGTCACTTGAGCGACTGGTCCCAATTTATTTTTGTGTTGCAAAATGTTTGTTTAGAAATTTTTTTTTGCTTTACCCTTTTCAGAAAAGTATTATTCCCCCACTGATTTCAGCATGTGTTCATATAAATATATTTTCGATTTATAAGCATGAAAAAAAATGTTGCACAGTGATTAATTGAAAAAGTTGAAACACACATTTTCAAAAGTTTTCTGGTCCATCTTGTGAATCATCAAACCGTACAATTTTCAACTGGCACCACAAATTCCAATTTCGGTTAGTATGGTGAGTTTTGCTGCGACGCCCTGCTGTATTCCCATTAGAAATGCCATCGTAAATGCTCAAGTGTTTATTCATGCATCAAATGTCAATCCGTAACATTTTATTCTTTGTGGCAAAGTGCCAGAACTGTTTCTTGGCTACGCGGACGGAAACATTTCTTTTCAATCATTTCGTAATTCCGAGAATATAAATGAATGTTTACATTTTGCTTGGCATTTACTCGATTTTACTTGATTTGCAAAAAAAATACACATGTAAATTGAATGGGTATTAAATATTAAAAAGCTATTTACTGTTCAAACAGGATTAGGGTTGGAATTTTCATATCCATGTTCACAGGGATCGATAATATTTTGACAGATCTAATACTAGACAACTTTTTGCCATTTTTCTTGTCACTTGTGGAATTGGTACCCTGTGTCCCTTCTTCATTTCTACTGGGTGAATACGATTATAATTAGGGGACACCTAGGGGGGGGATTTTAGCCATTTTTCACCTACTTTTAGCGCTTTGTCTCCCTTTTCTCTCCCCCCCCCAACCCCCCAGAAAATTTATCAGCTATCTATCCCTCCGGAGGAGCGATTTGCTGTCTCTCGAACCCCCCGGAAAGCCGAAATCTAGGAGAACCCTGAACACAATCCTTAAATTCTCCGTTTGAATAGGACCCCCAGCCAAACATTTCGGTACCCCTTTACCTACACTAAAATATGAAATTAGCTGTTGACTCATGGCGACATGTCGCCGTGCCGCTCATGCGTGCGGTCGTCGCACGGGGCGAAAAGTGATAACGCATGCTATGCATGTGTTTTACGCACGCATTCCTGTTGTAAAGGTGCTCATGCGTGTTAACCTGCCGTTCCTTGCATCATACAAATCGTCACAGGGCAACTTGACACGGGTCGATTTGATAAAGCAATTTCGTCGCCAGTGTCACTTCGGCACATGCTCTGCTTGAACTCAAATAAAACAAGACCAAGTTTTACTAAAAACATGTTTTAAATGTCTCCCAAATATTTTTGAGTCCATATACGCCATAGTCATATGTAGTATAAATGTGATTTCTGCCAAGAAATGTTCTTGTTAACTTGTCAACTTGCCAAAAAATGTTCTTGTATAGGCCTTCATCAAATGTTCATGACTTCAAGACCATGTTCAAGATATGTTCAAGACCAGTTCAACTCATGTTCAAGGTACTTCATACTTCAAGAGAACAATAGTGTAGCATTGAACAAGGACGTAGCCAGGGGGGCGGGGGGGGGGGGGGCAGCCGCCCCCCCCCTTCCCGGGCCGGACCGAAAAATGTGCCAGAAATGGCACTTCCCGAAGACGATTTTGTTGGTGGATGAAAATATTTTGCGCGCGAGCGCGCATTTTCCCTTTCACGTATATTTTTATTAAGCAACATATATTTTCGGCTGACGCGTCTCCGCAGCCTCTAAGCCGGTGAAAAACCTAAATTTTTGTCCATGTCGCTGTATATGCCTGTAAGATACATACATATACAGCTGTTTTGGCGCCAATGCCAACGCCAGTGGCGCCATGGCGTGGCGCTTACGAATGGCGCCAACACCAGTGGCGCCATGGCGTGGCGCTTACGAATGGCGCCAACACCAGTGGCGCCATGGCGCCATTCCCTTTACTACAGGGGCAGAATTTTAGGGGGGGGGCGCCTCCCCCCCCCGTTCGCCGGCCTCTGTATACAATCCGCCCCCCCCCCGCTCAAAAATCCTGGCTACGTCCCTGGCATTGAATGTTTTTCATATACAAGAATAAACCTATTGTGGTTGATTATTACACACTAGCATACAAAAATTTGTTTGTGAAGTTGTGCACTTGTATTTTTGCAATACCTAGTGGACAAGGTACTTGAATTATTGGCTGCCATTTAAAGAGTTTACATGTAGAGCAGATAAATATAAATGTGTTTAAAGTTACTCAACATACATTTAATTGAATTTTTGACAATATTAATCAAGTGACAGGATGGCAAATGTCTGAAATTTTGGACTCCTGTGACAAGTTGGTAAAGATAAAATGTGTCAAGATGTCTTGTGACGAATTGTCCCGGTGTCGGTTCCACGTTTTGCTCCACGTTGCATTGCATTCCGCTTGATTTCTGTTTTAGTCCTGGTCAATTTCTGGACGAAGTAATTGTACTTGAAAGTTTTTTTTTCGAATGGCTCCAGTGCCACTGGACATTTTATTTCGACGTTTTTATCAAATCATCCATTTGCATTTGAGCGACAAAAAATTATAAAAAGTAAAAAATGTGGGCCACCGTGTAACTACCAATGTCAGGCATGTGGCTTTGCAAGTTCCAAAGACCTTGGTTTTTGCCCCGCATCATACAACCATATAAAATGAGCGCACGTAAATAGAAGGGACGCCTTCGTGTGCCGCGATACACTGGTCCAGATAAGCAAAAGTAAAGGGTTTGTTATATAAAGTGCATGCCATAAATTCATTGTACTTTGAAATACTTGCTGGGGTAAATAAGTTGTTGGATTTTTATGTGCTCGTGTGTGTACATAAGTACTGGGGAATTTATGTCTTAAGATTTTTTGAATTGTTGGCTGTAAAACATGACGCTTTAAGGATAAAGTTGACATACTGATGAAACTGAACGCTACTGTACTTTCATGAATATAGTCACAAAAAGTCATTAAGCAAAAATTATGCACGAAAATCACCCACAGTGAGAGCCATGTAATGTGATGAAATGTAGCAAAATCGTAGTTTTATTCTGATGAGATATGGTAGATTTCATTGTAGAGTATGCTGTCAGTGGACAACATGAATTCCATCACATACAAATTTAGATTCAATAAAACTTTATTAAAAAATTCATGTTTTGCCCCATAAAATTCCATCCCAATGTGGTCGCAATACATCACTAAATACAGTGTAAACATTGCGCGTTGTATTGTATTTACAGTGTTGGCACTTTTGTGTGCTGTTTGGCTTCTACGTAAATATATATATTTGTATCTAGGTGCTTTTCCTTTATGGGGTGTGCCAGTTTTTGGCATCCCGCGAGCGTAAGTTTTTGCAATTTAGGCGTCACTTTTCCAATTTTGGGGTTGTGTAATTTTCGTAAATTTGGAGAAAAGTTTTGTCTCAAATAATCGTTGAATAGTGACTTGTCACGATGTATGTAAATACCAGGGTTGTTAAAAGAAGTCATTGAAAGTAGAACTTGACAAAATACGATAAACGTGAAGTGTTTTAAATGTACTCACTACAAAAATGTGAAAACGTAGAGTATAGATTTTTACTAGGGTAAACGTAAAAGTCTGAACTGTGCGTTTTACTACAAACCACACATCTAAAATAATTACGTAAACGTTTCATTTCTCGTTATGTGTACACCTCTAAATTTACCTGTGCACGCACGCGGGTAAACTGTAGAAATAAATTGTTTACGGGCGGTAAAATACAATCTTGGGGGTTTTGTGTTTTGTTGGCGCGGTGCCAATTCAAATGGCGTTTTTCTTTCAGTTCACATATGAGTTGATGCGTGTATTTTCTATTTCTGATGCACTGCGGTTTAATGTCGGATATTCGAATCTTTGACAGGTAATTTACTAGTTGAGCAGAAAATTGACGTATTTCGCGTTATTTTCACGTTCAATCAGGTGGAAATTTTTGGAACACGCAGTTTGTGTTCATTTGATGTGACCTTGGGCAATTCATTGATGCATATAAATATGCATAAATGTATCACAGTTTTGGGGGGTGTTCTCGAATTTTCTCTGATTTTGTATGTGATTTTCACTTTTGTAGTCATCAAAATATTTAAAGGTATAAAATATATATCGGAGCTTAAAAGTGTAGTATGGCAATGTGCAAAGATTTCCAAACTGGTGTATTTTTGTGGAAAAAGTTGCAATTTTCCAAAAGTTGACCCGACAAAATTCAAATGTGATGAATCATTCAAATTGTAAACGTTCCAACTATGCAGTTAGCTTTTTACAACAAATTTAAATTATCAGCTGTGAGCATGTGTATGCAAATACCTGTGTAAATATATGTAGGCACATGAATTTTACATGCGTGTTTCTGTTTGAAACGAAAACTATGCTAAAATTGTCAATTGTCACTATGCTAAAATTTCAAAATGCTGAAATGATTTCACATGTGCCGTTACACTACAAATCATCTAAGCATTTTGCTTGGTGCATGTATGAATTTCCATCGTAAATACATAAACATTGGCTCTACACACACTAGTTTTCACCGTGACACGTGTGAAAACTGAAATGGCCACATGGCGACATTCAGCCTACTCTTATCGCATGCTATATGTGTTTTAGTTTTCAAATTTTCAAACTTCAACTTTCATTTATTTAAATTCAAATTTAATTAAAATTAAATCATTCAACCGAATTCATTAATTTGCATTTGAAAAAATTTCAGTTTTCCCACGAAGTCACGGTGAAAACTAGTGTGTGTAGGCACATTGTTGCACTGATTAACATTTGCATAAACAACATGTATAATACGGCGGTGCACATGTAAAATGACAATTCCAGTGTCATAATCTTAATTAAAATGAAATGCATTACGTGTCACAGTTGTCTTGCAAATGGAATAAATACATGGGGAGTGTGTATGATACAAGTGAATGAATCTGCAATTCTACAAGGGACAAGAAAAGTGCCAAGTGTTAGGTTCAAACAATACCGATAGTTTTCGCAATTCCGTCAGACCCGATTGGCCCTGTGCACACTAGTTTTCACACGAAATTTCGAAAAGTCATAAATGAGCTTTGAACGTGTTTGAGTTTTCCACAATGAGTCATTTTTCATCTCCGCCAACTGTAGTTGACGGCCACCTCATTGTAGATAACTCAAATGCGTTCTGAGCTGAGTTGTGAGTTTTCGAAATTTCGTGTGAAAACTAGTGTGCGCAGGCACAATCCGAGGCCCCGACTCCGACCCCGAAAATATTAAATACAAATCCAAATTCCGATAATTTTTCCAAATCTTGAGCCGCAATCCCGTTTTCGATCCCGAAAATGAAAAAAAGCCGATCCCGAAACTTCAATCCTGTTTGAACCCTACTTTTACACTGGCGAAATTGTATGAATGAAAATAGTTGAAAATAAGTTTAAGAAAACGTTTAAAAACGGGGTCGCTGTAAAAAACAAGGTTATTCTTCCATCCCTGTGTGTCAAGTCAAGTGACAGTTACTTTGTTAGCTTTCTTGTCACTTGATCACTTGCGGAATTGACACCAGGGGCCAGATTTAATTCTCCCTACAGATTTGTAGGGTAGGGCGTACGCCCGATAGATTTTTTAAAGTTCAGCCGCTTCGACGCACATGCACCGAAAGCAAGGCGGTTCGTAAAATACACGAAACTATACCTTAAGGTCGCCGATATTGCAATATGACGTATATCGCTTCGATTTTGGCCCGGAAATCACGATTTCGTCATTTATTGGCCGTCTGCCAATTCGTTTTTTATTTTATTTTGTCGGGCGGGTTACTCACATAAGTCGGGCTTTTGTACGCTCGTGCATGCATTTCTTTCTTGTCGCTGCCCTCATGGTTTCGGTTGCAGACAGTGAACACTAAAAAAGTGACCACCTGACTACACAAAAGCGCGACTTATGCGAGTAACCCGCCCGACAAAATAAAATAAAAAACGAATTGGCAGACAGCCAAGAAATGACGAAATCATGATTTCCGTGCCAAAATCGCAGTGATATACGTCAGATTGCAATATCGGCGACCTTAAGGGATGGTTTCGTATATTTTACGAACTGCCTTGCTCTCGGTGCATGTGCGTCGATGCGGCTAAACTTAAAAAGATCTGTCGGGCGTACGCCCTACCCTACAAATCTGTAGGGAGTATTAAATCTGGCCCCAGGAATTTTTCAATATTCATCCGTATTCCGGGATGTTTGCAGCTATGCAAAAACGTATTATGCAAATACATAGTGCCCTCCATTTGTTTTGGCATTACCCCCGGTTCTGCAAATACGGATTTGTGCCGTGGGTAATCTATGGCTTTACAAGTCGCGTACAAATAATATAGTATTGTAAATGCGGTATTTAGGTATTTGGTTGCGCGCGGCCAAACCTATAATAAGTTTCTATTTGGCATAATATTTATTGAATATAATTTTGAATACATAACTTCACAAATGTGCATTGATATTGGGATAAGTTTCGGTGTAAAAACATACCTAATTAAAGTTAAGGGAATTATTTTGGGGTCCCTCAGCCCCATGTGGCTGCCAGCTGGTGTTGTTGTGTTTATTCAGTATTCATTGTGGACTGTTCACTTGTTGTTCTTGTACTGGCCTATGTATGCTGCTTATACAGCCTTCAAATGGGATATCACTCACATGGAAGTGATCACTCACAATCACACACTCAACTCCTAGGGGGCACAAGAAGTATTTGGCCCAAATACTCAACATTGAGTTCAAATCACATGACATCACCTGTCACTGCTCTCTGTTGTTTTTGTGTTGTTGCACTGTTCGCCTGGTTGATGGATTCTGGATCCAATGACTACAGTTTGAAAGCTGTAGATAACTGGTGGGTTCTGCCCTCCCAGTGACACCGTTGACTGCCCATGAACAGCTCTCTTTTGCTGCCAGTGTCTGTGTGGCTATTACACTCCAGAACCAGTTGTGCTGGTGGCCCTCTGTGTGACCCACTGAATGGTGCAGGTTGTGTTGGTGTGTGGATGCCATCTCTCTGAGTCTGGCACCATTTCAGGCTTGTGCAGTTGTTTTTGCAGCTCTGTGAGATTGCCTGTTGTAGTCAGCAGCTGGTTGTGCTTGACTGTGTTGAGCAGGTTGTGATTGCTGATGTTGTATTGGAGTTGGTTGTGCTTGTTGCGTTTGGGTTGTGGTTGTTGAAGGGTTGGTTGTTGGCCAGTTGTGTTGTTCACTGTGTTGTGCTGGACTGTTGTTCCAGTGTTAGGTCTCTTGTTCCACGGTCGCGGCACCAGTTAAGGGAATTATTTTGGGGTCCCTCAGCCCCATGTGGCTGCCAGCTGGTGTTGTTGTGTTTATTCAGTATTCATTGTGGACTGTTCACTTGTTGTTCTTGTACTGGCCTATGTATGCTGCTTATACAGCCTTCAAATGGGATATCACTCACATGGAAGTGATCACTCACAATCACACACTCAACATTAATTTAAATCGTGTTGAAGATTAGTAAATAAGATTTGTAATTTTCAAACGTCCATTTTTTATGATGAGACATAAATATTGAGAATGATCTGTATCAGAAATTAATGTTGAAGTAAATTGTAAAGTTTTCACTATCGTGTCAATGCAGAGTTTTTACCCTATGCGCACCAATTCTAGAGCTCACATTAATACAAGATCACATAATTTGTAAAAAATGATTAGGTGCGTCACCCAACCGCACCCTGAGCTTTTTTCTGCCACAAAATTTAGGCACATTGGCGCAGGGGTCTCCTAGGGGGGGCTGGGGGGGCTGCCCCCCCCAAATCGGCCAGCTATCTATCTATCCCGGAGGCCGCTCAGCTATCTATCTATCCCGAAGCAAAATTTTTGGCTACTACCCCAAAAGACCCCCCCCCCAAATCGCTCAGCTATCTATCTATCTGGAGTGGTTTTTGAGAAATTTTGCCCCAATTTTCGCTCAAAATCACCAATTTTTGCACCTTTTTATAGTTTTTCACCTTCAAAATCGTGCTTTCCAGTTATATACACGGTTGTATACCTATTTTTAGCCATTTTATACCTACTTTTGGCTACTTTTAACTGATTATTAGCGATTTTTTCCCCTTTCTGCCTTCTTAACCTTGAAAAAGCCTATATATTGTGCCCCCGCCAGCCCCCCCCCAAGCCCCCTCAGCCCCCCCCCCAGAAAAATTTTCCAGCTATCTATCCCTCCGGAGGAGCGATTTGCTATCTATCCAGCCCCCGCGAGGGCCAAAATCCTGGAGACCCCTGCATTGGCGGCAACCACATTTCAACTGACGGTAGTCAATTAACAACGAAAACAAAGTACGCACCAAATTCATTTCAGCAACGTGAAAAACGTGAATAATGTGCTCCAGGGGTAACCTAGGGGGGGGGGGGCGGGGGGGGGGGGGCTGCCCCCACCCCCAAATCCGCCAGCTATCTATCTATCCCCGAGGCCGCTCAGCTATCTATCTATCCCGAGGCAAAATTTTTGTCTACTACCCCCAAAGACCCCCCCCCCCCCAAATCGCTCAGCTATCTATCTATCTGGAGTGGTTTTTGAAAAGTTTTCCCCAATTTTCGCTAAAAATCACCAATTTTCGCACCTTTTTATAGTTTTTCACCTTCAAAGTCGTGCTCTCCGGCTATATGCATGGTTATATGCCTGTTTTTAGCCATTTTAAACCTACTTTTGGCCACCTTTAACCGATTATGCGCGATTTTTTCCCCCTTCGGCCTTCTATGCACTGAAAAAGCCTACATATTTTGCCCCCGCGAGCCCCCCCCCCCAAGCCCCCCCCAGAAAATTTTTTCACCTATCTATCCCTCCGGAGGAGCGATTTGCTATCTATCAAGCCCCCGCGAGGGCCAAAATCTTGGAGACCCCTGATGTGCTCACAATAGTTTTCAATGTTTTTTTTTTCATTTTGGAATCTCCATTGAAAACTAATTCAATCGGGTCTTCAAAATTGGCAATAAAATAACCGTGGGAAATCAGCGTCGTGTGGGTGGTACATTCTGGTGCCACTCCCAGAACCTGTAAAAAGCCCTGTAAAATATCAAAGGTCATGCAAACTGTCAAAAGTCATGTAAAATGCCTCGCAAGATGGCAAACGTACGTTTACCATATTCCCGGGCATTTTAGATAACTTTTGACACTTTGCATGACATTTGACATTTTACAGGGTCTGGGACTGCCCCGATAAAAAACCCCCATAAAATTCCCCAGACCCTCGATCGACAGCACACGATAACAACCCCCTCCACCCCAAACTCAACCCCCCAACCCCCACAGAAGCGCACCGGGCGCTCGAGCTGCTGGAGGAGTACCACGCGCAGTTGACCCACACCCGGGACAGGCAGCTCAGAGTCGCCATCGAGCAGGTCATCTCCATATTCAAGGCCAGTCTCTTCCAGGCGCTACTAGGTCGGTTTGGGGGGGGGGTGTTGGGGTTGCCTTTGGGGAGGGTTAGAATGCGAAAAAGGGGGAAAATCGGTTAGAAAATGTCACAAATAGCCAAAATGTGTATAAAACCATGTACATAGTCTAGAATACCGATTTAGAAGGTCAAAATTAGTAAACGGGGTCTGTCGGTGCACAAGAAAACCAGGTACACAAGTAGCAAAAGTAGTAGAAGGGCGCCATGGTGCGGCGTACTTTGACGTCCTCAAATGGCGCCATTCCATCACTAATCATGTGTATATTTGTTGTTTTTGGAGGGGTTCAGTATATGGGGTTTTTTAAGCTTTAGAAGGAAAAAAATCGCTAGATACATATGTAGATACCTAGCTGGAGCGTTTGGGGATAACCCAACCCCCCCTCCAATCCCCCATACTGAAACCCTGCAGTGCCCATGAAGACCTAGCGCTCAATTATGGGGGCCGTATTTAAGCACCGGGTCTACATTGGCACCGGATATTGTTACTTGTGCACCGGGTTTACTTGTGCACTGGTCCTGCGCCTTAGCTAACTAGAGCAAAAATTACATGAATTAATGACATCAAAACCAAGATTTCTCAAACGTAGAAATCCAAACGTTCTACGACGACACGTTGAGCAACGAATTGAAGTCCACGGATCAGAAAACGTATGAAACGCAGCAAATAGTCGCTCAATGGGAAAATAACCCTCCCATGGGTGGAGGCACCCTGGCCTCGCAGGCGCAGAACCTTAGAATCGGACAGGTTGGTGAACTGGTTTCGCGTATTGGCCCTGCAAGCACGAGTTGACAATAAAAACTGGGTGTCAACTGTAAACTGCGCCGACTAGTTTCGGTTCATATTTTAGTTGATGGGTAGCGGAATGGCACATACGTATTCCTGTAATTTTCGACATTGCCGCGTGTACACTTCGAAGTTGCCCTTCGAAGTTGACAACCATGAGAGTTTGCACAATTAAACATATTTGCGTTATAAGACGTTATTTCCATAGTTGTTAAAACGTATTTACGTTTACTCAATCAATACGTATACTCGAGTACTGCGTAAATACGTTTACGTTTCCTCCTGAAAAAATACCGGTACTCAAATACTCGTGTAGTGTACTTGTTGAAAGTACGCGAGTACGGAAAACATATTTGTAGGCTTTAAGGCATAGAGAAAAATGGAAAAATGTTCAAAATATCCTAAAAATAGGCATAAAAACATTAACTAGTGAATTTGAGGGTAAAGTGTTTTGAAATTATTGATTTTGAGCGGAAATTATGGAAAAATTTCTTAAAAATACACAGTTCTACGTTTTCCAGGGACAAAAGTAATTTACTCACGTTTACTCATGAGTAAAAGTAACAAATAAACACTTTACGTTTTCTGTACTCACCTGTGAGTAAAAAATAAATACTTTACGTTTACGTTTACTTCAAAAAGTTGAGCACTTTCAACAACCCTTTTTATCCTTGCAGCCGCAGCCCAGCGAGCAGCACAACGACGAAGTTCCGTTCGCGGACGCGCCGCCCCGCCCCGCCACCCTCCAGTACGGCCACAAGCAGAACAAACACCACGTGCAGGTGCGCCGGGTTTTTTGGCTGTGTTTTGGGTTGATGTCTGGGGGGCTCAGGGGTTGGGAAAGTGGCAAGTGTTATGTAAAGTGTCTGAAGTGATGGAAAGTGCCGTGCAAAATGGCAAATGTTTGCCATTTTGCAGGGCACTTTACATTACTTTAGACAGTTTGCATGACATTTGACATTTTACGGGGTCTGTGAGTGGCACCTGACGTGAAATAGGGGAAACTTGAGTGATTTATTCCTGTACAATTCTCTCAAATGAAACGATACAGTAGAGGGTGCCACTTAGAATGCGCAACCAAAGGTTGGCACGAATCCAAAAGAATGTAACGTAGTTTATCCGCTTAAAAGTTTCGGAAAAAAATCGAATGGAACGGACGGATGATGAAATCAGTCCAATGAAATTTGAATGTTTGATTAACATTAGAATGGTTGAATGTTATTTTAATCTGAATAATTGGTTCACAATCTTATAAATAGCAATAAGTCACTCGAGCTTAAAAACGCGTTGTTTCAGTTTTTTTTAACAAATATTCTTCCCGGACATAAATATTTACCTAACCACTTTCTACGCGTTCAAAAGGCACACATTAAACTATTCGAAATGTTTTTGAATTCATTTCGCACAGTATTTATCTTCTATTGCGCTTCAACAACACTGTGGGTAATTTTTTTCAATTCAATTTGGTAGGGGAAATTCAGTGCGTGCTTCAGTGAAAGGAATATAACTCATTCATTCATTACATTGGAAAAGACATGAGCTTTCTATTTTGCACTTACATGTGCACGTTTGCTTGTATTTTGCGAGTCCCCCGGGGATTTTATACATGTGATTATTTACATTTTCGCATCCATTTTGAGATATTGCGCTTGAATTTGTTTATGCGCGTCAAAATCTATTTATCTTTCTAGCCCGCAACGTTTTTGTTCTGATTTTTCTCATGTAGATATGGTGCGTCTTTGGGGGGTAAATTGCTCTAGGCTTTATCGAATGAGAAATGTACTCGTGCCCGCCACCAATTTTTTTCTAGATTAAGAATCTCTCAGAACACCATAGTTGTTAAAACGTATTTACTGTTACTCGATAAATACGTATACTCGAGTACGGAGTAAATACGTTTACGTTTCCTCTGAAAGAAGTTCTGGTACTCGCTTTTACGTATACTTTTTGAAAGTACTCGAGTACAGAAAACGTATTTTAGATTGTCTTTTAGATAGGTTTTTATAGGCATAGAAGGGGAAAAGGGAGAAAATGAGCTGAAAATATGGCAAACTAGTCGAAAATGGTTATAGAATCGAAATATAGTAAAAAATTGCAAAAAAATAGGCAAAAAAAGTTATGAAAATGACTGATTTTGAATGACATTTCTTGAATATTTTGGCGACATTTCTCAAAAGTACCCAGATTTACGTTTTCTGCGGGGAAAAGTACGTTTACTCACGTTTACTTATGAGTAAAAGTAAAAAATTTTACTTTACGTTTTCTGTACTCGGTGGTGAGTAAAAAATGAATACTTTACGTTTATGTATACTTTGAAAAAAGTTCAGTACTTTTAACAACTCTGCAGGACACGAGCATTTTTTATCAGCTACAGCCCCTAGCCGTTAATTCGGTTACGTATTTCATCGAATTACCCCCACTCTATTTTTTTAGAGTTGAAATTTTGAGGGGGCTAAACGTCCCTGTTTCCGCAAATACCCAACGCAGTGTAATTTCCCGCTGGAAGACAATTCCTCTGAAGCGGCATCACACGGGCATCTTATGGAACAGATTAGAATGTTGCGCTGACCTCCCCAGTCAAAATCGACTCCACCCAAAAGCGGATGGTAGTTGTAACTAGGGTTGGCCGATGTTTTTTTAAACGTTTTTTTAGATAAAAAAACGTTTTTTTTTAAAAAAACATGACGTCCGAAATGTTTTTTTTTTTTTTAAACATCGGCCAAAATTTTTAGTACTAAGCACTAGGTATTTTGCAAAATTTTTGCGCGCAAGCGCGCAATTTCACACACAAATTGACATTGGTGGTTGTTTTCATTGGTTTTGTTGCATTTTTAGTATCAAAACATCCATTTCTATGTGCTACCATGGGTGAATAAGCCGACATATGTTGCTGTAATATATAATATTGAGGTAATGTGCTTCCATGTACCTCCACAGTGTGTAACTTCACTCCCAAAGTAACAACCTCCTTTTATAACCTTGTTTGATCACCATTCCGTGCCAAACTTTACCTGAGGTCACGAACATTCGACTATAAGGCGATATACGAACGATATGTCGACGAAAAATGGATATTTTTGACACAAATCACCACTTATAATGCTATCCCATGGCTCCACAGCCATTATATGGTCATATTTAACATCACAGAGTATTGCCAGTGTCTGATATAGCTATATATGTTGACACTAGGTCATATCTGGGAGCTTTTTAAAAAAAACGTTTAAAAAAAAAAACATCGAGTTAAAAAAAAACGTTTTTTTCCAACCCTAGTTGTAACTCATTGTAAATTGGGAGGTAGGGTAGGGCGGCAGAATTTGCCGCACCGTACCGCATTTTTACCGGAGGTTACCGTACTGTACCGTGTACCGCAATGTCCAAAATTTTCCGTACCGTTTCCGCAAAATTGAAGATTTACCGTACATATCACCGCAACCCCCGCCCCCCCAACTATGCCCCTGCTACGTAGGGCGCACAATGTCATGCGCTTTCCCGCCTGTCAGGCGCCTTATGCGCCTTACACTGTGACTCAATTCGGCCCCTGTAGTTGATACATAGCCTCATTTTTATGCCTGACTCGGGTCAAACATTAGATGCTCATATACATATTTCCATGCAAGCACTTCTGCGATATGTTGTGCTTGCGGTAACCTCATTTTTGGTCTTTCTGAAACGGTAACAACTGTAATTTAGCCGCTGGAGAAAATCTGTCTACCACACGCTTTCACTGTATTCTACCGTATCCTTTCTGAATAATAAATCAATGTTTAATTTGGAAAATTCTCGATGTACATGTTTTTCGTGGTCACGTCACGTAGCATGCAAATATCAATTTATCACTTTATTCATCATGTTATGGTAACACTTGCGTAAAGCGTGCGGTGTGGTCAGGGGCCAGTTCCGCCAATTGAGAAGTGAGAAATAAAATGGCAAAAGCGAAGTGAAATGGCAAGTGAATTGGCAAAAGCGAAGTAAAAAATAAAAAGTAATTTCCCTTCGCTTTTGCCATTTTCTTTCTCAATTCACTTCTCATTTCACTTCGCATTTGCCATTTTACTTCTCAATTTGCGGAACTGGCACCAGATCATCTACATGTATCACGTCTTTTTGTGTGTCTGTCCAAGATGCAAAAAGTTAAATTTTCCGATGCCTTCGTGCCAATGTATTGGTTTTAAGAAAACAGTTTCTTATTTTCCACACTACGTTTTTTTAATTCACCACAGCATAGCTCATTTCCTTTTTATGTTATCAGTACATCCTAGAATTAGCGCACATTTTCCCTTTGCCCAGAACTCGCTAATATTAATTTCTGGAAGCTGAAATTTAAACGACACCAATTATTTCCATGACCATAAATAAGTGTGGAAAGTAGTAAAAATTGGGGTTGGCATAAATGTCTATGATAAGTTTTACAGCGTTTTTTTAATGCGGCTCATTTTTGAAAACTTTTCTTCACACTTTGTTTTTGGTTGAGCCACTGAAATCTTACAAACCACTTTTATTAAAAAAAGATTTTTTTAGAAAAAATGAAGCTCTTTGGTACAAATTGATAATAAAAAAATAGAGAAAAAAATTTGAATTGAAATTTTCTTCTAGCGCTCACAATTTTGAACAAAATACCCAGTGATAACATAGGTCTCTAAAATTTGGGGGGTAACCCCCCCCCCCCAAGCCACCCCCGCCATTGGAGACCCCTTGAGTGAAGTACTGCAATTTAGGTGCAATCAAAAAAACCTAGTTCTTGTCTGACTGTATTGGTGTGACGCAGTTCCCGTATTTTGTGTTGTTTTTTTTTGCTTAAAGGGCACCTTTAATGCAACGGGCCAAATAAATACGTAAATACATTTGCACATTCAGTAACCAACATCTGTACAGCGACCGCGGAAATTGCCTAGGGCACCGTGGTAGCGTTTTTCATATTGATGCCGATAAGATTCCTAGCGGAATTTTTTCGTTTGCATTTTCGACATTTATCTTCTAAATATTTTGGCTGGAAAATTTGTGGGGACTCTTCTAAGATAATAGGAAAAACATTGCTGAGCATGTTAGAAGGTATTTGAGAAGATGGCGTCACAGGCTACACCGTTTCCTACTGAACACCTGAGAACGTACTTCACTTATATTTCAGTGACACTTCTATCATAGATAAGGGGCAGGGACGTATCCAGGATTTTTGAGCGAGAGGGGGCTGCTTGTTTACGGAGGCCGGCGAGGGGGGAGGGGGCTCAGCCCCCCCCCCTAAAATTTTAGCTAAATAGTGACGGAATGGCGCTATGGCGCTGGCGCCATTAGTAGGCGCCACGTCATGTCGCCATTGGCGTTGGCGTCAGCGCCATGGAACGCTGTATATGTATGTATGTATATACGTACAAAACAGCAAAAAGCACAACATTGAGTGTATTTACAACGATTTGCGGCCACATGGAGCAAATCTGATGATAATACCTTAATGGCTGGTGAAGAATGCGCGCATAGCGCGCAAAACTTTTTACGCTGACGTTGAAAAAGTCGCATTTTCCGGTCACTTTCTGGTCTCGCCCCGGGAGGGGGGGGGGGCTGCAGCCCCCCCGCCCCCCCCTGGATACGGCCCTGATAAGGGGGTAGCAGGGGTCTCCAAGGGGGGGGGGGGGGGTGGCTGCCCACCCCAAATCCCTCAAGCTATCTATCTATCTCGAGGCAAATTTTTTGGCTACTATCCCTCTAACCCCGCCCCCCCCCCCAAATCGGCCAGCTATCTATATAAATCTGGTCAATATATGACGTCTGTCAGATTAATTTTTCAACATCATCGGTACCCTAACCAAAAAATGGACCACACTGTATTTTTCTACAGCTTCCGTATGGCCTTTATCTGGGCGTCCGTTGCACTGTAATTATAGCGAAGTGCTCGCGCACGTGTTACTAAAATGCACGCGGTGCGGCGCTTATTTCAAATTGCATCGGGCACTGATTATAAAACCAGGTGGCCTAGTGTTTGGCAGGGTTTTTTTTCAAACTTTAAAAAAGGTGAGTTCAGACAGTTTTTTCAACTGAGACTGAAATTATCGGTACTTGTTCACTGGGTATTTTGTCAAAAATCTTCATGAAAGCAGGGACCAGTTCCAAGTTCCAAGTGGCAATTAAGGTTCAAACGGGATCCTGATCCCAATACCGAATCCCGTAAAATTTCGGGATTTGCAGTCCTGATCCCGATCAAGATCCCGAAACCCCAATCCCGATCCTGAAAAGTCGATCCTGTTTGAACTAGGGTTGGCCGATGTTTTTTTTTAAACGTTTTTTTTTTTTTAACGTTTTTTTTTTTTTAAAAACATGACGTCCGAAATGTTTTTTTTTTAAAAAAACATCGGCCAAAATTTTTAGTACTAAGCACTAGGTATTTTGCAAAATTTTCGCGCAATATCACACACAAATTGACATTGGTGGTTGTTTTCATTGGTTTTGTTGCATTTTTTGTATCAAAACATCCATTTCTATGTGCTACCATGGGTGAATAAGCCGACATATGTTGCTGTAATATATAATATTGAGGTACTGTGCTTCCATGTACCTCCACAGGGTGTAACTTCACTCCCAAAGTAACAACCTCCTTTTATAACGTTGTTTGATCACCATTCCGTGCCAAACTTTACCTGAAGTCACGAACATTTGACTATAAGGCGATATACGAACGATATGGTGATGAAAAATGGATATTTTTGACACAAATCACCACTTATAATGCTATCCCATGGCTCCACAGCCATTATATGGTCATATTTAACATCACAGAGTATTGCCAGTGTCTGATATACCTATATATGTTGACACTAGGTCATATCTGGGAGCTTTTAAAAAAAAACGTTAAAAAAAAACAAAAAACATCGAGTTAAAAAAAACGTTTTTTTTCCAACCCTAGTTTGAACCCAATGCCCCAGCAATGTAAAGAATAAGTAAGGAGTAAAGATTAAAGAGTACAGTTAAAAATGATAAGTGTAAAGTTAGGTGTAAAGTAAAGATAGATAGGTACATAGCTGAACCATTTGGTGGGGGGGGGGGTTTCAGGGGATATTTTAGTTAGGGTTGAGACGATATGACTTTTCGATATCGATATTCGATATTCGATATTTTTTTCTGAAACTCGATATTCGATATCGATACGATATGGACCCTCGATATTCGATATCGATATTCGATATGAAAATATGCTCGATATTCGATATCGATATTTCGATATTTTCGATATTTCGATATTTTGCTTTTTGTAAAGGCATATCTTGAGTGGCATATTGTATTTCCATTTGGTCACAAACATAGTTGATCATATCCTTACTGAAGAGTAGATTGTACAAATTTACATAAAATTAACATCAAATCACCCCACAACATAAAATTTGATGGATGTGGTAAAGAAAATGCACTATGGCGACAGCACCATGGCAAATACTCTGACATGGACATTTGTGAGTGCATTTGCACAATATTAGAGGTGGTTGCAACTGCTCAATGGAAATAAATGACATCTGACGACAACGTGCACGCATGAGCACAGAATTTTTGAAAATTGCCAAAAAATCACGTTCTAAAAGTGCAATTCCTGGCATTATTTAAGTGAGGCCATGGAAGGGAAGAATATCGAAAAATATCGAAAAAATGCTCGATATTCGATATCGATATTCGATATTTTTTCAAAATTTTCGATATCGATATTCGATATTCGATATGAAAAAATAGTCGATATCCGATATTCGATATTCGATACGATATATCGTCCCAACCCTAATTTTAGTAGCCAAAAATTTTGCCTCCGGGATAGATGGATCGCTGGCGAATTAGGGGGGAGAACCCCCCCCCATCCCCCCAACACCCTAAGAGTAAAGTCAAGAGTAATGTTAGGAGCAGGGGATTTATAGATTTACCCCAACCCCAACCCCCCTTTCTTACCCCTGGTTAAGAGTAAGATAAGAGTAAAGTTGGATTTATTGATATTTTTTACAAAAACCGGATCTGTTGAAAAACCCAGGTTTTTTCACTGCTAGATGTAGCCTACGTCACATTAATTGAAACTGGATATCTACTGCTCAGTTTATTTAAATGGTATGCGTTGAAAATTGCTATCAATTTTATGACATTTTGATTGATTTTTCTAGTCTATTAAATTTACCGCGAGTTTATGTAACTGCAGCTCAACGCTGAGCACTAAATTGTTCACTGATGCCTGTACACTCAAAATTGATTTGATTACTCATAAATCAGTTTTGTATGTGCTGGAGTCAGGGGTCTCCGATTTTTTTGTGGGGGGGCTCAGCGGATAGTAGAACCAAAAAATTTGCCTCGGATAGATAGATTATGCCCGAGATATCTTTAGGTTGGAGCATAAATACACCGCTAAACTAAACACGCTAAACGGCTATTTTTGACCAATATTTCCTAATAAGTAGAACAAATCAATAAATTTTTACGTGCATAAGCTTAATTTATACTCTAGCATTCAAGCACATTGTGCTTAAGTACTGAACTTTATAGAAACTTTTCGAGTACTTTATAGAAATACTCATTCATTGAAATCACTTCGCTACCCCCATTTTTCTGTCTATTATCTGCTATCGTAAATATGTACCCGCACAGTGTCCTAATTAAAATAATAAACCTTTGATACCTACAATATGCTCATTTTACATCTTTTCCTGGCTTCAAATTACTGAAAGTAATTACATCCTTGTATGAGATAAATTTAGTGTTGTGCACATGGTGAAGGAATGATATTGGGGAATTTTTTCATTATATACTGATCTGACTGGATGAGGAATAAACTTTTTGAAGGATAAAAGAGTGAAATATTATGACTCCTCCATAGTGAGACCAATGTAATGTGATGAGAAAATTTATTTTGTTTTTGTTATTCAAATGTGACATGGTAGATTTCATTGTGTAGTGTGCAGTCAGTCGGCTATATATGATAAAAAGTGCTTTTTAGGTTCTTTTTTGTTTATAAATTTTAGAATAGATATGAAGCCTCTACTTCTTAAAGTCGACAAGTCCACAAAATGTGATTTTTGAGTAAATCGCATTTTAAGTTTCCAATTCAATTCCAGGCCCGTGGTGCGTGTCCAATTTGGCTCTCTCATGCTTTCCATTAAGTTCCATATGCTGACAATAAAGCGTCAAATTTTCAGCCCCTGCTCTCAACCTTTATGTGAAAAATTGGGTGTCCAAAAATTTCGATTCGGTCAGAGCAAAATTGTTAAGTGTCAATTGTGTATCCAAATCTTTTTTTGTATACAGATCTTAACTTTTGTATCAAATCTTATGTTTTTTTGTACCAAATCTTTTTTTTCACACAAGATTTGGATACACAATTGACGCATTACTTTACACTTTACAGGGCTTGGGACTGCCACCTGGTGTAAAGGTGTAGATGTAAATATTTGCGCATTCCTGGGCGACAAGTTCTTTTTGTTTCTTCTTTCTCGGGGACAAGTTATTTCTTTTTTCCTTCGTTTTTGTTATGTTTATAAGATTTTAATGCTATCTTACTTAGCCAGTCAATTTCATATTTACATATCATATTTAATTACATAAATATATCAAATTACACTGACACTAATTTATATTTGATGAAACTACTCAGCCTTCTATTTTCTATCACGCATTCTATTCATTCACATTCAGAATCTGTCAAAAATAAAAAAGTTCCAAATTTGACAGAAACTTGAAACTTAACCATTAGAAATGGCAGTGTTCACTAGCTGCTCGTCGACGCTGCACACATCTGCATCACATCACCAGTTGAATCAGTGGTTTGCCACTGGGGTCTCCAAGATTTTGGACCCCTCGGGGGTTCATTTAGTGTGATAGTAAATTATCCCCCCCCCCCCCCCCCGGAGATAGGTGGGCGGCTCAAATTATGTGAAAAATGGGTTTATAAATATGTTATAGCTAGAGATAGTTGTAAATTGACAACGAGATTCAATAATTACCGATTTTTAATGTAAAAATGGACGAAGACATACAGAAAGTAACTATTTTGAGTGAAAATTGGGCCACAACCATAGACGTATCCAGGGGGCTGCAGCCCCCCCCCCCCGTTCCCGGGGTGAGACCTAAAAAGTCCGGAAAATGCAACTTTTCCTATATTTTTTTCGATGATTCTCAAAAATTTTGCGCGCAAGCGCGCAATTTCTTCCCCATGCATTGTATTTTCAGCGGATCGGTCCCTGTAAACCAATATCCTTGGAAATGAACAAATTTTTGCGACTTTCGCGGTATATGTATGCATATTTACATACATATAAAGCGGTTCCTGGCCCTGGCGCCAACGCCAATAGCGCCATGGCGTGGCGCCTTTGTATGGCGCTAGCGCCAAAACGCCTTTCCGTCCCTATATAGGAAAAGTTTTAGTTGGGGGGGGGCTGAGCCCCCCCGTTCGCCGGCCCCCTTAAACAAGCAGCCCCCACCCCCCGCTCAAAAATCCTGGATACGTCCCTGGCCACAACCGCTAAAAATTACCCCAATATACGTATGTGTAGCTGAGCGACCAGGGAGGGGGGCGGTCGACCAACAAAAAACCCTTATCTGATCAGTGTTTGGAAATGGAATATATTTGTGTACAGCTGGAGCGTTTCGTTGGGGTGGGGACCCCCCTTGGAGACCCCCAGGTTTGCGCACAGTCACCCCCATCAACCGCGCAACCACAGCAAAAGCCCGTCGCCGAGAAATCAAAATATTGGAAGATTATCAGCGAGTCATCATAATTTGGCAGCGGGCCATCATCAGCATTTTGTGAAAAGGGGTCACAAAGGATCTAAAAAGGTAGGGTTGATATTATGCGCTCCTCTAGATTTTTTGTGTAAATAATATCGCGAGGCGATAATATTTTAAATTTAAATTCGTTTGGTTTTTTTTTCTATATTGTTTCAATTTGTTTTACATAATTTGCTTTATTTCTTTTATTTTTTATTTTTCAATGTATTTGTGCCCATTTCATTATTTTAAAGTGCACGCGTTCCTTGTGAATATGGAGATGTGCCTATTTTTCCATCATGATTGATAGGTTGAGTTTAATCAATTTTAACTATGTAACTATCAGTTAATTATACTTGTAAATTATTGGCATGTCGTAAAGTTTCAAAATTCATGTGTTCTGTCACTTTTGGCATGTCATTTTATTGCAAAATTCATGCTTTCTCAATCCATTTCTCTTGTAAAGTTTCACACTATTTGGGGTTACGTTTTCCTGCGTTTGTTCAGTGCAGAAACCTTAGCTGTTATACAAATTTTATTCAAGTTCTTTTCGGTTTATATTTTATTTCTATCAAACAAAATAATCATTCAAATCAGAAGTCAGTAGTCGTAGACTGGGCCGTTCTTTCGACAAGAACGGCCTTACATACGGGCGATTTAACCTTCAAAATGCGAGCAAATTGCTTATTATGTCTACTTTAAAGCAAATATCAGGTTTTGCACCTGTCGCATGTCGTTAGAAAACGGGTTGACATAAAGAATTATAAAGATTAATAAAAACATAGATTAAATATTATGAATGTCATTACTTTTATCACCCGTTGTTTACAGCAGGCAAGAATGGCAAATATTTCTAAGTGAAAATAGGAATTATTCAAGCGAAATAAAATTGCAGGTTACGGTAAATTAGGCGGAACCGCACACTCCCCAGAAATTAAAAGAAAAATTTTAAAATCAGAAATTTAAAATTTTTACGTTTTAATTAAAAAAGAGGCTTTATGAATGAAAAAAGAGGGATCATTCCGGGGGCAGCAAATCATCGGTGACAGCTCCATTGGTCCCATCTGTCTCCATCGGCTCTGTGTTGTTGTTATTATTATTATTATCAGAAGAGCCTGTTGTAGAGCTCGTGCTAGAGCTGCACTCACCGTCAGAAGATGGGGTCGGGGATCTTTTCTTCGACTTTTTATTGCTCTTCCCAGCAGGAAGATTTGGAGTTCTCCCACCGATGCATGTTGTCCCCAATGTTGTTGTTGTCTTCTGGAAGTGAAAATCATTTTCGCTCAAGGGCTTGTTATTTGTCGTAGCCTTGGCCTCAATATTGTCAGCGATATCATTGACTCGGTGCTGTCGGCTAACCTTCGGCTGTTTGTTGTCAGCCTGGCCGTCAGTGTCGTTGGTGTCGTCATTGTCATGGCTTCGTGATGTTGTAGACCTTCTATCCCTTCGGCGTCGGGAGGAGGGGGACCTCCTTGACCGAGACCGGTGATGTCTTGGTGGGGTTCTGGGCTCTGGAGGGGGTGGTGTACGCGGCCCTCGTCGAACTGGTTCCCGCGCTTCTCGCTGGATGCTGCGACTGCGCTTTCTGAGGTCTTCTGGCGCGACACATTGTAATTTCTGTTGTATTTGTTTATCCATGTTTGTTGTTCTGCATTGGCTGCCATGACGTTTGCCGCCGTGACTATTGCCATTGTCGCCCAGAACGCATATGATCCTGCGTATCTGCACCCTCGTTTCGGTCTTTCTTTGACAGGTGTTGTTTCAGTGTTTTGTTTCGGAATTTGTTGTGGATTTTCATTTTCATCCTTTTTCATATTTTCTCGTTCTTGGTATTTTCCGCTAATTTCTAGTGGGCACAGCTGTGTCGGTGACCTTTCTATTTCTCTTTTAGTGTTTGTTCTCAAGGTCACACTTCTAATTTTATTGTCTGTTGATCTGTTGACTTTTGTTATCTTTCCCATTTGCCATGCTCCTCTTGGCATTTTATCATGTTGTACGAGCACAACCTGTCCCACGATTGGTTCTTCTTTCACTTTTCCTCTGTTGTTTATTTTTCTTGTTGTTCCTCTTAGCATATCCACATATCCTTTGGACCATGCATTCCATAATTTTTCTCTGTTATCACTTATTGTTTGCCATAACTGTATCATGTCGTCTCTTTCTTTTTCATTAATTGTTGTTAATTCAATTTTATCCATGCATGTTATTTTTTCATTTTTGTCCAAATTTTCTTCCACTCCGTCAGGGGGGGTTCCCCACAGAAAATGGACGGGGCGGAGAATTTTTGCCGAAATGTCGTCATTCGATACGTAGGTGATTGGTCTAGTGTTGACAGCGAATTCTATGTCTAGAATTACTGTGTGTATTTCTTTCCATGTTAACAATCGGCGCCCGCTTGCTTTCTTTAAAAGGTTCTTTACAAGGCCGATCATGCGCTCATACACACCTCCTTGCCATGGGCAGGTAGCTGTTGTAAATCTCCATTTTATTTCTGGAACTGATTTTGCGCATGTTTTAAATGCTCCCGCATTGTCAGACCAGATTGACTTCGGCATGCCTCTTCTGCAGAAGAAGCGTTGCAAGGCCATTAGTGTGTCGTTAGTCGCTACTGTGTCAGCAAATTCTAGATGTACAGCTCTCGTTGAGAAGCATGTAATCAGAAGTATATGGAATTTGTGCCTTTCATTGTTGTGCATATATTGTAGCGGCCCCATGTAATCAATGCCGCAGTGTTGAAAGGGTTTTATTTTTGCTTGTAATCTTGTTATTGGCAGCGTGTGGAAGTCTGGCATCGCGAACGTGCCTCCTGTTGCTTTTCGGCATGTTGTGCATTTTCTGAGTTCTGACGCAACTGTTCTTCGGCCGTCCGGTATCCAGCATTGTTCTCTTATTTCTGCTAGTGTGTGCACTGCCCCTTCATGTTGTACATATTTGTGGTAATGATTTATTACTAGTGTTGTCAGGTATGCATGTTTCGGGAGATAGTACAATACTATCGGGACTCTGTCTGCATCCTTTGGTAGTCTTGTCACTCGGTACAAGATGTCGACGTTGTTGTCGTAGGCCAGTTCTTGGTGGCTTTCTTTTCGTACCTGTTGTATCAATTTACGGCAATGTTGTTGTTGTGCAATTCTCACAATGTGTTGCCATGCTGCATTTCTTTCTTCTGGCTCCAACGGTCGGGATAAAAATCCTCTCACTTTTCGATTTAAGCTGTTGCTGAAGAATTTGTGCAGCCTGTTCAATCTGATGACGATATTCAGTAGCTTAGTTAAGCTACTGTATCGCTCGAAGTTCAGGTCGTATGGGTTGTAGTTCCTCTTTGATTCTTCTACTAGGTAGTGCGCTTTGTTTTCTGTTGCAGCGCCAGCCCATATCGGCCTATGTATTATTGTTGTTCCTTTTGCTAATTCTGTTGTTGCCTTTTGGTATTGTGACACGTCTTTCATTTCTTTTGTAATTGGTACTTTCATGAATTCTGGTCCGTTTTTCCATAAAGTTGACAGCATGATTTCATCGATCGTGCTGCCCCTCGATGCGATGTCGGCCGGGTTCACCTCCGTGGCGACTTTTGCTACCAGAAATTCGCATTTGTTGCTGAGTTCGTTTATTCTTTTAACTCTGTTGTTTACGAATGTGGCGAGTGGTTTGGCTGTTTTCAGCCATCCAATGACCACTGTGCTGTCTGTCCATAATATTGTTGATTTTATTTTCCACCCTCCCAGCTGTTTCAGCTCTTCATGGATGTAGTTGGCCAGTTCTGCGCCAATCGTCACTGAGAGCAGTTCCAGTCTGGTAATTGGTGTTGTGGCCCCAGATTTAGATGGTAATGGTGCCAATTTTGTTCGAGCTGTTACGAATGCTGTGTTGTAGTCTCCTGCTCCTTTCTTCTTTTGTTGTCGAATGTATGCACATGCTGCGTACCCTAATTTTGAGGCGTCGCTGAACACGTGCAGTTCCAAGGGTTTGTCGTCGTCGAACACATTTATACCCATTCTTTGATAGGAGCGTGGAAACTCCACTCTGTCGATTTTTTCCAAATGATTTTTCATGATTGTCATCAATTCAAGCGCTTTTTTATCTTCAATTAATTCATCCCATTGTGTTGTTTTTGTTTCTTGTAGCAGCACCGACAATTGAGCCTTTAGAGTTAAAGTCACTGGTGCTGTGAATCCAATTGGGTCGTATGCTGATGCCAATAATTTATTCAAATTTCGTCTTGTTGGTATTGTGATGCTGTCGATTTGTAATTTTGGTGTCGATATTGCCAGCATGTCTGTTGTGTGATTATATTTCATTCCCATCACTGCTACAATTTTGTTCACTTTTGGGCTTCTGTCATGCTCTGCTATTTCTTTCATGACTGCTTTAGAATTCGACAGCCATTCTCTCATGTTCATTGAGCATTTGTCGAAGAGGGCTTTGACCTTATAATACAGCTCCAGCGCCTCGTTTTCATTGGTGACACTCATGATGAAGTTGTCGATGTAAATGTTGTTGATTATCATTGCAATTTGGTTTCGTTCAACTTCATTTTCTTCATATTCGTTCATGTTGTTTATTGTCAAGTCTAGATGGTATTTTATAACTGCTCCCAGTATTGATGGGCTGCAGACTAGACCGAACAATACCCTTTTAAATCGGAGTACCATAAGATTATTTTCTGTTATCGGTTTTGAGGCATCTTTCAGCCAAAAGAATCGGGTGTAATCCCTTGCGGGTTCATGCAATCCGATTTGCAAGAAAGCTTTTTCAATATCCGCAATTAATGCTAAGTTGCCTGCCCTGAATCTCAGGAGCAGGCCCAAAAGTAGCGGTGTTGTAATTGGCCCTCTAAATAAGCATTCTTAAGACTTGGCTTACCTGCCGATACATCGTATACAATCCTGCATGACGTGGATTTGCCTGGTGTAATAACTGGTTGGTGCGGCAAGTTGTGGACTCCCTTGTTGTCTGTTTTGTCGTCGCAAATTTCAATTATCCCTTTTTCTAATTGATCATCCAAAACTTTCCGGTATTGTTCGAATAAGTTAGGATCTTTTGTGAATCTTTTTATCAGCGATTTGAACCTTGCCAGGGCTTCCGCTTTTCCTGTTGGCAGGTCGCCGATATTTTCTTTATATGGCCAATTGATGTAGTATCGTTTGTCGTTGTCGTCAAATTTGATGCTATTTAATATCATTTCTTCGGCGATGTCGTCATCAATAGCGTAAGGGTCATCAGTAATTCCCACTGCTTCTAAGCTGTGAAACTGTCGTAAAGTTTCTTTCCCAATGGCTACTGCGGTTGAACCACAGGTAGCTGACATTGCGAAATCCATGTTGTTGTTGTCTATTTGTTGTTCACTCGCTCCTGCTAGCATAAAGCCAAGTGTGGAGCTTACCACCAGTAGTCCCGATGGTAATTGGAGTCCAGTTTGTTTTATATCAAATTTCCAAAAATTATCTTGACCGATTACGACAGCTGGCTGTCGCAATTTGGTTCCCGTTAATTGTGTCGCCGTTTCAAATTTCTCGGCGAACAGTTCATCGGCATTTATTCCCCAGGTGTTGTATATCATGTTTTTATCGTTTATTGACAGCGGAGGAGGTTGGCAATAAGTTGCTAGTTCAGGGACTGCCCTGACTAGCATGCTTAAATCCTCAAATCCTAGGTGTTGTTGTGGTATTGTGATTTCTACCAGTTTTGCTTTCACTTTAAGTGGGTGGGGAGTTGCAAACACATTCATGCTCAGCATGAGGTCCCCTTTGTTGTCTAGTTCAATTTCATGTGCTAAATCCTGTCGTATGTACGAATATTCACACCCAGTGTCAAAGAAAATGTTCACGTGCTCTGACATGACTCCAGTTTCTTTATTCAAAATTGGTGACTGGGCCATTTGCAACCTCACGACTTTAAAAGACAAAGACTCACTGTTGTCTTGGTGGGCTGACTTTGTGGTTGCGGCAGCTGTCTCCTGTCGGTGACGCGGTCTGCTCTCTGGTTCCGGTGTGAGTTCTTCATAATAATTTGTCGCTGCATTAGCTGTTGTTTTTTGTTCTTTTGTATTCGAGCTGCTACTGGATGTTGTTTTGTTGTTGGCCCCTCTGTCGAATTGGTCAGGGCACAGGGTGCTGTGGTGTTTATCCTTCGCTCGGCAGTAATAACAGCTTAGGTCGGAATCGCAATTAGCTTTGTTGTGTCCCAATTTTGTACACCTCGGGCATCTATTCGGCATTGCTCTCAGTGCCGCTTTTCGATCTTCGATCGATGGGTACTGGTCGCAGTCGGATGTCCAGTGCTCATTTCCGGTACAAAATAAACACTTGTAGCTTGGGTGTGGTTTCGTTTGTTTCTGTTGTTGTCGTGTGTAGGTGCGCGGGGCTGGACGTTGTGTTGTAGCTGCCGCGCACGTGGTGTTGTCTTCGTCTTCCTCCTCCACTCGCTTCTCAGAGCTGGAATAGGCGACGGTACTATTGTTATGGGCATTTTTAGATTTCGTTTTATTGTTTTGTTGTTTTGAAGTGTCATCATTTTCTTTTGTTGATTCTGTTGTTTGGCATTCGAGTCGGGCTTGAGCCACATTCCCCAAAGCTTTAACAAACGTTTTGATGGTCATTGCCGGTCCATCTTCGTCGTCGTCGTCGTCGTCGTCGCGCGGGTGTTCCCTCCTGAAGTCTTCGGTCACCGCCAGGCGGATTGCTGGGCTGAGGTATTTCCTCAGTTCACGCAGCACTGCTCCAGACTCCGTGTTTTCTCCGCGCTCTGCGAGTTGAGTCAGTGTTGTACCGACATCCCGTCTAAATGTCATGAGGCTGTCGCCTCTCATTGTAGGAGGTTTTAAATTATATAATTTTTCCCATAACGTGTTGGTTACATATGTTGTGTTGCCAAAATTAGATTTCAGCAATTTTATTGCTGTCATGTAATCCGCACCATCCATGTTTAATCCTCCAAGTAATTTTTTGGCTTCACCTTTGAGTGAATCATTCAGATAGGTGAATTTTAAAGTGACGTTCATTTTCTTTCGTTGGTGGATCTGAGTTTTGAAGATGTTCCACCAGCGAGTCCATTCTAATGGGTCGCCCGAGAATTTTGGCACGTTTATCTTTGGCAACCTCATTAATTCTTCGTCATCGCTAGAACTATCTAAGTGTTGTAATTTCTTTTCTAATCCACCTGTTATACCTTCTTGTACGAGCACAACCTGTCCCACGATTGGTTCTTCTTTCACTTTTCCTCTGTTGTTTATTTTTCTTGTTGTTCCTCTTAGCATATCCACATATCCTTTGGACCATGCATTCCATAATTTTTCTCTGTTATCACTTATTGTTTGCCATAACTGTATCATGTCGTCTCTTTCTTTTTCATTAATTGTTGTTAATTCAATTTTATCCATGCATGTTATTTTTTCATTTTTGTCCAAATTTTCTTCCACTCCGTCAGGGGGGGTTCCCCACAGAAAATGGACGGGGCGGAGAATTTTTGCCGAAATGTCGTCATTCGATACGTAGGTGATTGGTCTAGTGTTGACAGCGAATTCTATGTCTAGAATTACTGTGTGTATTTCTTTCCATGTTAACAATCGGCGCCCGCTTGCTTTCTTTAAAAGGTTCTTTACAAGGCCGATCATGCGCTCATACACACCTCCTTGCCATGGGCAGGTAGCTGTTGTAAATCTCCATTTTATTTCTGGAACTGATTTTGCGCATGTTTTAAATGCTCCCGCATTGTCAGACCAGATTGACTTCGGCATGCCTCTTCTGCAGAAGAAGCGTTGCAAGGCCATTAGTGTGTCGTTAGTCGCTACTGTGTCAGCAAATTCTAGATGTACAGCTCTCGTTGAGAAGCATGTAATCAGAAGTATATGGAATTTGTGCCTTTCATTGTTGTGCATATATTGTAGCGGCCCCATGTAATCAATGCCGCAGTGTTGAAAGGGTTTTATTTTTGCTTGTAATCTTGTTATTGGCAGCGTGTGGAAGTCTGGCATCGCGAACGTGCCTCCTGTTGCTTTTCGGCATGTTGTGCATTTTCTGAGTTCTGACGCAACTGTTCTTCGGCCGTCCGGTATCCAGCATTGTTCTCTTATTTCTGCTAGTGTGTGCACTGCCCCTTCATGTTGTACATATTTGTGGTAATGATTTATTACTAGTGTTGTCAGGTATGCATGTTTCGGGAGATAGTACAATACTATCGGGACTCTGTCTGCATCCTTTGGTAGTCTTGTCACTCGGTACAAGATGTCGACGTTGTTGTCGTAGGCCAGTTCTTGGTGGCTTTCTTTTCGTACCTGTTGTATCAATTTACGGCAATGTTGTTGTTGTGCAATTCTCACAATGTGTTGCCATGCTGCATTTCTTTCTTCTGGCTCCAACGGTCGGGATAAAAATCCTCTCACTTTTCGATTTAAGCTGTTGCTGAAGAATTTGTGCAGCCTGTTCAATCTGATGACGATATTCAGTAGCTTAGTTAAGCTACTGTATCGCTCGAAGTTCAGGTCGTATGGGTTGTAGTTCCTCTTTGATTCTTCTACTAGGTAGTGCGCTTTGTTTTCTGTTGCAGCGCCAGCCCATATCGGCCTATGTATTATTGTTGTTCCTTTTGCTAATTCTGTTGTTGCCTTTTGGTATTGTGACACGTCTTTCATTTCTTTTGTAATTGGTACTTTCATGAATTCTGGTCCGTTTTTCCATAAAGTTGACAGCATGATTTCATCGATCGTGCTGCCCCTCGATGCGATGTCGGCCGGGTTCACCTCCGTGGCGACTTTTGCTACCAGAAATTCGCATTTGTTGCTGAGTTCGTTTATTCTTTTAACTCTGTTGTTTACGAATGTGGCGAGTGGTTTGGCTGTTTTCAGCCATCCAATGACCACTGTGCTGTCTGTCCATAATATTGTTGATTTTATTTTCCACCCTCCCAGCTGTTTCAGCTCTTCATGGATGTAGTTGGCCAGTTCTGCGCCAATCGTCACTGAGAGCAGTTCCAGTCTGGTAATTGGTGTTGTGGCCCCAGATTTAGATGGTAATGGTGCCAATTTTGTTCGAGCTGTTACGAATGCTGTGTTGTAGTCTCCTGCTCCTTTCTTCTTTTGTTGTCGAATGTATGCACATGCTGCGTACCCTAATTTTGAGGCGTCGCTGAACACGTGCAGTTCCAAGGGTTTGTCGTCGTCGAACACATTTATACCCATTCTTTGATAGGAGCGTGGAAACTCCACTCTGTCGATTTTTTCCAAATGATTTTTCATGATTGTCATCAATTCAAGCGCTTTTTTATCTTCAATTAATTCATCCCATTGTGTTGTTTTTGTTTCTTGTAGCAGCACCGACAATTGAGCCTTTAGAGTTAAAGTCACTGGTGCTGTGAATCCAATTGGGTCGTATGCTGATGCCAATAATTTATTCAAATTTCGTCTTGTTGGTATTGTGATGCTGTCGATTTGTAATTTTGGTGTCGATATTGCCAGCATGTCTGTTGTGTGATTATATTTCATTCCCATCACTGCTACAATTTTGTTCACTTTTGGGCTTCTGTCATGCTCTGCTATTTCTTTCATGACTGCTTTAGAATTCGACAGCCATTCTCTCATGTTCATTGAGCATTTGTCGAAGAGGGCTTTGACCTTATAATACAGCTCCAGCGCCTCGTTTTCATTGGTGACACTCATGATGAAGTTGTCGATGTAAATGTTGTTGATTATCATTGCAATTTGGTTTCGTTCAACTTCATTTTCTTCATATTCGTTCATGTTGTTTATTGTCAAGTCTAGATGGTATTTTATAACTGCTCCCAGTATTGATGGGCTGCAGACTAGACCGAACAATACCCTTTTAAATCGGAGTACCATAAGATTATTTTCTGTTATCGGTTTTGAGGCATCTTTCAGCCAAAAGAATCGGGTGTAATCCCTTGCGGGTTCATGCAATCCGATTTGCAAGAAAGCTTTTTCAATATCCGCAATTAATGCTAAGTTGCCTGCCCTGAATCTCAGGAGCAGGCCCAAAAGTAGCGGTGTTGTAATTGGCCCTCTAAATAAGCATTCTTAAGACTTGGCTTACCTGCCGATACATCGTATACAATCCTGCATGACGTGGATTTGCCTGGTGTAATAACTGGTTGGTGCGGCAAGTTGTGGACTCCCTTGTTGTCTGTTTTGTCGTCGCAAATTTCAATTATCCCTTTTTCTAATTGATCATCCAAAACTTTCCGGTATTGTTCGAATAAGTTAGGATCTTTTGTGAATCTTTTTATCAGCGATTTGAACCTTGCCAGGGCTTCCGCTTTTCCTGTTGGCAGGTCGCCGATATTTTCTTTATATGGCCAATTGATGTAGTATCGTTTGTCGTTGTCGTCAAATTTGATGCTATTTAATATCATTTCTTCGGCGATGTCGTCATCAATAGCGTAAGGGTCATCAGTAATTCCCACTGCTTCTAAGCTGTGAAACTGTCGTAAAGTTTCTTTCCCAATGGCTACTGCGGTTGAACCACAGGTAGCTGACATTGCGAAATCCATGTTGTTGTTGTCTATTTGTTGTTCACTCGCTCCTGCTAGCATAAAGCCAAGTGTGGAGCTTACCACCAGTAGTCCCGATGGTAATTGGAGTCCAGTTTGTTTTATATCAAATTTCCAAAAATTATCTTGACCGATTACGACAGCTGGCTGTCGCAATTTGGTTCCCGTTAATTGTGTCGCCGTTTCAAATTTCTCGGCGAACAGTTCATCGGCATTTATTCCCCAGGTGTTGTATATCATGTTTTTATCGTTTATTGACAGCGGAGGAGGTTGGCAATAAGTTGCTAGTTCAGGGACTGCCCTGACTAGCATGCTTAAATCCTCAAATCCTAGGTGTTGTTGTGGTATTGTGATTTCTACCAGTTTTGCTTTCACTTTAAGTGGGTGGGGAGTTGCAAACACATTCATGCTCAGCATGAGGTCCCCTTTGTTGTCTAGTTCAATTTCATGTGCTAAATCCTGTCGTATGTACGAATATTCACACCCAGTGTCAAAGAAAATGTTCACGTGCTCTGACATGACTCCAGTTTCTTTATTCAAAATTGGTGACTGGGCCATTTGCAACCTCACGACTTTAAAAGACAAAGACTCACTGTTGTCTTGGTGGGCTGACTTTGTGGTTGCGGCAGCTGTCTCCTGTCGGTGACGCGGTCTGCTCTCTGGTTCCGGTGTGAGTTCTTCATAATAATTTGTCGCTGCATTAGCTGTTGTTTTTTGTTCTTTTGTATTCGAGCTGCTACTGGATGTTGTTTTGTTGTTGGCCCCTCTGTCGAATTGGTCAGGGCACAGGGTGCTGTGGTGTTTATCCTTCGCTCGGCAGTAATAACAGCTTAGGTCGGAATCGCAATTAGCTTTGTTGTGTCCCAATTTTGTACACCTCGGGCATCTATTCGGCATTGCTCTCAGTGCCGCTTTTCGATCTTCGATCGATGGGTACTGGTCGCAGTCGGATGTCCAGTGCTCATTTCCGGTACAAAATAAACACTTGTAGCTTGGGTGTGGTTTCGTTTGTTTCTGTTGTTGTCGTGTGTAGGTGCGCGGGGCTGGACGTTGTGTTGTAGCTGCCGCGCACGTGGTGTTGTCTTCGTCTTCCTCCTCCACTCGCTTCTCAGAGCTGGAATAGGCGACGGTACTATTGTTATGGGCATTTTTAGATTTCGTTTTATTGTTTTGTTGTTTTGAAGTGTCATCATTTTCTTTTGTTGATTCTGTTGTTTGGCATTCGAGTCGGGCTTGAGCCACATTCCCCAAAGCTTTAACAAACGTTTTGATGGTCATTGCCGGTCCATCTTCGTCGTCGTCGTCGTCGCGCGGGTGTTCCCTCCTGAAGTCTTCGGTCACCGCCAGGCGGATTGCTGGGCTGAGGTATTTCCTCAGTTCACGCAGCACTGCTCCAGACTCCGTGTTTTCTCCGCGCTCTGCGAGTTGAGTCAGTGTTGTACCGACATCCCGTCTAAATGTCATGAGGCTGTCGCCTCTCATTGTAGGAGGTTTTAAATTATATAATTTTTCCCATAACGTGTTGGTTACATATGTTGTGTTGCCAAAATTAGATTTCAGCAATTTTATTGCTGTCATGTAATCCGCACCATCCATGTTTAATCCTCCAAGTAATTTTTTGGCTTCACCTTTGAGTGAATCATTCAGATAGGTGAATTTTAAAGTGACGTTCATTTTCTTTCGTTGGTGGATCTGAGTTTTGAAGATGTTCCACCAGCGAGTCCATTCTAATGGGTCGCCCGAGAATTTTGGCACGTTTATCTTTGGCAACCTCATTAATTCTTCGTCATCGCTAGAACTATCTAAGTGTTGTAATTTCTTTTCTAATCCACCTGTTATACCTTCTTTTAGGTCTTTTATTTGTTGTTCCGTGCTGTCTTTCTGGGCACTCAACTGGCTTTGTCGTTCTTGCATTTTTGCTAGTATAGCCATGATGCCATCGTCACGATATAATTTGTCGTTCAGTTTGTCGTTTTCCTTGTTAGCTGCGCTGATCATCTCCGGTGTAGCGTTTGGCCCATTGGCAGCTTTCAGAATTTCAGCCACAGCTTCTTCGTATTTATCCGTAGCGGTTTGTAACAATGTTGTTTTGTCTCGAATTTTTGTGAGCAGCGTTTGTTGTTGTGTTGTAGCTGCTTCTGCGGTGTCCCTGTTGTGGTGGTAATCTTGATCTTTGTCCACTTGAAAATACGGTATTTCAGCCTGTAGGATCTTCAGGGCGTCCGTTCTGTAGGCATTAAGCCTCATCCTGAGCGGTCCAGTGGGAGTGACTTCGCTCATGATGTTGTGTGGTTCGCTATGAATTTAATTTTAGATTCTGCGATATAAATTTTAATTATTTTATATTGTTTTATATTGTTTGTGAAAAATTGGATGTTATTGGGGTTTCTGTTGTGCAGGTTCTATTTTGCAGGACTGAATTATTAATTCTATCCTATCCGCTGCGCCATGTAAAGTTTCACACTATTTGGGGTTACGTTTTCCTGCGTTTGTTCAGTGCAGAAACCTTAGCTGTTATACAAATTTTATTCAAGTTCTTTTCGGTTTATATTTTATTTCTATCAAACAAAATAATCATTCAAATCAGAAGTCAGTAGTCGTAGACTGGGCCGTTCTTTCGACAAGAACGGCCTTACATACGGGCGATTTAACCTTCAAAATGCGAGCAAATTGCTTATTATGTCTACTTTAAAGCAAATATCAGGTTTTGCACCTGTCGCATGTCGTTAGAAAACGGGTTGACATAAAGAATTATAAAGATTAATAAAAACATAGATTAAATATTATGAATGTCATTACTTTTATCACCCGTTGTTTACAGCAGGCAAGAATGGCAAATATTTCTAAGTGAAAATAGGAATTATTCAAGCGAAATAAAATTGCAGGTTACGGTAAATTAGGCGGAACCGCACATCTCTCACTTTTTTTTAGGGTTCAAACGGGATTGACTTTTCGGGATCGGGTTCGGGATAGCTATTGGTATTTTGACATTCCGGGATCGGGATTGACCTTTCGGGATCGGGATCGGGATCGGGATTCGTATATTTTCGGGATTGGGATTTTGGGTCTCGTGATCGAGCTTTTGGCCAAAATTCTGGCATTCAGAGTTGTTCACGAAGGTCTAAAAACACACGTGGATGCCAGAAAAGTGGAATAAAGTGTACGCTTGGGGTTTCCATTCACATTTTAAGTGCAAAAATGTCATTTTTTCACCCATTATAATTTCCACTGATTTTTTCGGGATCGGAATCGGGATTGGGGCTTCGGGATCGGGATTGGGGTTTCGGGATCGGGATTATGATTTTCATATTTCGGGATCGGGATCGGGATTGTGGTTTCGGGATCGGGACCACGAAATTCCGAAATCTATCGGGATCGGGATCCCGTTTGAACCGTACTTATTATCCCATTGCAGATTTCGTTGTCACTTCTCAGCTACATATTCAGGTGTCATAAATACAAGTCAAATTGTGATGCATGTGACATTTTATTGCAATGCAATGTAAATCGTCCGAGTTGAATTCAGAGTGTCATGTAAATTGCACTATCGTTCATTATCGTTCGCACATTTTGTACTGCCGCGCGCTTTAAATAGTTATGGTGCCAATTCCGAAATTGGACAAGTGAAAAGCGATCACCGCTTTAAAAAATAAAAAACGGCAGCCATGATTTTTTGTACTTAAATAACTAGGTAAATATTTTCCAAATCGACATACCAATTCACATTGCTGCGGTTTTCATTGGTTTTGTGACTATTTTCGTGTCAAAGATTCCATTTTTTCATGCTAGAAGGGGGGGAATTTTGTTACGTGAAGTTTACTGGTCACTTGATGTACCACTTATAACTTGACTTGCCTCTTTTTGTCTCTTTTCAACTTCAAAATTGATTGTGTGATCAATTCGTCCTTTATTTGTGAAGCCGTCCACTGATTTCTTCTTAACACATAATTTATGCGTTATATTAATATACCTTTTTAAACGATTAACATGCATTTATTTTCAATACTCAAACGTAAACGTTTGGGTAAAATTCCACATTCTAAATACCGCAATCGGGTTACGGTATACTTTTATTTGCCAGAGTATTATTTATATTGGAGGTATTTCATGCATTGGGCGGTGTGGTGTGCATGATAACTGTTTCTCCCTTCTGTATGGTTGTGCGAGGGAATGATAGATGGTGCGTGTGCATCCTACACATGTTTCATATGACATGAGTCCATTTAACATCCATGGATTTTGGTGATTTTACGATTTAGTGAGCATTCACCTGTAGCAGATAGCTGTCATGGAATAATGTTTTTCGGAGGGGGAGAATTCTTGTGTTCAGTGTTGTATTCACTGTATGGTAATCCACCCCATAAAAAGTATCTAAACTTCATTCTGAATGTCTTCAATTTTAGTATGACAATTGAAATACAATGTGCTTAAATACTTTTTGACCACCAGTCATTTGAAGCTATTCAACCAAAAAATCTAAGTTTAACTTTAAATCTAAGATTGAGTTCATTGGGAATGTGTTGTTCTTTAACTGCAACAGCTACTGATGACAGAAATGCACCTTGCAGTTAACTCAAATTCATTTGTAGTAGATTTGAAAGTTGACAGCCATCTCAGTTTACTGTCATGTATGTCAATTGCATGTCAACTAGTATGCATGGGGCCATAAGTTAGAACCAAAGTAAAATAGACCATGAAAGTGAACATGTATGAAAACATGCATTAAACTGGTCAAGATGTTAAATTCACAGTTTGTTGAATGGTCACATACGTTGGGACTATTGTTTCAATTCATGGGGCCAACTGCACTCGTGTGCAACCATGTGTGCAGTGTTTAGAGAAAAAGCGTAGGCATGCTAAGTCATGAAAGTGCTTGCTTTTACATGTATCTCAAAATGTTCAGCGACAGTGTCTCTCAATTTGTGTCATTTCACGGCGCTATTTCCAACATTCTTAAACTCAAGTTATTTTCATACGTTTTCATTTATTTATAACTCCAGCTATATTTTCAAAATTGAAACCTCGATTCAGTCAGGTGGCAATAATTGCGCCCAGATACTAATGAGCAATTGACGTTTTGCAGTGGGGCGCGCGCATGTTGGAATTAGGGTTCAAACGGGACCAGATTTTCGGACCGGGACCGGGACCAGAAATTTTCTAATGTCGGGGCCGAGACCGGGACTGGGACTGGGGCGTCGGGACCGGGACAGGGACTGGCTTTTTTCAAATGTCGGGGCCGGTACCGGGACTGAGGTGTCGGAATCGGGACCACCACAGTCCCGACTCGTACCGGTACCGGAACCATGTACCGGGACAGCGGTCCCGTTTGAACCCTAGTTGGAATTGGGAAATGCATTCTGCCCAGTGTGAAGTTTCTGTTTCCTTTCTAAATTGCGGTGCGCCGCGCCGACGTTCACGCGTTGCACTGCGCGCGTTCACTTGCTTGTGTTGACTTTGTGTTTTGAGGTGTGGCCCAGAAATCAGGTCGATAGCTTTTTTGAATATGTTACATTCACACGCGCTGAGATAAATGATGCGCTAACATTTATATTTTTTAAGCTTTTGGTGGGCTGTAAATAAAACTGACTTTGCCTGGAGTCAATTCGGGAAGTGCACAAGTGACAAAGAAATGATAAGTGGTAATCAAGTTTCATGTGAAAGTTCTGAATAAAGGTATTTGCCACTTGACTTACCAGTGAATTCACTTACCCAGATTTCACTTTACTTTCTACTTGAACACATTGGATTTTCCATGTGCGCAAGTAATCTGATGATTGCTGACTTTCAATTTGCAAATGTTTTCAGCACATCCCAGGAGGATAATCAACTAAAAATATTGTGCTCATTTTGCAGACTGTTTTTATACTTCAAGATAAAGTGTTCTATCCATTAGTGTTGATTTTCCAATCCAAAGAATGCCCATGGGGGGTTTGAGTGGTAATTGAGCATTAATGATAAATATCATTTCCACACAATTTTCACCAAAGTAACTTTTATTTCTGATCGAGAGATTATTGCATCATATTTCAAAAAAGTTCATGTTTAATCTATGGGTTGTTTTTTTCTAGCAAAGTAAAAAATGTTATACATAAAATACAATAGCATCAGTGTCAATAGTACAACCATTGAGCACTATTACATTTTTTCATCACTTTTCACATGAAAACTTTTCTTGTGACCAGGGACGTATCCAGGATTTTTGAGCGGGGGGGGGGCTGCTTGTTTACGGAGGCCGGCGAGGGGGGGGGGCTCAGCCCCCCCCTAAAATTTTAGCTACATAGTGGCGGACTGGCGCCATGGCGCTGGCGCCATTAGTAGGCGCTACGTCATGGTGCCATTGGCGTTGGCGCCAGCGCCATGGACCGCTGTATATGTATGTAAAAATACATACAAAACAGCAAAAAGCACAACGTTGAGTGTATTTATAAAGATTTGCGGCCACATGGAGCAAATCTGATGATAATTACCTTATGTCTGGTGAAGAATGCGCGCTCGCGCGCAAAATTTTTTACGCTGACGTTGAAAAAGTCGCACTTTCCTGTCACTTTCTGGTCTCGCCCCGGGAAGGGGGGGGGGGGGCTGCAGCCCCCCCCGCCCCCCCCCTGGATACGGCCCTGCTTGTGACCCAGACCCTAGAGATTTGCCACCATATAAAGTGCTGTGCTGTGCACTTGATGATCTATGCAGTTTCTGTTTTCTCTGATATACAAATATTATGTGAGTGGAACTAGGGTTGGCCGATGTTTTTTTTAAAACGTTTTTTAAAAAAAAAACATCGAGTTAAAAAAAACGTTTTTTTTCCAACCCTAAGTGGAACTGTTTTTTTGGTAATACCTTGTTGGGTTTTGCCAAACTGGCATTTAAAGTAAGTCAATGCTTTTCAAAAACTAAAATAAGTAGATGCTTTTCAGCAATATAATCCGCTACTTGTGTTTGCAGGTAGACCTGTCACTTGACTGAGCACTTGTTCTTGTCACTTTTGCACGTTGTTTTTACTTGTCAATTTTCAGACTTTTCTTCAGTCCGTGAGCATCGCTCAAGATTCACACCAAAATCCAACGCCAAATAAAAACATATACCTATTATAAATATTTAGGAATATTTACATACTTAGATAAGTATTGTCAATGGAAATTTTCCGGCCGTGTTTCTTTGCGTTTTGCAGCTAGAAACAGGCTCCGATGCTAACATTGTAAGCGTGAGTGCTCATGCCTTTTTAAGCCATATTGGGGCCCAGTGCGGCTGGCGCTCAGTTTAATAGTGCCGCTATGGCGCCATGGATCTTTTTGTGGCGTCTTAGTGTCATGTAGTGCCCAAATCACAACGTCAAGTGGCAGTCCCGCACCGTTTCAAGTGTAAATAAAGTGTAAAACAAGTTTCAAGTGTCAAATGTCATTGAAAATATCGTGTAATAATTGTCACACAAACTGTCAAGTTGCTGTCACGTCTAAACATTAATCAGTTAAAGGCTCGGTAAACTTAAATCAGTTAAAGGCTGATTTCTGACTTTACCAATTCTTTGAAATTTCATTAAGCTGCGTTTACACTGACACGTGTGACGACAAAATTTTTTTGGGCTTTCAACTTTCGTTATGTGACGAAAATTGAATATTTGTTGTGTCAGATACCTAGATCTCGATCACTCTTTTTGCCTAGGCCAAACATAAATTTTTATATATGACGTGATCATACACAATAAAACAAACAAGAAAATTTGTCGTCACAAGTTGTCGGTTCGAGTTGTTCCCGGGAGCCTCGTTAACGAGGCTCCCGGGAACAACTCGAACCGACAACCTGTGACGACAAAAATTTTGTTTCGTTTTATTGAGTATGATATCGTCATATATAAAAATTTATGTTTGTCCTAGGCAGAAAGAGTGATCGAGAGCTAGGTGTCTGACACAACAATTATTCAATTTTCGTGACATAAAGAAAGTTGAAAGCCCAAAAAATTTTTGTCGTCACACGTGTCAGTGTAAACGCCGCTTTAGTAAACTAGTGTGCAGCGACACTAACCCTCAACCTAACTCACCATGGCGCCAATGGCGCTTGGCGCCATTTTCATGGCGTCTTTAATATCACTACGCCACACCTAACAGGGAAACATTGCTGTGGCATTTTGAGACTCTGCTCGGGGTTCTATTGCCCCATTCGGTTTTGCGTGTTTTTGTTTGAGACTGCGGTCGGGGTTTAATCTCGCGCAACATAAATGCGTACCGTAGACCCTTGATTAGTTCCCGGTTTGAATTGTTCCCCCCCCCCTTGAATATACCCCCCACCCCTCCCCTTCTATCATCGCAGTGAGGAGAAAATTTCAAAATTGAGTGGGCGGAAAGTTGTTACACATCTTGAACAACGTTCTATCATACCGGGCAGAAACAAAATTGCTACTTTTGGTGACTTAGTCTGATTCATCAAACATAATTCCATAAGCTTGAATGTTAGACATAATGTAAATCAGTTGTATTAGACTTACAGCAAATTCATGTCTTCATAACCTCGTTCATACGATGGATTGAAAGACAAAATTCCGACAAAAAAAATTTCCCAGTATTGTTGCCCCACAAAGGCGTCTGCCAAACGTATATTCTCCAGGGGGACTATTCGATAATTTAGGGTACCTACGTGTAATTAAGTGACTTTCTTATGACCGTTTTTGTGATTTTTGCGCAGGAGTTATTATTCACTGTATGTTATGTGCGTGCTTGTCGTATGTTATAAATATTTATGAAGCTGTTGACTGGTGAAATCAGACTTTCGGTCCTATTGCAATTTCTGCCATTTGTATTTGCATTGCTGATGGAATAGCCTATATAAATTTGAATTGTGTTCCTTATGGGCTTGTTTATAAATATGTTTTTTTTTGTATGGTCATATTCATTCATTTTTATGTATTTTTGTGTATTCGTGTACCTAAAACTCGTGAGATCACTAAAAACGGTAATTTGTTTTGTCATAGAGTCTTCAAATAAGTAGCCCTTTAGAGCTCAAATGTCATTTTTCATGACAAAAACTTTTGGTTTTGGTGCATCGGAATTTGTTTTTTTGAAAAGTCGGATATCCGACAAAATGTAAAATGTCAATATTTTTTCCAGGTACTTATGCATTATTTCCATTCATCATGTAAATATTTATATCATTTTTATCTCACTCACAGACAACATATATTTACATAATTTATTTTAACTTGTTAATTCACTAGATAATTTTTTTTTTTTAATGTGGTGGTTCGGCAGTTGTGCGAGAGCGTGTTCATCAGACACTGAATGTCCATGTGAAAACAGTGAAATTCCATGCAAGAATGGCAACCACTCTGCTGCTCCAGGTGGCAATTCTGCACTTTTTCAAGTGATGAAAAGTGACAAAGGATAATGAATTTTCCTAGTAATGAGACAAAATAAGTTTCATGTTTGAAGGAAAAAAGTTCCGTATTTGTAAGAAAAGGCAGTGACGTATACGTACTACTCGTGTGTCTCACATATTTTGCAGATAATTTTATATAAACGCCTATAACTTGTGAGGCGATAAACACAAGTGTGTACACAAGTATTGCACTGAACTGCTTTTTTCTCACAAATACGGAAACTTTTTCTTCGATTATGGATCTTTAAAAAAGAATTGTTGTCGAAACATTTTCACGTAAACACTTCATCACTTAAAACTTCACTTGACACTAGGGTTGGGAATTTCAAAATTTTCGGTTCCGGTTCTCGGTTCTCGGTTCCAAACGATTTCGGTTCGGGTATCGGTTCTCGGTTCCTGAAAATTTTCGGTTCCGGTTCTCGGTTCGGTTCTTAAACTCGGTTCCGGTTCGGTTCTTTCGGTTTTAAAATGATCAAAATATCGGTTCCGGGTAATAAAATCACCGGGTATCGGGTAATAATCGGCTGAACAACGGAAAAACAATATACCCAAGTTTTACATGTGTAAGTACATTGGTTGGATATTTCATACTACAGGAGCATATCACAGCTTATTATTTCATGGTAGAATGCAGAAATCAGAGTTGTTATAATAATACTGGTATTTAAAAAGTGTAAAGGCAAACATATACGTTTTCTGTACTTGCGTTCTTTCAAAAAGTACACGAGTAAATGAGTACTGGTTTTTTTTCTGGAGGAAACGTAAATGTATTTATGTAGTACGCGAGTTAGTACGCGTATTATTCTGAGTACAAACATAAATAACTTTTGTCAACTACAGTTAAAACTGCCACAAAACCAATGAAAACTACTACCGGTGATAATGTGTATACTGCAGCGATATTACACCTTACAATGAAATCTACCATATCCCACCTGAATAAACGAACATACATAAAAAATTTCGTCATATATTTATCAAAGCAATTTGATAAATATTATGGAAATTTTTTTATGTTTGCTCCTTTATTCAGGTGGGATATGGTAGATTTCATTGTAAGGTGTAAAGTCGCTGGAGTATATGTGAAATTACACGCTCCCGCGCAATCATTTTGCAAACAGATGAATTTTGCAATTATGAACACGCGCCAAGATGTTCAGCTGCTGTTTAAAGGCTTAGATGTAGGTGTTGAAAAAACGCTGTTTAAAAACTTTAAGATTCCTAGAAAATTTCGGTTCTTTCGGGTATTTACTTCGGTTCCGGGTATAAGTGCCGGTTCTCGGTTCCGGTTCGGTTCTCAAGCTCGGTTCCGGTTCTCGGTTCTCGGTTCCAAAATAGTGCTCGGTTCTCGGTTCGGTTCGGTTCGGGTCGGTTCGGTTCCCCAACCCTACTTGACACATCACTTTACTTGTCACTTGACACGATGCAGAATTGGCTCCAGGTGAAGGTGCCCAGACTGGGGTCAGGTTTAATTCATTTGTGCAAACGTATTTCGTTTCAAAGTACTCATTTCGCACTCCCGAGACGCCGGATGCTAATCAAAGTTATCTGTGTTCTGCGGCGGCTATAAGCCAGCAGGTTGTTTTCTTTCTTTGCATATTTTGGGCGGGGTGTTGACAAGTGACAAAAAGTGACAGGTAGATTTATAAATGACAGGTTTTTTGGGTTTCTGACAATTTAAGTAGTGATGTAAAAGTGGCTGGCGCCAGCACCAACGCAAAAAAGGCGCAAACTATTTATTGTTCCCTGGCGCAAGGAACAAAACCACAAAATTTCAAAACCACAAAACATTTACCAGTATTTGCCATGTGAATATTTACTGTTTTGCTCCTCACTTGCCCACTGGTATTGGCAGTGGGTCATTCCCACAAATATCCAATATTCTCCTCAATCACATTCTATCATTTAAAAAGAATACTCATGAAAAACATTTATTTCAGCCTACCACCAGCGGCTGTACTCAAACCAGTCCATCAATATTAGTTGACAAAAAATGCCATCAAACAGTTGTGGCGACATCTGGCAACTTGCCAACATGCAGTCATTCAAATGGACAGACATCTACTTTTGGTCACAATGTCTACTTGCTGCCTGTACCAGACCTCCAATCACAGCAAAATGGCAAAAATTCTGCCAATGTAACTAAGCATCACAATTTGTCAAAGTCCAGTAGACACTATCACATGTCCACTGGGCGTCCTTTGTGTTTGCATCAAGATTCCAGTGTTTTTGAGTCTACAAAAACTCTGTCTAATGGACTTGAAGTAGGGTTGAATGATGGGGGAAGTTTAATGGTGAATTTGGAGCCTAAACACGGCAAATTGTTGGGAAATTTGACTGGTTTGGAGCTGGGAAAAAGTGTTTTGAAGAGATTAGGGAATCGTTCCACTGATTTCAAGGGTAAATGTGTTAGTTTTTTCAGTTATCTGTTTTTTTTACAGATACATTTTCTGAATACTTACATTTCAAGTTAAAAAAAAATTTGTTTTTTTTCTGTCACACATTCGCACCATTCTATTTTGCATTCATAATTTATTTGTTTCCCATTTATATTCTATTCATCATTTTTATTTTAACACCTTAATTGAGCTCGCGCTGTAACAATCAGACATAAACGATACTGTTGATAGAGGTAAAAATGATCCATTACGTAAACTCAAATGTGTTCAAAACAGATCTATTTTGCTGAGTTTCCCCAAATTTCGGTAGTGTGCGCAAACACATTCATTCGCAATGCTTCTTTAGCATTCTTCCCAATCCCCTCTCTCAAACATCCAATCATAAAACCCCCCAAAAACCCCCAACCCCCACAGAACGGCGGTGATCAACAGCAACTACTCCCAGAACAGGAAGAAATCGTCCTGGAAAAGGGCACCACTGGGCTGGGTTTCAGCATCGCGGGGGGTTCGGACAACCCCCACGTTTTGGACGATCCCAGTATATACGTGACCAAGATTATACCGGGGGGTGCCGCGGCTATTGATGGAAGATTGAGGTGGGTTGGGGGGGGGGCGGTCTCTGACCCTGTAAAATGTAAAAGGTCATGTACAGGATCAAAAGTCATGTAAAATGGCAAACATGTTGGCGATTTGCTAGGGCATTTTACATGACTTTTGACACTTTGCATGACATTGACATTTTACAGGGCATTTCACAATGTCTGGTATTGGCGCCAGGGGGGTTTATTCACGGTTTACGTATAATTGGATGTTATGTATGGTTCGAGATTTTACGGTAATCAAAGGTAATATTTATGTCCATGTTTATGTAAACAAATAATATGTTTTGGAAATTTTAGTCAATTTTGCGTCGTAATTCGAATAACAGCTGTTTGAAACGATGTGACTTTTCGATACCGGTATTAATCTATTCAAAAAATTGCACATCGATATCGGATACTAAAAAGTTCTCATCGTGCAATATTCGAAATGATGACTCTTTTTTGCGATGACACTCTAAAACATGTGGTGCAATTTTCACAATTTTCACAACCTTGTATCCCCCCTCCATTTCTACCCCCCACTCTCCCCCTTCAACCCCCCAACCCCCCCCCCCCCCGCAGGAAAGACGACATAATCATGCGAGTGAACCAAACGGAGACTCGTTGCGTACCGCACCACGTAGCCGTGGACGCGTTGAAACGTGCGGGAAACGTTGTCGTGTTGCAGGTGCGCCGCCAGCTGGGCGACAGGGACAGCCCCGGATTGGGACCGCCCCCGCCCCTGCCCAAGGTTGGTGGGGGTTTTATTGGCTGTGGTTACGGTAGTGGACAAGTGGAGATTAGGGTTGGGACCGCAAACCGAATCGAACCGAACCGCGGTTCCAAGCAACCAAGAACCCGGGACTCATACCCGGATCCGAACATAATGCCCGAAAGAACCGAACCGGAACCTAAGTTAAGAACCGAAACCGAAAACCGTAAACGAAAATTTTAAAGAAACGAGAACCGATATCCGAACCGAAATATTTTGGAACCGAAAATTTTGAAATTGCAAACCCTAGTGGAGAGTCTTGTGAAAAGTGTTTTCAGTAAAACTCACTCGCCACGGCAGTTTTCTTGTCGCTTAGATAACCAATCACCACTGCGTAGATAATTGATGTATTCACGATTTCTCACGTCGGATATCGATAATATTGATCAACTTTAGCAAAAACATAGATTTCCAAGCATACTGCAAAAAAACTTCGAAAAATACCCCTTTAATATCAGTACCAACCCCCCCCCCCCCCAGCCGCACACAACTCCGAGCGGGGTGGCCGAGTACAGACAGACTCCGCCCCCCACTTCGCAGCAGCCCAAGCCGCAGGCCACGCCCCCGCAGCACCACCAGACGTACACGCCGCCGCACCAACAGGTATATATATAAAGGGGTCTAGTAGGGGGTTTTGAATGAGGGTACGCTTCTGCTATTTATGTATACCGAGGCTACAATTTTGGCTACTATCCCTCGAACGCCCCCGCCCCCGAAAAAAATTGTCTTGCTATCTGGATCGATTTATGAGAAATTTAACACCAATTTTTGTTAAAAATCGGTGATTTTTATCCATTGTCCCCTGTTTTACGCAAAATTATTAGTTCACAACAAACGAGTTCATAATCCCTTACAAAACAAACAAAAAACATTCACCCCCCCCCCCTCACTCAGACGCAGCCCACAGCCACGCACGTAGTGCACACGACGCCCACCCCCAACGACTACTACAAGTCGCCCCAGCAACCCATTAACTACCAGCAGCCGGAGCCGCAGGGGTACCCCCAGGGGGGTGCGCCCACCCCCGCGCAGCAGGGGGGCACCCCAGGTGGCAGACACACGCCGCAGGGGTATCAGCAACATCACGCGCCGGTGAGGGGGGAAGCGATAGTTTGACCCAGAAGGCGGTACCGATCCCTGTCAAGTGTGAAAGTGTCAAGTGTCATGCAAAATGTCAACTAAAATATATTTAAAAAAAACTTTTATTACTCAATTTTTGCATGACTTTTTATTTACATTATGTAACGTATTAGGTTCATTTAAAGTTTCTTTAAATACCCCCACCCCCCCCCCCCCCCCCCGACAGACGGAAACGATCGAATTATACAAGGGGGAGCGAGGCCTTGGCTTCAGCATAGCCGGCGGCCGGGGCAACGAACACGTGCCAAATGACGCCAGCATTTACATCACCAAGATTTTCGATGGCAGCGCGGCCCAAATGTGCAATCGATTGGCCGTGGGCGATAAATTGGTCGCTGTGAGTTTGGTGGGGTTTTTGGAGGGTTTAGTTTGTTTGTTGTCCGTGCACCTTCGATAGAGTGCGCTCATGAAAACAATAGTGCGGCACCCTCGAATTGAACAGCAGGCTCTAAAAGAAGGGAACGTAGAAATTACCTTGGAAGTGTGTCAACACATAAATATGAACAAAATCGGACAGCGAGCGCGTTCGAATCACTCAAATATTGACATTAAATTTAAAATTTATGCTCTAACATAAAATTTTGCTCAAGTTTCGAATGCAAAAATGTGTTCAAAAATTAAAGCGGCAGCCCCGAATGCTACGACACCCTACAATAGCCCGGGCTGTTATATTTTTCAGCCCCAATGGGCGCGCACACGCTACTTGACATCGACACCAAATGTCAACTGGTGCCGATCCCGATTGAATGCTTGCTGACGAGTGGACGAACGACGTTCAAACGAAATCTTTGAATTAGGAACGAAACCAGTTGACGTTTGGTGTCGATGTCAACTAGCATGTGTGGGACCAATACGGTAACTCCCTAACCCCCCCCCCCCCCACAGGTGGACAACGTGGCGCTGAGCAACGTGACGCACGAGCAAGCGGTGGAGACGCTCAAAGCCACCGCTTCCAGGGTCGTTCTGACGGTGGTGAAAAACCCCAACCCCCAAGTCACCGCCGCCATGCAGCAAGTCCAGCAGGAACAGGTGGGTGGGGGCTCGGTTTTTTTGGATGTGTTTTGTATACCAGAGTCTGTAAAACGTCGAGGAAAGTTTGAATGTCCATGCATGGAGAATGCCCTGCAAAATGGCAAATTTTTCTCACTTTTGATGTTTAACAATTTTTTATTTTACATGACTTGACGCTTTCCACGACATTTTACTGGGGCTCGGGGTAGCGCCTGGGGCTATTTTAAGGAACTATGTCATTTTATAAAGGAAATTTGAAAATTGGGGTAAAATTTCTCAAAAATCACGCCATATAGCTGGCTGATTGGGGGGTGGGAGTTCAGGAGATAGATAGCTTGGCTATTTGGGGGGTAACCGGAAAACCAACCCTCCGTTTGCGGACCCCTGGCATTATGCCAACACCCTGTCTCCCAACAGCAGCAACGATCTCCCAACAGCGCAAAAATACCCCCCCCCAACCCTACACAGCTGGCGCCGCACGGTCAGCCGAACGCGGCACCCTTCAACTACATGTCGCCGCAGCAACAGCAGCCGGCCGCGCAGCAACAGCAGCGCCCCACCACCCCCCAGGACTACCAGCCACCCCCTCAGCACCCCCAGTATGGGCAGCCGCAGCATGTTGGTCGAGTTGGGGGGGGGGGGGGGTTGAGTGCTTGTACTGTGGGGGTGTTACCGTGTTTTGATAGATAAAGTCGAGTGCAATGGTGTGAGGAGAAAAATTGCTAGTCAGCGCTATCCAGGATAAAATATATTTACAATTGCTAAAATGGTTGTATAACCATGCATAAATCCAAAATAGCGCTTTTGAAGGTAAAAATTGGCGATTTCGAGCAGAAAATTGAGTAAAAATCGCTCTCAATTTGCCCCGAGGAAAGATAGCTAGCCGATTTAGGGGCTGCCCCAGCCCCTTTTATTGGACACCCCGGCGCTAGTAGATTTCACTATGAACAGCCGCAGTCAGCTAACTTCATACTATGAACTGTCACTTGATCAACTTCTTAATCCCCCTCTCAATCACCCCCCCCCCTCACACAGACACAGGGTGCCCCCCAACAACAACAGCAACAGCCGTCTGCGGGGGGTGCGCACACTCTGCCGCGCACGACCACCCCCCAGGGGTACCAGCAGCCGCCGCAACAGCACCAAGCTGCCAATGTGCCCAGGTGGGTTCAGAGGGGGGTTTATGTCTAGGTGCCCTGGTGATTGAATGTGAATTGGGGGATGTATTCGAATGCTCCTGTGGCATGACACTCTGCACGCGCAGTTATTTATGTCTCGCGTTGGAAGCGTGTCAATTGCGTGATCGCGATTATCAACTCGGTCGATTTTTGTGGAATTATGATACAACATCACAATATGAAAAATTGTGAATTCGTTTGCGTATAACGCTGAAACATCAATTATATTTTTTGTCTTTTTATGAAAATCGCATGCGTTAAATACCGTTGGAAATTAGGCGATTTTGACATTTCAGTCGGGGGTGAGTATTTACTTGCCCTGTTTACTCAACTAATCAAAATTAAGGGTGATTTATTCATCGAACTTTTTTGGGGGGAACTATTTCAAGGGAGATTATTATTACGTCAACATTTTCAAGCACGTTTCTATCAATTGATTCGACGAAACACGCGCTAAATCGATACACATGTGTTTACATAAAATACGTGCTGTTGTTTTGATGCGGTACCGGTGCGGAAGAATAAAATACATATGTTATTTAAATCTATTTATTTTTCAAATAAATGTCAATTGAAACTTTGTAATAAAAATTTATTGAAGTAATCATATTTTGCCGAAAAATTCTTATGATGAATTTTCCCAAAATATATCTACAGTTTATCCAAAAACCGGCGCCAAAATTGATCCATTGTGCATCACTTCCCGTTCTTTAACTTGTGTGTTATACAATATATTTTAGAAAACACAGAAATAGCCCTATTATTCGGGATTTCTATAACATTTTTTTGCATTCAAATGTGCGGCATGCATAATTCAGTCTTTGTGCGCTGCGCTGGTTCAAAGCATATTTTATGCATGAGTCATTTTCACATTGTATGCCGCGTATCCTGGATCCAACTTTAGATTCAGGTATTCTCGGATGACATTTTTACACAAAATATCAATGGGTAGGCTCTAAAAAACTGTTTGCTAGGGTGCGTAAACGTAAAGTTGAATTGTGCATCCCTGTGTACGTATTTAAGTTGAGTACTTGGTATTGAAATACCTAATTTCACATTCCTTCCTTTCTGCTTTACAAGCGCGGCTGGCAGCTTCCAAATTTGAAAATATTTGTCAAATCAAGTACAAAGTTCACCGAACATGTTCTATTTTCAACCCGGAGCCATTTCCGCTAGTGTCAACCAACAAAAGTAGTGGTAAGTAGTAGTAGGTCCAGTGACAAGTCAACTTACAAATGACAAGTAAATTTGAAAACGAAAATGCTTGTCACTTGTAAGTGTCACTTCTCACCTGACCTACCACGTAAAACAATTTATCACTACCACTTTTCCTGGCACTTGTCCACTATTCAGCGCAACATTTCTTGCGCCCACCCGTGTATGGGCCTTACCTTCTAATTGGGTGTGGCCCCTGGTCACGCTGTAGTAATGATTTAGTTTGCAGCCCTGTGTGCATGCGTCAGCGTGTTTCAGCCATCAAGAAGTGCTGTAGAGTAGTGATTCATGCTTTCGAAAGAGTACCTGGTTTCTATACTGCTCAATGTATCAATGTTCTGCATTGACGCAAATTTGGCAGTTTTTGCGTACTCGGTGCATTTTTCTTATTTCAATTTTTTGTCTGTTTAAAAAAAATTAAAAATCTAAAAACTCCCCTTTTATCACCTTCAGAAAATTATGCGCCAATGATATTTCATCCGGACGGGTTGCCAAGGCGTAATTTGTCACTGTCCATTTTTATGGAAATGAATTATCACTAGGAGTAGCTCCGACCATAGTAAACGATACACAAGTTATGTACAGTAAAATAAATAGGTAATATACGTTTTGTGTACTTTGTCGGTTGTTTTTCTGATAGAAAATAAGCCGGGATTGTATTTACCTTGCTTTAGTGTATGCATCAAAAATATGAGTAATAGTTGACGGGGGTCGGGTTATTTGAAATATTTAAGTTGTTAATTCAAAAATTTTAAGAAACATCGAAAAATATATAGGAACCGCAAAAATATATAAAAATATATCGCATTTTCCGAGACTTTTTAGGTCTCACCCCGGGAGGAGGGGGGGGGGCTGCACCCCCCCCCCCCCCCGCCCCCCCCTGGATACGTCCTTGATTGAGACATAATTGAAAAAGCTATATATGGGGACTTTCAATCCAAAAGTTAACATATCCAGATTTTTCGATTTTTCAAAATCGCATTTTAAAGTTTGGCGCTGGCCCGGCAGCGCCATGTTTGGGCGACAAAGCTTGCCCTGCACTTTTCAGATATCTCGGACATTTCTCTACAATTTTTGTGCCCCTAAATTTTGTCGGCTGGTAAATATTTTGGGAGTTATGTCATATTTTGTAAACCACCCAAAATAAGGAGTAAATTTAAAAATTTGAACTTGAAATGTAAATAACTTCCTAACGGTGCAACGCAGGGCAACACCAATTACACCACTGAGAAGCCCTTTTCGAGAAGTACACAAACCTAAATTGTCAGATCTATATTTATACCCGTACTCGATTTATAGAGCAAAATAAATTTGGAAATTCACGTATGCACATTTGGAAATGAAACTTATTTTGTATGGAAAATCCGGCCGGCTCTTCGCGAGCGATCCGGAGCACGCGTGCACTTTTGGAAATGAAACTATTTTTTGGATTAGTGCACTTATGAAATGAAACTCCGGTGGTCCGACATGGATATGTACACTTACAAAATGAAAGTCCTGTTTTTCATAGGGGATCTGAGATGGATATGTGCACTTTCGATATGAAAATTGTGATTTTTCTGAAAACGGTACCACTGTATCTCGGGAACGAAATGGACTATAACACTGATTTTTTTACCAAAATGGGCAGAATTATACGTGGATGTCGAATCCACAGCTAACTCGATTTTTCTGGATTTGGCGCTTGTGAACTTTTGGAACGGAAGTCCCCATATGTCAAGTGGCAAATAACATGAAAAATGAGTAATTATTCATTCAGTAATTTACTTGTCACTTCTAAGTTCACATGTCACTCGACGGCAACTCACAACCCTTCTCACTTCTTGCTCGTCACTTACCCATTTTCCAAATTTAACTCAACGCACTTTACATCTGTCGCAGGGGCGTGCGCCGCGTGAACCTGAACAAGGGTCCGCAGGGCCTGGGCTTCAACATCGTGGGCGGCGAGTCCGGCGAAGGCATATTCATTAGCTACTTGGTGCCAGGTGAGGTCATCAGGAACCAGTTGGCAGTCACGCACCGTGCAAAGTGTCTGATGTGATGTAAAGTGTCAAAAGTCAGGAAAATGTTCTTAAAAATGGCAAATGTCATGCAAAGTGCAAAGGTCATGGAAAATACCCTGGAAAATATAAATAGTATCGTAAAGTCTGCTGTCAGTAATTTTTGTATTTTATGTCATGTATTTTCGCATGAAACGTTGTATCCTTCAATCAACTACCACACATCAATCAGCTACCACACATCAATAACCACCAGACACCCCCAACACCCTCAAACACCCCCACCCCCCCAGGCGGCGTAGCAGACACATCCGGCCTAGTGCACCGGGGGGACCAACTTCTCGAAGTGAACGGCCAGCCGCTGCACCACGCCAGACACGAGGACGCCGCAGTCGCGCTCAAACAGAGCGGCCACACTGTGCAGCTGGTGCTGCAGTACAAGCCGCAGGGTGAGTTGGGGGGTTGGAAGGGAGGTTGCGGGGTTTTGATTCCTGTGGGGGGTTTGATGGATGGGAAATGGCTTCTCCAGGGGGATACATGGCTGACAGGGGTCTGGCATGGATAGAAAGCTAGTTGATTTGTGGGGAATACTCTTCATTTATGTATTATGTTTCGAGTAGCATTTTGTCCTTGATACCATTGAAAATCGTGCGAGGGGGGGGGGGGCTAAAATTCACGCTTTTAATCATTTTGAAAACGCGTTGAGAATTCAATCCGGATAACCCCCCCCCCCAGAGTACGAGCGCTTCGAAGCGCGCATCGAGCAGCTGCGCAATGAGATGATGTCCGGCGCGACGCCGCAGCCCCAGCCCCAGCCGCAGGCGCCACAGCAAAACATGACGCCTGGCGCCATAAGCGCGCCAGCCACTCCGGGACAGTACGTGCCCCCGCCGGGGCAGTATGGCCACCAGGTTTGGGATTTTGAATAGTTTTTTTGGGGTGCGGTTTTTGTGTTTCACATCGGTATTTTCTAGGTGAAGAAGCAAAAAGTGAGAAAATGGAGTAGAAATACCGTGTATCCTCGAAAAAGACCCCCTTGAATAACTCCCTCCCTTGCAAAACAACCCTCCGTTGGTCGTGTGAGGAAAAAACAACCCCTCTTCAACACCCGCCACACTTGAAAAACTGGAATACATAGATATCTGGCTCGTCTGTGTAGGGAGGAGGTACCCCACCCTTGACCCTCTCTTAATCACAACCACCCCTTTTCAAAACGTGCACCCCTTCCCACAGCCGGGCGCTGCGGCCCCACCCGGTCCCTCCCCGCGGCGCGAACTATACGTGCGCGCCCTATTCGACTACGACCCCAGCACGGACAGGGACTCGCCGGGCATGGGCCTGCCGTTCGCGTACGGCGACGTGTTGCACGTGACCAACGCTAGTGATGCCGAGTGGTGGAGGGCTAGGAGGGTCGATGTGAATCATAGCGAGGAGAGCTTTGAGGGGGTCGTGCCTAGCAAGTATAGGTGGGTTGGGGGGTTGCATGCTTACTAGGGATGGCCAGCGCTGTTTTTCAAGCGCTTTTTTTTAAAAAAGGGTCCCAGCGCTTTTTTTTAAAAAGAGCGCCGGCAAAATTTTTTGTACCTATGCACTAGGTATTATGTAATTTTTTTGCGCGCAAGCGCGCAATTTCACGATTACCTTACCACTGGTGGTTGTTTTCATTGGTTTTGTGTATTTTTAGTGTCATTCTTGCATGCTATCATATAATAATAAGCTGTGATATGTAAGTGTAGTATAAAATATTCAGCCAATGTGGTTCCACATACTTCTACAGTAGGAAACACCAGTCTCAATGTATTAGCCTTCTTTTATAACCTTATTTAAGCACTATTTCATGCCTAACTTCATTTGAACTCACGAACATTTGACAAATAGCAATTTACATAACGAGTCAACATAAAAAGTGGATTTTTTTTTGCATAAAACCCCACCTGTATTAGTATCCCATGGCTCCACAGCCATTCTATGACTATATATTATCACAAGTACTGCCACTTGTTTGACTTAGAACCATATTTGGGAGCTTTCTATGAAATGTCTTGACATTTTTTGAAAACAAGCGAAAAAAGCGCTTTTTAAAAAAAAAGCGGGGCCGTTGAAAAAAACGCTTTTTTCCATCCCTAATGCTTACCCTACTTCGTGTACCTGGCGGACATCGCAATTAGTATGGAAACCTACCCTAATCTATCTGAATAATGAACCAAAATTGTACAATTTTTTTACGATAATATTTCGTTTTTTATTTTGGAATGATTAATTACGGAATTTATCACAAGATTTTATTCATTAAACTACGGTAGGATTCTGCGCATACTTTTCGCTCCGCCGAGTATAGCTAATACACTACCGTGCAGAATAGTTGAGACTTTTCACACATAGAGAAACAGTAGGCTGGGGGTCCACCACACTTTTTTGCTTCCCAATTTTTTGTCCCTTGCCCAATTTTGATGCCATTTGAGTATGTCGGGGTTTGATGCTGGGGCTCCTGCGAAAAAATTTTGTTTGCTCAAATAATCCCCCAGGCCCGAGATAAGGGGGGTCTATAAAATGATGGTCAATAAATATACAGAAAATGGGCAATCTGGATGAGTGTCTTTGCAGCTTAATAACTCAACCATTTCTGGGCTGATTTGAATGATTCAACACTTAGAACTTGGGATTTTATTTTTGTGGTCGGTTTAGTGACGCCTAAACTCTGTATGTCAATTTGACCCAGTTTTTGAACATGAAAAATTAATTTTTTTGAACATGCTATCATATACTTTAGATAACGAGGATCCATTTAAAACAAAAATGAGTTCAATATCTCTTTCCAATCAAAAGTTATGGCACTTCAAATTTTTCAATGGTCTCTAAATATTTTATGCTTTTTTACTGGGGTTTGCAGCATGAAAATTTTGTTATTGAACAGTCTATAACATAATTTAGACAGAGAGAATTAATATGACAAAAACGTTTTTTCAATATCTCTTTCCAATGAAAAGTTATAGCACTTACAAACTTCCATCTTCATTCCATCCAAAATAATTGCACATTACTCATTCACAGTTGGGCCAACTCTTCTCCCTAATAGAGCAAAGCCAAAACCTCAAATTTACACACCAAATAGCCCCACTCAGTAGTATGCTAACCCCCATTCCTGAGTTGCTGGCAATGGATTCAAAACTGCAGCAAAAATAAATAAATGCCACATTTCCATATATGCATTGCTATATGCTGTTCATGCTTAGAATGTTTCTTGCTGCACACAGAGCTCAGCGATGCAGGCAAGCAGTTGCCATGGTGAAAATTTTGTTAAAAAATGAACATAGGGATTGGATATAGACTTTTAAGTGAGATACTGGGTGGCTACTGCCCAAAACAAGAAAAGTCTCAACTATTCTGAAACATGAACAAACTGAGATGATATGTTTGTACACTAGGAATATACGCAGATTTTAACTTGAGGGGCGGTCATCCCGGGCATGTGTAGTCAACCCCCCAGGGTACCCATGTATAGTATCCAAATGTTTTGCATATCGACCATTTCGAAATTCTGGCAACATGATTCAAGCAGCACAAAAAGTCTCAACTATTATGCACGGTAGTGTATTACCGCCCAACGTACGTGTATGTGTTAAATAAGGAATGGATGTGCTAAATAAGTCAATTTGGAGATTGTGTCTACCGTATTTGATCAAATTATCCTCTCTCCGATCGACTTATTCTTGCTTTAGATCTATTTTTGTTAAGATTGACAATTTTTTCAAAACTTCAGAATCGAGCGGCGCGACCGTGCACGCAGGAAGGAGGTCAAGTTCGGCACCTTGGGCGCCGGCAGTTTGGATAATCGGGTAAGTTTTTTATCATTTTGATTTAGCTAATTTTACTCGCAATTTTAGTTTCAGCTTTTTATCCGTGTAAAACGATGTAATTTGATTTTTTAAACAATTTTTTGACAAATGGTTGATTTATTTATATCGTCTTGCAAAAAGTATACACATTCCAAGGAATATCAAAATGATCCCTTCCTTAAAAAAAACAACGAAATAAATATTATTCCGTATTTTCAGCGCGGCTCCCGAGGACAGCTATCTTTCAGTCGAAAATTCCCCTTCATGAAGAGCAAAGAGGCACTCAGCGCTGAGGCTGATATGGCTGAGCGTGAGTTTCATTTTTCACTTTTTTATTTTTTTACGTTTGGGCTTGGTGGAATTTATTCGACGTGCGCCGAATTTCTTATGGTCCAAATAAATAAATACGTATGAGGGTTAGAGGTCATCGTTGTTGTTGTTTTTTTGTCGTGACAGAGAAATGGAATTTGCTTTTTATACTGTCCTTTGAAAAGAAATTCAGTGTTTGCGTTTCACCCGCACAGCAACTTTTCCCAAATCATCTAGCTCACGTTTAGGTATTTATGGTCTTTTTAATTTCATCTCAAAATGTCATTTGCACAGAGAAATCGCCAGTCGATTTCTCATCCATTTTGCACACACTTCCCCAGCAGCGTAAATACCTTAGGAAAAGCGTGCGTAGCATTTGCACACATATGCATTTGCACAGTGTCATTTGCACACTTGCAACAGCGTACCACTACCAAACGTCGTCGTGCTACACGAGCGACAGCGACCTGTGTCATTTGGCCGGCGGTGAGTGGGCGCTGCCGCACTGGGCCCGGATCCAATTTGAAGAAAACCAAACGCGCAAATTAGCGAATGAAAAATGTGTCGCGTTTTGTTACCCTTACGTTCCAATTGGATCTGGCCCCGGGTGCATCGCGTGTCGTGTGCGCTGCTGAAATTATTTTGGTTGTTATGCACCGCGCGCTGCAATTTTGTGGCTGTTGGTGTTGGCATGGCGCCAAGAAATGGAAATACACGCTTGAGATGACCTTTGATTTGGCGTTTTTTCCACACCGGCGGGTATTATTTCGTGTGATATGTCGAGTGATTTTTTGTTTATAGAAAATGTCCGGGAAATGCATGGATTGAACCAAACGGAAAACGATGCTCTGCAGTTCTCGTTCAACTGAGGCATTGCAGAGGGATAATTTTTTAATAAATAGAAGCGATTGTTTAGTTTCGACACTGCACCGGTCCATTATGGTAGCTGAACGCAATGTTAACACGCAATATCGCATTTATTTCACCGCCCCTGTGCCGTGTGTGTTGGGGTTAATACGAGATGCCAACTAGGGTTCAAACGGGACCAGCGTGACGTTTTACGTGTGCCAATGTGCGCATTGCAACTCGATAGATAACAAAAAGCCACAGTACCCAATACTCGATACCCAATACCCACAGGTACCGACGAGCCGGTACTCTCGTACGAGGCGGTCGAGCAACGCACTTTGAACTACCCGCGACCGGTGATCGCCCTGGGTCCTCTCAAGGAGCGCATCAATGACGATATGGTGGTTATCACTGACAGATTCAGCAGCTGCGTGCCTCGTTTGTGGGGGGGGGGGATTTTGGGAATTGTGAATTGTTTGGATGGAGATGGTTTAGTTTGTTTAGAAAAATTCCGACAAAAATTAACTTTGACGGTATTCAGATTTACTGAGTCGTCAGCCCAATGGCGTATGCCTAGTAGTCATCTAAGCCGGCTAGTCATCTAAACTACTCGAGTATTTCTACCCTCTACTTATCTATTTTTACCCATTAAACCCGCTGGTAATCCCTGTGCTGTGCCCATCCGATCTACCCATTGCCCAATTAAGGTGCACAGATGAGTAGCGGGCAGAAAGATGAGTAGCGGGCAGAAAGATGAGTAGTGTGTAGAAATAGATGAGTAGTGGGTAAAAATGGATGAGTAGTGGGTAGACCTAGATGAATAGCGGCTAAAAATGGATGCGTAGCGGGTAGAAATGGATCAGTAGCAGGTAGTAGCGAGTCTAGATAACTAACGAATTCAGATGACTACCGGCAGATTCTCGGCCCAATCACCCCCATTTCCCCACACTACCATAACCCTCCAAATCCAACCCTTACAGACACGTCCCGCCCGGCTCGGCCGAACGAACTCCACGGGCGCGACTACTACTTCGTGTCGCGGGAGCAGATGGAATTCGACATTCGCAACCACCAGTTCATCGAGGCGGGCCAATACAACGGTAACTTGTACGGCACCAGCGTGCAGTCGGTCAAGGACATCGCCGCGCAGGGGAAGCATTGCATTTTGGATGTCAGTGGCAACGCTGTGAGGAGGCTGCAGGTGGGTTGGGGGGGGGGGGTTTGGGGGGTTGTTGACATGCGTACTAGTGGATCGTCTAAATTTGGGTTTATCATAATGATTGATTTCTGGTTTCCGTTGTCAATAGTTGACAAATTGACGTCGTCAATAGTTGACAAAGTTCCCGAATTTTGCGAAGTAGTTACAACTCTCGTTCCACAAACATCAGACAATTTTTTCAGACTGGTTTTGATACATTTTTCACAGTTATCATTCTGATCGCAGGCGGCCGACTTGTTCCCCATCACCGTGTTCATTAAGCCGTACGACTGGACGCAGCTCAGGTAAGTCTGCGCGGTGTTTTCATTGAGGCGCTACGGAAACTAGTTGACAGCCCCGCACCCTGTAAAGTCAGGTGTCAGGTGTCAATAGAAATTTGTCAATTGTCATGCGAAATGTCAAGTTGAGAAATAAAATATATTTCTGATTGATACTTTGCATGACATTTGACGATTGGCATGTCACTTTACAGAGTGCGGAACTGCCGCTGAGTGTCAAGTGGTTTCAATGTCAATTTAAATGTCAGTTCAGATTTTCAATAACACGTCGCGCCGCCATCTTCAAATATGCATACGCAGTTTTTCAAATGTGTTGGCATGTGATTTTGAACATGGTTGTACGACGTGTCACTTGAAATCCGAATCCACACTTAAAAACTCTGAATCACCCATTTATCCAAACCGCTCATCAATTTCCATTCGAGTTGACTACTCTCATTCCCGTCAACTCCCCTACCCCCACAGAGAGTGGAACCGTCAATTCGACGACACTGAAGCGCAGCGTCAATTCCAACGCTACCAGCGCATGGAGGCCGAGTTCGCCGAGTATTTCACTTCGATCGTGCAGGGACACACTCCTGAGGAGATCGTGGCCAAGGTGAAGCAGGTGATCGCCGAGCAGAGCAGACCCAATGTATGGGTGCCTAGTAGGGATAGGTTGCAGTAGGGGGGGGGGGGGGTTGCGTGGACAGACAATGTAAAGTGTCATGTGAAATGTCATGTGAAGTGTTAAAAGACATGTGAAATGTCCGATATCATGTGAAGTGTTAAAAGACATGTGAAATGTCCAATATCAATGTGAAGTGCTAAAAGACATGTGAAATGTCGAATATCATGTGAAGTGTTAACAATTATGTTAGGTGCCCTGTGTAATGTGAAACAACTGTGAAAATTTGACATTTTGACACTGCATGACATTTTACAGGGTCTGAGAGTGGCACCCCGTTCGGTTAGAATGTAGGGCGCGCGAGGCGCTAGTAAGGCGCTGAAATTATTAGTCGCCTCACGTGCGCCTTACATTTTATTTGAATTGGGGCTATAATTGGCAACGAGGGTCTGTGGTGTTGGGTGATTTATTATGCCTTGATACAAAGGGATTAAAATATACATTTAAATACAACAGATTTTACATTTTTTTGGTACGATAGGTTTTTGGTGTCTGTATGTTAAGGATGTTTAGGATGTTTCTTGACTAAATATGTTAAAAGTGTTCGGTTGGTCAGTCTGAAATAATTGGATTTTTTTGTCATGGCTAAAATAGTTTTATTTAAAAGCGAAGGATGCATTTTGGGATTTCAGAGTGCTATCTGTTTAATTTAAGTAGACTTTATTGATTTGTCATGATGCTGTGTTTTTGAAGACACGTTTTTCGGATTTTTTACTTTGTGAAAGTTGATAGCCAGTTGTAGCTATCTAACTTTAGCAGTTACAGACATGCCAATATTAGCAGCATATCACTACAATAATGTCAGCCATTTTTACAAAGTTTTCCAGTGTTTTGTGCGACTATTTTTTTAACCATTGTGTGAATAGTTTCGTATAGGATATAGTGTGCCTGCGTACACTAGTTTACTGCCGAAATTTTAAGAACTTTGTGAACTCATAAATACGTTTGAGTTTACCGAAAGAAGTTATTTTCGATCTCCGTCAACTGTAGTTGACGAACATCTCATATGCCAGTAGAGTTCATTTATATGTTTACAAATTTGTTAGTTCACTGGTTGTAAACTAGTGTGCGTAGATCAAAAAAAATTATCCCTGTAAATTTTCCTGCAAATATTTTTGTACCAGTTATAGTGTGAATTTTTTATTCAATTCGGCTGCCTTCATTCGAACATTTTCCCGATCAGAAAAATTTTTTTTTCGTGCGGTACAAAATACGCCTGCATTTGGACCACATTTTGCTTCGTTTACATTATTATTATTTTATTCGTGGTATTTGGCTGACTGCAAATACTCGACATTTCCCTCCAAAGTTATTTTTAATAAAACATTTCACCAAATATTGCATTTTTTTAAATGGGAGTTATGAATGCATTTTGAAAGATAATTTTTTTTTTGAAAACGGGAGGGAAGGTCGAGAAGTTGTGGTATAATTAATAAAAGTATACTTTTGTGTGCCAATTTTTGGTCTACTTACATCTGTTTGAACCATGTTTGGTGTGTGCCGAATATTTTCATGTGTTCAAATGCAATATAATGCTATGTGTTCTAAAAAAATTTGTTTCCCAAGATTAGCACTATTTATTTACATAAATAACAGGAATTAGCATTTAGCATTTGCATTGCAGTCTAGATTTGTTTAGCAAACATTTCTCTATTCCCAATTAATGATTACCTGTTCCTTTAACTACCATCATTTTCCGCGAAAATCATTTTCCTCTGACATTTTTCCTTTACATTTTTTTCTTAAAAAAACTTCGATGGTGTTCACTTATTGAGGCCATTTTAGGTTTGTGAATATGAGTACATTTTTTGGCAAAAAAATTACAAGATCTAATGTTGACAACATCCAGTGGGGGCGAAAACGGTTCAGCGTACTTTTTTTAATTCTAGTGACTTATTGCTATAAAATTATCCGGGATGAAACAATCAAACTTGGGGCACGTCATTATTAACGCGCACCGCGTAAAATGCGCAATGGAAAGTTGGCGCTGAGCCAAATCAATCTTGCGCACCTTTATTAATGTTGCTTGAAAAGGTCATATGAACAAAAAACGGGATTAGGTAAAAAACCGTCCAATAAAATACGAAATAAAACATAAGTCATCGTAAATATGTGACTGGTAAAAATTTTATAGCACTAAGTCGCTCCAATTAATACTCTGTAATTTCGCTCGCTGCCGTTATGTGTTTTTTCGTCCCCTCGTTATGCCGACGGCTTTCAGTGTTTGACGGAGACAGTGTGCAAACGGGGGTGTGGGGGTTTTGTAGATTTTGACCCCCGGGGGGTTCGGATAGGGGTTCGCGGCAGTTCAATATTTGGGCTTTTTCAAAGTGTACACGGAATGATAGTTAAGAGCACAAAGGTACAGTACATGAATAGCTAGTTAAAATAGCTGCAAAATAGGCAATAATGCACATGAACAAGTCAATTTTGAAGTGAAAATGGAGAAAACTTGTACTGGAAAATTAGCGATTTTGAGCAAAAATGGGGTAAAATCGTCGAAAAATCTACCACTTGCTAGATAGCCGACCAGGGGGGGGGGGTTAGCATACCTCGTTATGCCTTGGCAAGGGATAGATACCTATTCAACTGGCGCTCTTTGGGTAACCCCCTACAAAACCCCTGCGAGTTTGACTGGTAATGTGGCAACGCCACGGTGCTTCTAATGCTTGGGGCGATATTTTTCTGCGGCACGAGTGTAGCTCGGCCGTGCTCTGAATGCCCCCACACACTACCTAGTTGAAATCGACACCAAATGTCAACTGGTTCCCATCCCAATTCCAAGCTTGCATTTGAACGTCATTCGTCGGCTCGTCAGCAAGCTTTGAATTTGGATCAGAACCAGTTGACGTTTGGTGTCGATGTCAACTAGTGTGTGTGGGCCCATTACAAAAGCGCCGTGGCGCTACGCCAAATTCCATTTCATTGGTGGTGACAATTTTATTTTATTTTTGCAAATATGTTGTCATCCCGCGGATTGTTTTTGTCTTTGGCGTGATTAATTCTACCTTAATTTTCCGCACTATGCCAAGACAAATTAAATACTTACATATTCTAAAAGTGTCAATTTCGTTCGGCAATAGGAGTCAATAAAGGTTGTGTTCTTTTCAATCGTCTACTTAGGAATGGCACTTCTCTGGGGGCAGTCCCAGACCCTTATAAAATGTCAAATGTCATGCAAATTAATAAAAGTAAAGAACTCAAATGTCAACTGGTGTAGGGGAAGGGTGGGGGACCTTTGCCCCCTCGGCCACTTAGTGGGGGTTTGGCCAACCTCTGAAAATGTAGACTAAAATGTAGGGCCGGTGCCTCGCACCTTGGCATAAGCGCTTTCCCTTCACAGATTTACGCCACTTAATGTAGTCACTTTACACTTGAAAAGACACTTAACGGTAAAGAACGTTGTATGCAAACTAGCTTACCCGAAACGCTCCCCATCGTTGTCTTTGCTGTCCAGTAAAATGAATATCCTCAGCGCGTGCTGCAGGTATACCGGCGTTCTGTACGGCTCCGCCACGAGCTCCGCCGCGTCCGCCACCGCGCGAGAGAGACATGCCGAACAAATTTTAGAACGGAGCGGCGACTGTGAAGGGTGAGTTGATTGAGAAAAAGTACGGAAATGTTTGTCGAAAATGCAGAGTGAATGTAAAATCGTATTTTTCGATATATTTGCAAATCAATTATCGATTTGGGCCAAAATATCTGAGGGCAGAGATAAAGTGCAAACCAGTTTTGTGTAAGTTCGAACTTGACAAAATTATTTCGTAAGAAATGTAAGTTTTTTAAAAAAACATAAATGACAAGTTGAACTCTGAAGTTAGTTAAAGATTTTATCAATCCAGTTAATTTTTTCATTTTGGTTTATTATCTGATATTTGTGAAGTAAAATATCATATTTATTGCAAAATGCAACCATTGTATTTACTAGTTTTTGTTTGTCATAATTATTTTGTAATAAAGTATTTATTAAGTTCCTTATTTTGCTTGTAGCATCTTCAATTTTGAAACATATTCTGCAATATCTAATACACTGTGAAAAAAGGACGTTATAGCAAATTGACTCTTTTATGTTAGAAAAAATATGCGGCATACTGACAATATGAAATTTGTAGTCATCTGTTTTATTGTAGAGAGTTATGTACAAATTGGGTTCTATCGTGACATCTAAATCTAGAAAATGACATCGTGAATCATTTTCGATATGAGTGAATTCCAATGTGAGAGAATCATGATAGATGTATTTACTTATTTTTTCGAATTGAGGACAATTGATGCATAGTGTGTCATCTATGTATCTACATAATTTATTTGACAAAAATTTGCTTACTCCAGAGTTCAACTTGTTTTTGAAGAAATTATATTCCATCATGGCTAGCGATAAATTACACAACTCTGGTGATACTGATGAACCCATAGAAATACCACAAATTTGTTTGAATAGCAGACCTCCAAAGGTAACATACGTGTTGTCGAGTACGGTCTCGAGTAAGTCGATGATTGTAGCGTGGTCATAACAAATGGTGTCCTTTTCTGTCATATTTTTCCTCTCCTTGAGCCAAGCCATCCTGTAATTGAGAGAGACTATTTTGTTTGGTTGAACTATTAATAAAATTAGTGCCGTGATTTGTTTACGAATTTCGGTAATATTTAGAGATGTGTAGGCTTGTGAAAAGTCCGCTGTATATATACATGAAAAATGACTGAAATCATTCAACTTATTTATAACTTGTGCACTATTTGAGACAATTAAAAATCTGTTAGGTCCGCCATTTTCTACTATTCTATCACAATATTGTTTAAATTTATTTTGTAAGAGTACTAGAATTAAGTGTAGGTTCCAGGCTAGTCCATTTATAGATGATTTTTTAGCTCCCGCTATGAAGCGAAATTTAATTGGGGTCTTATGGAATTTCGGTGTGGCATAGATGATTGGTACGCTTTCTGAAAATCGTTCTAAGTCACAATTGAATTGGATAGATTTGTCTTTATGGACATTGAAAAGGTATGACATTGAATTCGCATCAGAATGGACAAATTTGTAAGTCATGTTACCAAATGTTGATGTATTTCCGAAGTCATGTATACCAAACTCTTTGCAAATTGTCATTACGTAAAACTTTTTGCAGATGAACGCATATGTACCTGCTGCCTTATCAATGCACGTGACCACAAAAGAGTTGTGCAGTGTTTCCAGGGCCTGATCGCAATTTTCGTCCCAGGTTATGTTGTTGACTCGAGCGCGATGTACCCTGAAAGTTTTCATACGGCATTTGATGGCACGTGAAACCGCATTTTTGTATACATTTACCTTATGATATAAGTCATGACTACTTTTTTCATAAATTTTGTCAAAAATTGAATTTATGACATTGTTGAATTTTTCAAAAGTTTGATTATACTTAGGTTCACCCGATATCCTAAATTTAGTACCGAAGCTAAGAAATTTTTTCAGGGTAACATTATTGGTGATGTTTATGTCTCCGGTAATGATATGTTTATGATAATTATCTATGTAAGGTGAACCAGTGCAGTCACATGGATTTTTAACTAATTTGGAAAATTCTTGTATTGAGTTATTTTTAAGAAAAGTGGAGTAGTTGCATATTTTAAGAGATAACGGTTGATTGTATTTCCACATTAAGGTTAATTTTTCTAGGTATTCTACTAATTTTTTGGGCAAATATTTTGCTGGTTTTGCTCTAAATAAAACGCTTAATGAAATGACATCATCAGAATGGGAATCATAGTTGATTTTGATGGGAATTGATTGTGAAATATTTTTGTTTTTAAAATAAAACCGTCTACGTCTAGCTTCAGCACCAAATTTAAGACATTGGAAAGTTAAAGTGTTTATAATATTTTGTTGCTTGGCAACTTCACTAAGGTGAAAAACGATAGAAAGTTCTGTTTTACGAATTGCGTTCAGAAAAATGTATACTTTTCTTGGGCTATCTAATTTTGCTAGTTCAGGCAAAGTTACTTTGCTGACATGTCGATGCTTGATTTTTGGTCTATGTTTATGAAAATGTAATAAACTATTGTCAAAAAAAGGTAGTTGAGTGTTGTTGGCCATGAAATCGAAATTATTTATCAATCCGATTTTCTTAATTTTTTGGTTTAGGCCAAAGGGAAAGGCAGAAAAAAGAATATTTATCCAGTTATGTTCCTTATCTACGAAATCTTGTGTCTTTTTACCATTTGTAAAATCAATTTTGTGAATTATTTTGACAGTTAGGTATTTAATGTCGCAATCACCATTATGGAAGTGAGAGTAAAGGATATTGTTATTGCATTTTTTATTTATGTGAGAAAGATGTTGTTGAAATCGCTTATGTAGGCTGTGTTTTGTTTCACCCACATATTGTAAACCACATTGACATGTCAGCAAGTAAATGACCGATTTCGTTAAGCAATTAAGAGCGCAATTCGTAATTGGAACAAAATTGACATCAGTTACAGTCGATTTGAAGTAGTTGGAATGGTCCAAGTGGAGACAGGTTCGACAGCCCAACCTGTCGCACTTGGAAGTTTTATTCCCCAGGTACTTATCAACTAGGCGGCACTCGCGTGTGTCAAAGTCAACAAAGTAGGCAATGGTACGCCTACTATTGACAACAGACGTGGAGGGACTTTCTAAATGGAAAGAAAAACCCTTGTGAGTCCCTCCCTCAACAGTAGCGAAGTGTCTCAGAGTCGTGCTTGTAGCTGCATCGATTAAGGTGGATGCCCTAGCATGAGTCTGAGTTTGTGAATAGCTTGAGTCCATATTTTGATAAGAAACTGTCTATGTCGGGGATAAACATGGGTAGTTTAGTACAAAAGTACCAGTTCGGACTTTACCAACTTGTCAAAAGTGTAAATAAATGTCAAAAAGAATATTGAACGGAGTTTATTTATCATACGCGAATAACAGACAAAATCGGCGTGACATAACAGCAAACAAATTTAATCACTACAAAGTCGTGTCAGCGTTCAGACGTCCTGCGTGAATAACGCGGTAATCTTTCTTAGGTTTCAGCTTAAAGCGGTCTGAACGACGGGGGGGTGAAATACTTGTGCGACGCAATTGCATGGTACATAAGTCCAAATCGGAAGGGGAGGGATCATTTTCCGCCAGTAAATTATCGGTTTTGGGATTTTCTTTGGTATTTTTGAACGGCGGGATTTTTTGCACGAAATTAAGGTCTTCCGGGGTGGATTCAACTGATGGGCGGGCTCGACGCTCGCCCCTCTGTGGTGTGGAACCATGCGCCTATGTGGGGGTGCCACAGGATGGTAATGGAACTACTAAGTGTAAAAAACGAAATGTACCTCCGCAACCACCTTCTCCTCCACAGTCACACCTTCCGGGTTCGCGACGGCCACGTCCATGGGGGTCACGGTGCTCGAGCTGGACTGCGCGTTGGAGTTACCGATGACCATGACGCGTTCGAGCGGCGGGCGTTTTTTGGCTCTCACGTCGCGACCGAAGTCTGAGACAAAGTGGTTGGTTGAGGAGTGGTTTATACTATAGTATATGTTATGTAAATACTAAATGGCGACAATATTTTATAGAGATATGAATGAAAAAGGTGTTTTTATTATTGATTTTTAATTGAATTTGTGAAAAAAAGGATAATTATTTAGGTAAAAAGTGAGATTTTGTTGTGAGATGAAGTATATTAATTAATTGAAAGAATAATATGTAAGAACAGGAACGAAAGTGAAATGTACCTATCTGCTCTTTGTACTCGGTCTCAAATTCCCCCATAAACTTCCACAAAATGGTGTTGTTTCCCTCGGCCCGCGATTTGATCATAATTTTGCCCACATTATTATCGAAATCGCGGCGCCATCTCGCAGTCATGGCCACCTGTCCCATGTTGTAGGCGCCAACGAGCTCCATGCCAGCGTTTCGTTCCTGCCGCTGTTCAGCGTTCTCGTCCATGGCGAAGCTGACGCGGTTGTTGTGGTACCTTTAGGGGGGGTTGGGCGGTGTTAACGAAGTTGTATTTGTGGAAAAAATGACAATGTAAAAAAGTTTAAGTAAAGAGACCAAAATATTTAAGTACAATCCCACCATTGGATATTTTGATATGTGTATGTACATAGAAATAATATGCAAAAACGAAGTGATGTAAATGTATGAGTTTGATTTGTAATATTTGAAGGTAGGTAGGTATTGTAAAAAAGTTATGAATCTAATGATAAATATTAAAGTACCTATAGTCCATGTTCACTCTCTGTCTGAGCACTTGACTAGCCAGATTAGTGTCTTTGAAACGCAGCTTGAGCGACGTGCCAATTTGTTCCACCTTGACGAGACCCATGACCGGAGCACTGGTAGTACCCCAGCCCTGAGCGCCGCGCAGAATGTCGTGGGCAGTCGACAAAAGATTGGCCTTGATGATGCGGTCCTTGCCCACGCCGTGGATGATCACGTGGTTGGACGCGATCCAGTTTTCAACGTGTTGCAAACGAGCCCACATGTGACCGCGGGTAGGCATCTCGGGCTGTATTGTGGGGGTTGAACCAATTGAGTAAGTATATATTACAAGAAAAAATATGTTGACATTTGAGTTTAGAAAGTTATCCGACTAGCTTTGTGAAAAAGAAAATCTAAGTTAGGTGTAGACTTAACGTGTCAGTGAAGTTAAGCATCGGTGTGTGTGTTGTTTGTACAGGAAATATTGGAGATTAGTGATGTAAATTAATGTGATAAGTAAACGGTAAAATGATGGTTGAGTCGGTCCCGGAATCAACGCGGGAATTCGACTCGGGTTTGAGGGCGGCAAGCGGAATTAACACGCCTGTGGGTCCGCCCAGCTTGTGTGTTTCGGGTTGAATTAACGAACCCAAAGAAACACACAAGTAACTTTGATGCAAACAAGTATTTTTGACGGTTGAAAAAGCGATGGGTAAGAAGTATTTATAGAAAATTTATTAAGACAGATTTACTATAAATCCTGTGTAAAACAACACAAACTAAGAAATGGAAAAACTGACACGGAAAGTCTGCGCCCGGGTTGCCCACTGGGCCACAGACAAGAACCGTAACAGCAAATTAATAAAAGTAAAGAACTCAAATGTCAACTGGTGTAGGGGAAGGGTGGGGGACCTTTGCCCCCTCGGCCACTTAGTGGGGGTTTGGCCAACCTCTGAAAATGTAGACTAAAATGTAGGGCCGGTGCCTCGCACCTTGGCATAAGCGCTTTCCCTTCACAGATTTACGCCACTTAATGTAGTCACTTTACACTTGAAAAGACACTTAACGGTAAAGAACGTTGTATGCAAACTAGCTTACCCGAAACGCTCCCCATCGTTGTCTTTGCTGTCCAGTAAAATGAATATCCTCAGCGCGTGCTGCAGGTATACCGGCGTTCTGTACGGCTCCGCCACGAGCTCCGCCGCGTCCGCCACCGCGCGAGAGAGACATGCCGAACAAATTTTAGAACGGAGCGGCGACTGTGAAGGGTGAGTTGATTGAGAAAAAGTACGGAAATGTTTGTCGAAAATGCAGAGTGAATGTAAAATCGTATTTTTCGATATATTTGCAAATCAATTATCGATTTGGGCCAAAATATCTGAGGGCAGAGATAAAGTGCAAACCAGTTTTGTGTAAGTTCGAACTTGACAAAATTATTTCGTAAGAAATGTAAGTTTTTTAAAAAAAATGGTCTGAAATCGTCTGAAATCATGTAAAATGTCCTGGAGAATGGCGTAAATACGTAAGTTGGTCATTTTCCAGGGCATTTTACATGACTTAAGCACTTGACATGACATTTTACAGGGTCCGGGATTGGCACTTGAACGCAGTTTTGTGCCACATTCACATGTCATGGTGCGTTTCGCTGCCCGCAAAAATGGTGATTTTGCTATGTGTTTTCATTAGAAAATACAAATTGTTTTGATGATTGGATGCGTGGGTTATAGTTTGATTAGAAAGTGATTTTGTGGCTTGACAAAAGGGTTTCTTTATTTACCTACCGTATTTCCTCGAAAAAACCCTCCCCCCAAAAATTTCCACTCTGAAAAAAACCCTGGGCCGGTGGATAATTCGAGGAAATACTGTAGTTTCCATTGTGCATCAAATGGCATTGCACCGTTGTATAGTAATTTTCGTACCTTTTCCTACTCCACCTAGGGTTGGCCGATGTTTTTTTTTAAACGTTTTTTATTTAAAAAAAACGTTTTTTTTTAAAAAAAAACATGACGTCCGAAATGTTTTTTTTAAAAAAAAAACATCGACCGAAATTTTTAGTACTAAGCACTAGGTATTTTGCAAAATTTTTGCGCGCAAGCGCGCAATTTCACACACAAATTTACATTGGTGGTTGTTTTCATTAGTTTTGTGGCATTTTTAGTATCAAAGTATCCATTTCTATGTGCTACCATGGGTTAATAAGCCGTCATATGTTGCTGTAGTATACAATATTGAGGTAATGTGCTTCCATGTACCTCCACAGTGTGTAACTTCACTCCCAAAGTAACAACCTCGTTTTATAACCTTGTTTGATCACTATTCCGTGCCAAACTTTACCAGAAGTCACGAACATTGACTATAAGGCGATATACGAACGATATGTCGACAAAAAATGGATATTTTTGACACAAATCACCACTTATAATGCTATCCCATGGCTCCACAGACATTATATGGTCATATATAACATCACAGAGTATTGCCACTGTCTGATATACCTATATATGTTGACACAAGGTCATATCTGGGAGCTTTTAAAAAAAAACGTTTTTTATTAAAAAAAAACGTTTTTTTTAAAAAAAAAACGTTTTTTTTAAAAAAAAACATCGAGTTAAAAAAAAACGTTTTTTTTCCAACCCTAACTCCACCGCAAGTTTTTCATTACCTATTCAGGATGTTTACACTTATTCCCTTTGTTTTGTTATGTATAACAGCATTTTCGATAATTTTCCTATTTTATTTTAATGGTGATAAAATACCTACATAAATACGTAATTTCATAAACCTTATTTAGATTGAATGAATAGAGTGCGGCGAAACTATTTACTTCCTCATGAAGATTACTGATTACTGTAGGATCGCAAATACCAGAAGTCGATAAGTCCAAAATTGAGTTGCGCAGACATCAAAAATAGGTTTCGCACGTTTTTTTAAAATCACTTGCCGCTCGTTAAGTGTCCTATTGTGCTTGCGCACACTAAATTTTAAAAGTTTAGTTTCAATTTAGTTTTCACACGAAATTTCGAAAACTCATAAATTAGCTTAGAACGCATTTGAGTTTTCTACAATGAGGTGGCCGTCAACTAGTTGACGGAGATTAAAAATGACTCACTGTGGAAAACTCAAACACGTTCAAAGCTCATTTATGAGTGTTTCAAAATTTCGTGTGAAAACTAGCGTGCGCAGGGGCATTTTGACACTTAGAACAGCACATCACAATTTTCCAAGAAAATCTCCACCGAGAAGTTTTAGAAGTGCATAAATTCGAAAGTTGGACGCTATCACTCCAATCAATTATTAAGCCTCTCGGTAACTTTTTGTTTGTATAATAGCTAACGGAATCTCGCAAACACTTTTTAAAGAAGTTAATTCAATCCAGTTGTAAAGCGCTTTACGTAAAGATTACTAGCAGAGTTGACTAAATCGGACATGACACGTATGTCTTCACGTTGAGAACATAAATTCGACTGCATATCAAACTTAACTAAGCCCTCTTTTTTAAAAAAACAAGCAAACGAGGCGCGTGCCAAAAATCAGCAAAATGAGCGCCAAAACACAATGTTGTTTAAATAAAAAGACTATTTCAAAATGCGAAAACACAACAATAACATGAAACATTGTGCGGAGTTATTATCGGCCCACTTGTTTCTTAGGCAGCCAAAGAAATTGTATTTAAAATTAAACATAGACACATCGGATGTGTTGAAATTAAACAATAACACATCCGATGTGGTAGAGTTTCATATTAGGTAATCGAATTAGCATTTCACAAAATTCACAATTCCCATAGCCGCCAAAAAAACCCCCTGCCAGACCGATAAAAAACCACACCCCCAAAACCCCCCACTATCACCCATTCACCCCCCCCTTCACATGCACTCATCATCATGCTGCCCCCTGGGCTGCTCCTTGTCCAACTTGATCAAATCATCTATGCGCAATATAGTGATGGCCGCCTCGGTGGCGAACTTGAGGGCTTTGACCTTGGACACGAGGGGTTCGAGCACGCCCGCCTGCTTGTTGTCGCGCACCTCGCCGCTTTCAAGGTCCAGGCCGGCCCTGGGGGGGGGGGGGGGGTTGATTAGGAGTTTTGGTGTGTTTTGACGGCCCAAAGTTTTTACCGCAAGGCAGGCGCGCCCGGAAAAGTAAATGCATTGATAAAATCATCGATTTCCATATAGATTTTATGGATCAGTCGATAAAATTGCAACAAAAAAAATGATTTACATTTTATGATTCATGACAACACCTTTTTTTGTGAAAATTAGTTCAACATCTAAACACCATGGTAATTGGCCAAATTTGGCGACTTTGCGTTTTTTACAAAAGACGGTGTCGCAACGACATGGCAAACATTGCGATTTAATTTTTTTTATTGGGCTGTCGGGAAAGTTCGTTCCGTCTTCCCTTGGATGGTCGGGGATTGTGAGTTTTGAGTCGGTGTATATAAGCTGGAATTACCGCTCAACGTAAAATTCAAAAATAAAAGTTTACCGCGAAATTGATTACATAAAAGTGGATGATAATACATATCTCCTACTTTATGTTTCCAGCCGATTTTACATTGAAATTTCATCGAAAAATCGAAAACCACGGAAACGCTGGATCGTGCACGTTGAGTTTTGAACATTATTGAGAGATAAATCAGCACTGCATCGACTTTTACGTAATCAATTTTGTGGTAAAAATTTATGCTTGGATAAATTCCAGCTTATATACGCCGGCTGAATGCCCACTGATCGTCCACGACGATCCAATGGGCGACGATCCTGAAACGGCACGAACTTTCCCGACAGACCAATAATTGTGTGGATCTAAATAAGTCATTGCATGCGCGAGGCCCTGAGTTCAATCCCTAGGTCGTTCACCAATGAGGTATCGTGCATGGTTCTATTTTTGTACACATAAAATAAGCTACCCATCACAACTAGGGTTCAAACGGGACCGCGGTCCCGGTACATGGTTTGGCAAAAAGTCGGGACTGGGGCGGTCCCGGTCCCGACACCCCAGTCCCGGTCCCGATATTAGAAAATTTATGGTCCCGATCCGAAAATGGTCCCGTTTGAACCCTAACCCCAACCGACCACTTCAAGTGCTGCAGCTCTGCAGTGGTCTGCGCCTTGTGGTGGAACGCCCTCAGCTTGGCCACCAGCTCGGCCGAGTCCTGCGCTGCGTTGTTAGCCAACGTCTTCGGGATGACCAACAGAGCTTGCGCGAACTCGGCTACTGCTAGTTGCTCGCGAGACGCCTGGGGAGGGGGGGGGATTAGAGCCTGTGATATGTTTTGTTAAAAGTGACACGACAGGTTAAAATAATAAAATAAAAGTTGACATTTTACAGGCAATTTGACATGACTTTTGACACTTTGCAGGACATTTATTTTGCATGGCATTTTACATAAATTTACATAACAGGGTCTGAGAGTGGCTCTTTGTACACGCGTTCGGGGGGTTTGTACGCGAAATGGGCTTGAAATCACCGATGACATTTTTACTATTCTTCGGCTAAATGGAAAGATTTGCTTTGCCGCCATCTTCAAGGAAATTCAGTCGCTCGTCTATCACGTCTATGCAAAACTTGAATATGCAGTTTATATAGCTCTATACCTATATTTTACGAATCCGCAGAACATTCCAACAAAGAACAACACAAATTCCGAGATCTTGTGGTCCCGATCCCGAAGCCCCAACCCCGATACCGATCCCGAAATTTGAAAATGTCAATGCCGATCCGGTACCATCTCAAAAAACCCATCCCGATCCCAAAATCACAAAAACAAACTCTGATCTCAATCCCGAAAAGTCAATCCCGTTTGAAGCCTACAAGCAACCACCACCCCAAAAAGCCCCCCCCCCCCAACCCACGAGACTAGTAGCAAAGTTCTCCAGGTACACATTGAGCGCCGCCTCCACAGCACCCCCGCCAGCGACGACTTTCTTGGCCTCGAGCACGCGCTTGACGCAGCACAGGGCGTCGTGCACCGACCGCTCCATCTCGTCCACCATCATGTCGTTCGCGCCGCTGAGGGGGGGGGGGGGGGTGATTGGGGGGTTATGGAAGTGTGAGGGGTGGGTGGAGATGAGTGGGTGGGTGGTTTACTGCACCGTAACGCTTACCGTAATTTTCAAAACTTACCGCAAATACCCAGAAACCCGCAGACTTTGCCACCCTAGTAGTAAGGAGAGTTAGAAGAACGTTGTGATATTTGAAATTCAATATTTGATCTGTCTGCTGAACTGTCTGGAAAACCCTCGAAATTAGGGTTACTCATAAAAATCCGACTTTCTGAAAAGATATCTTGTAAATTTTTGATTTCCGCGTTTTTGACCGAAAATCGAAAAATTAAAATCGATCGCTATTCGGGAAAAAATGGCGCACCGCACACTCAATGGCAGTTCGAACGGTTTTTGCAAAGTCATAATGCAAAATCGGAATTAACTAAAAAATTGGTCCGAATCCGAAATCGTCCGAACCGCACGCAATTTCCGCAGTTTTTTTCCCTCTAGTCCTAACTCACATCGTTCGAACCGACTTTTGATTTACGACCGTGCGTAACCCAAAAACGTTCGTACTGCCATTGCCAATTTAAAGCGTGAAGTGAGCCGATTTATCCAACTTCAACAATACACACCAAAATCGGCAAAAATCTAACAAACATGCACGATCCATCCAAAAACCCAAAATGCATCCATCCCCCCCCCTCACCGCAATATAATACTCGCACTGGACCTGGCCTTGCAGCCCTGTATCACGATGAGCTCGTCGTCGCACACGCGCTCCTGGGCGAGCTTGTCGGCGTGGCCGAGCAGCGGCGCGTCGAACGCCTCGTCCCCTTCCAGGGTGGCCAGAGACACGCACAGGGTGGCCCCCGTCGCCTGCGTGGGGGAGGGGTTGGAAAGTATGGCGCGGGATTGTTGGGATTGTTGGGGGCGGTTCGGGGTTAAAAGGGAAGATGGATTAGCTAGTCTCGATGGCATCGCTGCCGAGTTTGCAGTGCGTTGTGTTGTAATTTTTTTTAATGCAAACTTTGATCGATTTTTTTCATCAATTTTCATTCGAAATCGCTTCCTATACTTTGAAAAAACTGTACGTAAACACCTTCCCGGTCACGTCCGGCAGCCATTTTTTTATTTTACTTCTTATATCCTATCCCCAGTTCTACGGCGCCCCCGAGGCTGAAACTTGGGGGAGATATTGGAGCAACCCCCCTCTACTTCGCATGAATTGGGGGGGTCGCGGCGACCCCTCTCAAGGTGGGTCGCCTTAAGTGCAAATTTTTTTGTGCCTTTTTTGGTGTCCCACAACAGGTCCGTCACCCGCTGATTTCTGAGCTGTGGGAGGGGTATGAGTCTAAAATTTGGGGATGTGTTACCAACAGCACTCCCCTACTATACACTATTCAAAAAACGTGAAGTTAATGTGAAAAATTTCTCAAAAATTCGCTTATTCTCTAAAAAACACCACTCCCCAATAGATGGATGATAAAACATTCACTTTCTGGAACTTTTTTATTAGACACTTGAAGAGCTGGTTTACAATACTTTAAAGGGAATGGTTTGATGTTTAAAGTTATATAAAGAACCATAAAATTTACTTGGGGGCAATTTCAAAGTGTAAATTTTGTAAATTTTTGTTCCTGCGATGATGTCATTATGATGTCATAAAATTCACCCTAAGTAAATTTTGCAATGCAGGCATTTTAGAGGTATGGTTCTTTACATAACTTTAAACATTAAACCCTTCCCTTCAAAGCATTGTAAACCAGGTCTTCAAGTGTCTAATAAAAAAGTTCCAAAAAGTGAATTTTTTGTCATCCATCTATTGGGGAGTGGTGTTTTTTAGAGAATAAGCGAATTTTTGAGAAATTTTTCACATAAATCTCACATTATTGAATAGTCTATAGTAGGGGAGTGGTGTTGGTAACACATCCCAAAAATTTTAGATTTATACCCAACCCACAGCTCAGAAATCAGCGGGTGCCGGACCCGCTGTGGGACACTAAAAAAGGCACACAAAAAATTGCACTTAAGGCGACCCACCATGAGAGGGGTCGCCGCGACCCCCCCCCCAATTCATGCGAAGTAGAGGGGGGTTGCGACAATATCTCCCCCAAGTTTCAGCCTCGGAGGCGCCCTAGAACTGGGGATAGGATATAAGAAGTAAAATCAAAAAATGGCTGCCGGACGTAACCGGGAAGGTGTTTATATTGAACCCCCACACAAAAAAAATTCAGCTGCCTTATCTATCACTCCAGTTCCCGTCAGGGCCAAAACTTTGGAAATCGCTGATAAGTACAGGGGTGGGCATTTTCAGTTACCGCTGGAAAAACGCGATAGCTTGAGCTATGGTTGAGCTATCACAGTGAAATTTTAACACAACAGAATAGACTCCATAGGACACCTATTCTGAAGTTTGCAACCAAAACGGCCACATTTTGTGTGGGTTGTGGAACACACAGTTTTTTTTGTGTAATTTTGTGTCTTAACCCCCTTTATCTCGGGACTGGGGGACTGTTCGAGAAAAAAAAAGAATTTGGTCGTAGCCCCGACCCCAAACCCAACATATTTACTCAAAGGGCATCAAAATCGGCCAATGTACGACAGATTGGGACGACGCCAAAGCCAGTGACCCCCCCCCCTCAAATGCCACCCTTGATTTATCCTATCGGTGACGCCGAGTCACAAAATTACACTAAAAACTGTGTGTTCCACAACTCACCCAAAATGTGCCCGTTTGGGTTGCAAACTTCAGAATAGGTGTCCTATGGAGTCTACTCCATTGTGTTAAAATTTCACTGTGATAGCTCAACCATAGCTCAAGCTATCGCGTTTTTCCAGCGGTAACTGAAAATGCCCACCCCTGTATAGTGAAGTGAGAAGTATTACTAGGAGAACTGTCAGTTATTTACTCATTCATAACGACATAACTTATTTACGCATTCATAAATTCACTTGTCATGTACATATACTTTACCGCAACTTAATACCCGTATTACCTCGAAATACCCCCATGGGAGTTTATTATTTCGCCAGCAAAATTTGAGGGGGGGTTAATTCGAGGGGGGGGGGGGTATTCGAGGGGGGGTTTTATTATTTCGTCAGAAATTTTCGTGAAATTCATAGTTAAGAATACGCTTTTTATTACACAAAAACGGTAATAAACGTGAGCAAATAGGGTATATTGGGGCAATAGAAGTATATCTGTACACAAATGAGCGTTAAGTGTAGCTGCGATCAGGGCCGTATCCAGGGGGGGGGCGGGGGGGGGGGGGGCTGCAGCCCCCCCCCCTCCCGGGGTGAGACCTAAAAAGTCCCGGAAAATGCAATTTTTCCTATACATTTTTCGATGTTTCTTAAAAATTTTGCGCGCAAGCGCGCAATTCCTTCCCCATACATTGTATTTTTAGCGGATCGGTCCCCGTAAACAAATATCCTTGAAAATGAACAGATTTTTGCGACTTTCGCTGCGTATGAATGCATATTTCATCTATATAAAGCGGTTCCTTGCGCTGGCGCCAACGCCAATAGCGCCATGGCGTGGCGCCTTGGTATGGCGCTAGCGCCAAAACACCTTTCCGTCCCTATATAGGGAAAAAATTTAGGGGGGGGGGGCTGAGCCCCCCCCCCTCGCTGGCCCCGTAAACAAGCAGCCCCCCCCCGCTCAAAAATCCTGGATACGTCCCTGGCTGCGATGCAAATAAGTAGTAATAAATACATCATGTACATTGCATACATGATGTATATCATTCCGGAGGGGGTATTTCGAGGGGGGGTTTATTATTTTCCCAGCCCATTTGAGGGGGGGGGGGTTAATGCGAGGGGGGTTTATTCAAGGGGGGATAATTCGACGTAATACGGTAAACACAATTTTTCACTTCACTCGAGACGCTCAAATTAGCCCCACACACGGCGGGTCAACTAGCGTGTATGGGCCCATTATCACCCGACCAAAATTGACAATTAAACAAAAAAAGTAAAAAATCCGAACAAAACACCTTAGCAATGCGCTTCAAATCCTGTTTCTTGCATCGGCGCACGCCCATGACGCCCGCCTCGACCAGGGGCTTGATGCAAAGATCGTCTATTCCCCCGGTGGTCAAAATGGACATTGGCCCCTGATTTGATTATCTTGTCCAGGCGTCGCAGAGTGATGTCCGCTTCTCTGGGTTTTGGTTTTTTTTGACTATTTGAATGGGGATATGTTACATATAAATACTACACTTTTTACTATCTAATATCCCCACGGGAAGTAAGTATCTTCGTATGATGCGATTTTTACGGGGGTATTCAATGCTGCACTTATTGCACGTATCAGATTTGTCTGCAACAATACACAGAACATCAAAAACGGTATTTTTTCTAATAAGTTGACAAAAAAGCTGACAAAAAAGATCAGAACAAATACGGTAAATACGGTATTTAATTGAACGATACCAACAACTGCCATAAAAGGTCTGGGAGCGAGGTGATTCTGTTCCAACTTAAAATTAAAATCGTAAATTTTTCAATGGCTCAGTGGAAGCTCTGTGCAAAACATGAGACTACTTATTCGCTCATCTCATTCAAAGGGAACTTATTTCAGAAAACAAAAAAAACATACTCTTTCTGATAGCTTCCAACTTTTCCGGGTCATCAACCACAACTTGGACCCCAAAGGCCATCTTAGATTTTTGCAACGAAAAATCCAGACAGGCGATCTTGGCGTTGTTCACGGTGCGCGGCATGGCTGCGCGTTTCAAAATTTAAAGCGGCGTTTACACTGCGAGCTGTGCCAGCAAACTTTTTTCTGTCGGCAATGGACATTTTGTCACGACAACGCACAAATTTTCAAAAATTTCGCGTGTGCCGACAAAAAAGCCTCGTTATCCGTGTTTGTCGGTTGGGTCTCGATGAATGTTTTTACTCCTGACTGTTGTCGTCACAGAAAAACCGTTCACAGCTTGTGACAGAAACGTGACGACAACCAGTCGCATGATCGATCCGACCAACGTGGTTTTTGCTCAATTTGTCGGTTCGGTCTCGTTAACGAGACCCAAACCGACAAATACAAAAAATGAAAAATTGACAAATATGAATTTTTAAAAACATAAAAATGCATAAAAAATGTATTTTTGCAAATGGAAATTTCGATTTGCATGTTTAAAAATATTTTTTTTTGCAAATCAAAATTTAGATTGCAAATGTGGGGAGTTTCATTCTAAAAGTTCACAAGCGCCAAATCCAGAAAAATCGAGTTGAGCGTGAATTTGACCTCCACGTATAGTTTTTCACATTTTAGGAAAAAAATCAGCGTTATAGTCCATTTCGTTCCCGAGATACAGTGGTACCGTTTTTCAGAAAACATCACAATTCTCACATCGAAAGTGCACATATCCATCTCAGATCCCATGTGAAAAACAGGACTTTCATTTCGTAAGTGCACATATCCATCTCGAACCACCGGAGTTTCATTTCATAAGTGCAAATATCCAAAAAAATAGTTTCATTTCCAAAAATGCACGCGTGCTTCGGCGCGGCCGCGAAGAGCTGGCCGGAATTCCCATACAAAAAAGTTTCATTTCCAAAAATGCATACGTGAATTTCCAAATATATTTTGTCCTATAAATCAAATATGCATGCATATATTGATCTGAAAATTTAGGTAGAGGTACTTTTAGACACGGGCTTTGCAGTGATGTGATTCGTTTTATCCTACGATGCACCGTTAAGAAGTTATTTAACATTTAATTTCAAATGTTCAGATTTGTTCCCAATTTTGGGTGAATTACAAAATCTCACATAACTCCCTAAATATTTCCCGGCCAACAAAATTTATGATAACAAAAATTGTAGAGAAATGTCGGATCTATCTGAAAAGTGTGGGGCAAGCGTCGTCCCCCATAGCGCCGTCGGGCCAGCGTCAAACATTAAAATACGATTTTGAAAAATTGAAAAACTTGGATATACCGTATTACCTCGAATTATCCCCCCTTGAATTAACCCCCCCCCCCTCAAAATGGGCTGGGGAAATAATAACCCCCCCCCCTCGAAATACCCCCCCCCCTTCTGAATGATGTACGTCATGTACATAATAAATACGTCATGTACGCAATGTACATGATGTATATTACTGTTAATTTGCATTGCAGCTACACATAGAGTAGTTTGTGTAGCTGTCTACTTTTTTATGTCCAAATATATCCTGTTTGGACACATTTATTACCTATTTTGGGTACGCAAATGCCTACTATTTACTAAGATCCTTACGAAAATTTCTGACGAAATAATAAAAACCCCCTCGAATAACCCCCCCCCCCCTCAAATTTTGCTGGCAAAATAATAAACCCCCATGGGGGTATTTCGAGGTAATACAGTATGCATTTTTAGAATGAATTTCCCCATGTAGACATTGATTTTTTTGCAAATTAAAATTTATTTTTGCACGTTTAAAAATAAATTTATTTAAATAAATAATTTTATCATCAAAAGTCTGATTTGCATGTATAAAAATTTATCTGCAGATTGAAACTTCCATTTGCACAGCGGTTTAGTGGATTTGAACCCCTGTGGGGGTTCATATAGATGGTAAATTGGTCCTCCAGAAGGATAGATAGCTGACAAATATTTTTTTGGGGGAGGGGGGTTGCGGGGGTTCAATATATAAGCTTTTCCAAGGTATAGAAGGAAAAGAGAGAAAAAATTACTCAAAATAGGTAAAAAATTGTGAAATATGGGTCAAAAATTGCGGAATAAAAGTGAAAAATGGCTCAAGAAGGCATTTGTAGAGGTAAGGTGGGTGTCACCAAACCCATAGCTGTTATGTTTCATTAAGGTGTCAGCAAAAACTTTTTGGCGGAAAACAGAAACAGAAATTTTTTGCACCTGCCAGAAAAACGGAAATGGAAACCGATAATGGAAACAGGAAACTCGATATTCAATATTGATACAATATGGAACCTCCATATCAATGTTCAATATTAAAAAATGGTCAATATTCAATATTTCAATTTTTTTGATATTGCAATTTGTGATGTGAATGGTTTACATCAGTCAAATGTAGAAAATGGAAGATAACCCAATGAATCAAAGTGTATCAGGCAAACAACAATTGGTAAATAACTCAGAATGAAAATAATAACTTTAATTAGGGACACAATACAGGTTCGATAAAAATAAAAAAAAATTGTCAATATTTGATATCAATATCTGATATTTATTCAAAAATTTTCATATTGATATTCAATAAACTTTTTAAATTTTCGATATTGATATTCGATATAAAAAATGGTCAATATCAGATATTTGATATGATATATCGTTTGAACCCTATCCATCATCTAGAAAAGTGCCATGGCACTCTTGGCGCCTGGCGCCCCGCCGAAAACCATATTTCCTTGACCCCCAGGGGGTTTATTTTTTCAGAGTGAGATTTTTGAGGGGGGGGGTATTTCGAGGAAATACGGTATATAAGTCCATTAATTAATACATGTCAGTTATCAATGCATTTTTCTACCTCATTGCTCAGTGTACGTTAACAATGACGAATTAGTACTGATAAAAACTTCTGGCGAAATAATAACTCCCTCATCAAAATTTCGATATTTCGATAGGGGTATTTCGAGGAAATATGGTATATAAATACAGTATATATACCTCTGCAAAAAAATTTTTATTCTATTTAAAATTTACTAATTGTCGTCACAAAAACACGTTCGCAGCTCTATGAGGACAAGCAAGAACAAAAATCAAGCTCGCTCGATGACATTGTGTCTCATGTGACGACAAGCGCTCATTGTCGCATTGTCGCCAATCAAAAGCTTGTGCCGACAACAACATTTTTTCCATCCAAAAAAGCGAACCGACAACGCAAAATTTTTCAAATGCTTATAACTATGAAACAAAACAACCGATTTATCTGAAATTTGGCATGTGAGTGCACCTAACTAGTGAGTATACTTCACTGTTTTTTTCTCGCGGATATGGAACTTTATTCTGGATTTATGGAACTTTTTCACTTTTTGATTTGTCGGCACATTTTGCAGTGTAAACGCCGCTTAAAATATTTGACAATATTGACAAAAACTGCGCAAATTGGCTATAAAGATGTCCAATTCTCAGCGACTTAAGTTCAAATGAAGTTTCCGATAGCGACAGCCCAGTCCGGATAGATACCCCGACAAATAAAGATATTTTACAGTGACGATTTGAATTGAAATGTTGAAACACATAGATCAGATTTGAGAAACAATTTGAGTTAACCGGAATGAGGTGTCTGTCAACTACAATTGATGATTATTCAACTCATAGCTTATTCCAGTAAACTTAAATGAATTCAAAGCGGATTTGCGTTTTCAAACTTTAGGTTAAAAACTAGTGTGCGTGAACACTAGGGATAGAAAAAGCACATTTTCAACGGCCCGCTTTTCAATTTACAATTTAGAAATGTCGTGACATTTAAAAAAAATCGAAAAAAGCGCTATTAAAAAAACGCAACATTTTTCTAAAAAGTGCTTAAAAAAAGCGTCCTGCCCATCCCTAATCACCACATCCCCAATCGCCAATCCAACCCCCCCCCCCAACCAGGGCTAGCCATGGTGCAATTCAACGCGTAGCCCTTGATCAACTGGGACTCCCTAGCCGAGCGCCCGTGCGCCTTGAGCACGTTGACGGCTTTGATCGGGTAGTGCACCACCCCGTCGGCGCCGGTCGTCTTGACCAGTTCCGTGGCCTCGACCACCATCTCGGCGAACAGGTCGCTGTCCCTGTAAAGGGGGGTGGGGGAGGGGGTAGGGGGGTTTGGGAGGGTTGGATTTGGGGGAGGGTTAGTTGGGTGGACGTTTTGGTGTTTTGTACGATTTTGAATGATGTTTTTCTTCATTTTTTTTGTTTTGCCATCTGGCGACAAATAATACACCGACATGTTAAAGAATAATCATAACTGGGGTCATCGGGAAAAATGTTTGACTACCGTATATCCTCCAAAAACTCCCCCTTCTCGAATAACTCCCCCCACTTTGATGGGTAGAAAACTTTTCACATTTACAGAAGACGTTTTATGTATTTAATATGTAAATATATGTGTAATGTTGCAGCCAGAGTTCACTGTTGATTTCATTCTGCAATTGTGAATTATGTACTTCTACAAATGATTATGTTACCAAATTTACCCCATTTGAGCAGTAAATAATACATAGATTTTACTGAAAATTCTGACGAAAAAATAACTCCCCCCTCGAATAACTCCCCCCTCTCGAATAACTCACCCTCAAAAACTTCTGACGAAAAAATAACTCCGGGGACTTATTCGAGGATATACCAGGGACGTATCCAGGATTTTTGAGCGGGGGGGGCTGCTTGTTTACGGAGGCCGGCGAGGGGGGGGGGGCTCAGCCCCCCCCCTAAAATTTGAGCTACATAGTGGCGGAATGGCGCCATTGGCGTTGGCACCAGCGCCATGGAACGCTGTATATGTATGTAAATATACATACAAAACAGCAAAAAGCACAAGATTGAGTGTATTTATACCGATTTGCGGCCACATGGAGCTAATCTGATGATAATACATTATGTCTGTTGAAGAATGCGCGCTTGCGCGCAAAATTTTTTACGCTGACGTTGAAAAAGTCGCAAAATCCGGTCACTTTCTGGTCTCGCCCCGGGAAGGGGGGGGGGCTGCAGCCCCCCCCGCCCCCCCCCCTGGATACGGCCCTGGGATATACGGTATTTGGATTTGAAAAAAATAATCGATGTGGCTTTACACACGAGGCAGAGTGTACAGTTGAAATTTCTGGAGCTGATCTGTTTAAACAGCGTAGGCCTAGAAGTCATCTAAACCCGTTGCTCATATAGACCCGTTAGTCATCTATGACTCAAATTGGGTGGGGGTGTAGATGAGCAGCGGGCTAGGGATTAGCACGCGTAGACCCCCCAAACCCCCAAACAACCCCCCCCCACTTACGGGCCGATCAATTTGCTGCTCATGCTAGTCCTGGCGGCGCCCACAATGCACTGCCTGCCCAATTGCTCTGTGGGTTGGCTCAGGTTCTCCTGCATGTACCTGTGGGGCGGATTTTACCGTAAAGCAGCGAAAATTTGAATATTTTACCGCACCGCATTGCGTACGGTAATTTTCGGAATTTACCGTTGACAGAATTTACCGAAAAAAATGGTGATCTGATCTTGTTTTTGCATCCACAATGAAGTTCTTGAATTGTAAATGCTGATATATTTACATTTTGGGCAATGTTATTAACTGCAATCAATTTTATTGTGTTCTACATAGGGTTCGAACTAGGGTTGGAAAAAAAACGTTTTTTTTTAACTCGATGTTTTTTTTTTAAAAAGAAGTTTTTTTTAAAAGCTCCCAGATATGACCTAGTGTCAACATATATAGGTATATCAGACACTGGCAATACTCTGTGATGTTAAATATGACCATATAATGGCTGTGGAGCCATGGGATAGCATTATAAGTGGTGATTTGTGTCAAAAATATCCATTTTTCATCGACATATCGTTCGTATATCGCGTTATAGTCGAATGTTCGAGACTTCAGGTAAAGTTTGGCACGAAATGGTGATCAAACAAGGTTATAAAAGGAGGTTGTTACTTTGTGAGTGAAGTTACACACTGTGGAGGTACATGGAAGCACATTACCTCAATATTGTATATTACAGCAACATATGTCGGCTTATTCACCCATGGTAGCACATAGAAATGGATGTTTTGATACTAAAAATGCAACAAAACCAATGAAAACAACCACCAATGTCAATTTGTGTGTGGAATTGCGCGCTTGCGCGCAAAAATTTTGCAAAATACCCAGTGCTTAGTACTAAAAATTTCGGCCGATGTTTTTTTTTTAAAAAAAAACATTTCGGACGTCATGTTTTTTTTTAAAAAAAAACGTTTTTTTTTATAAAAAAAACGTTTAAAAAAAAACATCGGCCAACCCTAGTTCGAACGATATGACTTTTCGATATCGATATTCGATATTTGCTTTTTTTTTCTTCCTGAAACTCGATATTCGATATCTATACGATATGGAACCTCGATATCGAGATTCGATATCAAAAAATTGTCGATATTAGATATTCGATATTTGATATTGCAATTTGCTTTTGGTATAGCAAGGCAAATTGCAAGTGGCATATTGTATTTTCATGTGGTTGCACACACGGTTAATCATCTCATTACTGAAATGTGAATGGTACAAGTGATTTTAACAAGGTTTACATCAGTCAAAAGTAGAAAATGGAAGAAAAACATGATGAATCAAAGTGTATCAAGCAAACAACAGCTAGTAGATATTGCAGTTCATACTTATAACCGAATTGCTTAATTGCTTAAAAAATAGCACATCAGCATTTTCAGGCTTCAAATTTAGCACTCCAACAAAACTGACATTATAAATATAGTACTTTTACTCATCAAATAAAATACTAGAAGTAAATCAGATCAATCACAAATATCTCAACTTGAAAATAATAACTTATTATTATGGGATTAGGGATACAAAACAGGTTAGATATATCGAAAAAATGGTCGATATTCGATATCGATTTTCGATTTTTTTTCCAAAATTTACGATATCGATATTTTTTCAAAATTTTCAATATCGATATTCGATATTAAAAAATGGTCGATTTACCTGAATTAAAAACTGAACAATTTACCGTACCGAACCATCTACCGGAAACTGCAAAACATACCTAACAGCCTCCTTGCAGGCGAGCCTGTAGCCGTTGATCACGGTCGTGGGGTGCAGTTTCTGCTTGACCAACTCGTCTGCAGATTTGAGCAGTTCCGCAGCGATTATCACTACCGATGTGGTCCCGTCGCCCACCTGGGGGGTTCTTAGAGTGTGGGTATAGTGAAGTGACAATTAGGGTTCAAACGGGATCCCGATCCCGATCCCGGATCCCGTGAAATTCCGGGATTTACCAGTCCCGATCCCGATCCCGATCCCGAAACCCCAATCCCGATCCCGATCCCGAAATCTCAAAAAGTGAATCCCGATCCCGATCCCGATCCCGAAAAGTCAATCCCGTTTGAACCCTAGTGACAATGACAATGATATATACACCTTACGATCGCATCTGCGATATCCATCTGAATAAGGAGCAACGGTTTTCTCAACACGTGGCGGGGGTGCATTAGTTTACAACTCAAAACAATTGAGGACACGTCATTCAAGTGAACTCAAATGCGTTCAAAGCTGAAGAATGAGTTCTCAAATTTTCCAATTACTAGTCTGTGGGGACAACACGTACTATTTTTTCGGGTTATGCAGCTATTCAAAACATCGAATTATAATTTTTTAAAATTTAACCTCCTCATCTTGGAGCTGTGCCAACTCGACGAGAACTTTCGCAGCGGGGTGCTCCACATCGAGCAGTTTAAGGATTGTGGCTCCATCGTTCGTTATTGTCACATCCTGCGGATGGTTTTAGTACAATTAGGTTGACATTTTAGCCCGGAAAGTTCTTTTTGTGAGCAAGTCCCACACACATACACATCTTGAACCCGAAATATCCTCGCCGAAACCCAAAAACCAACCCCCACATCGTCCACGAGCATCTTGTCCAGTCCCACTGGGCCCAAAGAGCTCTTGACGATGTTCGCAATAGCGCACGCGGCCATCACATTTTGCGAACGGACTGGCTCCCCTGAAGTCCGCTTGCCGGTCACAGAGAGTAGAGTTTCCGTGGACATGGTGCTGTGTGACGAAATGAACGTTGTTTTTTATTTTTAGTCTAAAGCTGCGTTTACACTGGCACGTGTGACGACAAAATTTTTTGGGCTTTCAACTTTCGTTGTGACGAAAATTGAATATTTGTTGTGTTATATGTCGTTAACGAGGCTCCCGGGAACAACTCGAACCGACAACTTGTGACGACAAATTTTCTTGTTTGTTTTATTGTGTATGATCACGTCATATATAAAAATTTATGTTTGTCCTAGCAGAAAGAGTGATCGAGATCTAGGTGTCTGACACAACAATTATTCAATTTTCGTGACATAAAGTTGAAAGCCCAAAAAAATTTTGTCGTCACAAGTGTCAGTGTAAACGCCGCTTAAACTAACTGTAGTCGACAAAGACCTACTAATTTCAGTTGACAAAATTGCCAGTTCAACCTGGATAGGTGACAAAATCAAAAAATTTCTGGCAGTGAACTAGCGCACGCACCAAAAAATCTCAGCTCGCAGTAGAAAAAAACCCCGGAAACGAACCCAAAAATCGATGCCAAGTGAAGATAAATGCAACAAAGTGAAGTGAACAGGGGGCCTGCAATGAAGCAACAACATACAACACACTGTCGATAAACCCATCAAAAATTCATGGAATCAACATGTTTGGAATTGTCTATGCAATGACTCCCTGTACTAGGCGTCATGCGCTTGTAAAGGGCGCTTCGAATAGGCATAAATAAATTAAGGCGTGTACATAGATATGTAAATGTTTCATTTCTTTTTAATAAACGACAGTAATTTTTGGGCTTAAATATGGACCCCTGTAAAGCGTAGGGTAAAGTCGATGGAAAAATTGACAGAATCACTATCAACAAATATGGGAATACAGCAAAAAAGTCATCTGAACTAGGGTTGGCCGATGTTTTTTTTTAAACGTTTTTTTTTTTAAAAAACGTTTGTTTTTTTTTTAAACATGACGTCCGAAATGTTTTTTTTAATAAAAAAACATCGGCCGAAATTTTTAGTACTAAGCACTAGGTATTTTGCAAAATTTTTGCGCGCAAGCGCGCAATTTCACACACAAATTGACATTGGTGGTTGTTTTCATTGGTTTTGTTGCATTTTTAGTATCAAAACATCCATTTCTATGTGCTACCATGGGTGAATAAGCCGACATATGTTGCTGTAATATATAATATTGAGGTAATGTGCTTCCATGTACCTCCATAGTGTGTAACTTCACTCCCAAAGTAACAACCTCCTTTTATAACCTTGTTTGATCACCATTCCGTGCCAAACTTTACCTGAAGTCACGAACATTTGACTATAAGGCGATATACGAACGATATGTCGACGAAAAATGGATATTTTTGACACAAATCACCACTTATAATGCTATCCCATGGCTCCACAGCCATTATATGGTCATATTTAACATCACAGAGTATTGCCAGTGTCTGATATACCTATATATGTTGACACTAGGTCATATCTGGGAGCTTTAAAAAAAAAACGTTTTTTTTTATTAAAAAAAACGTTGTTTTTTTTAAAAAAACGTTGTTGTTTTTTAAAAAACATCGAGTTAAAAAAAAACGTTTTTTTCCAACCCTAATCTGAACACACAAAAAATTAAAGAAGTTACAAATTAGAATGATCGAGGTTTAATCAGAACACAGAAAAACATTCAAACCAATCACGATTCGGCCATAGCAGTGTAGATTTACTTCCATTATAGGTAGATCACATCATATGACATCTAAATGGAAAATAGTACAATGAAATGAAGACATTTTTCGCATCACAAAGGTATCAAAAACGGCGTATAATAATCACATTATATACAGAAACAACCTAATTAGAACAGTTACACTGGAACCTAGTTTCATATCGGCATAATGTCCATAAATGAAAAACACCATTTCGAAACAATATTAGCATCTACAGAATAAGCTTCCAAATTTATGCATGTATTTTCCTTTTGTAACTCGTATTTGTAAACATCTTTACATTTGTCTCTATTAAACCAAATCTAAGCCTAAATAGATATCAATATAATTAATCATTGGTAGATTAAAGAAAGACAGATAAGCACTCCCCCAAAATTAGCACAACTTTCAGCAATGTTCGCATTTGTGCTGTTTTTTCTTCTTTTCTACATGACCGCGGCAATTCGCAGTTTCTCCTTCCTGTGTTGTTAAAATGTGAAATAGAAATTGGCGACAAAATGGATCGAAAAAACATGTGGATTTTGTAGAAAAAGAAATGATTTTGAATGTGGAAAGACCCCCCCCCTTTGGCAACCCCTGGCGTCATGGCACGGGCGCCTTTTGTAGGCTCAAAGACACGGTGTCATCGTTTTCGATGTTTCACAATGATGTAGGCTCGCCATCATGTTTTTTTTCGAGCCAAACAGACTCCGCGACGCGTCAGACGCGTTATTTCATATTTTTCAAAAAAGAAATTGGCACATTGCCCGTTGCCCCTGGTTATGCCTAACACTGACGGAAGGCGAAACAAACCTCATCACTTTCATCGCTATCACTCTCTCCAAACTTTTTCGGTTTGTTATAAACACAGCAACATTTGGACTTTTTCCGCCCCATCCCCTCATTGTCCACTGTTTCTGCTGTCCAAGTAACTCTAAAGGCACTCCCAGACCATGTAAAATGTCACGCAAAGTGTAAAAAGTCAAGTAAAATGCACTGTAAAATGGCAAACGTCATGCGAAGTGTCGAAAGGTCATGTAAAATAACGGAATCGCCTCAACGCATCCAAACTCTCAGCGCATACAAACTCCCAGCGCATGTAGGTCATCCATGTAGGCATTGTGGCACAAATGAAACGGGGCAGGCCTGATACGCACATTTGCCCGTTTTTTCACTTGACACTTTTTCAAGTGATTTTCAGATATGAGTGAAGTGAAAACAAGTTGCGCAATGACATTAGTGAACTTTTTTCACTTCACTAATGTCATTGCGCAACTTTTTTTCACTTTACTCATATCTGAAAATCACTTGAAAAAGTGTCAAGTGATAAAAACGGGCAAATGTGCGTATCGGGCAGATGTGCGTATCAGTGCACCCCCAAATGAAACACATTATGTGCCCTTCGCCAGTACTGTCAGAAGTGATGTTTCATTTGTACCACTTTCATTGTTTCCGCGCAACAGCCCATTCCATTGTTCCTTCGCGCCGCCGCACAATGCATTTTACAGGAAATGATACATGACTTTTGAAGCTTTGCATCACGTTTGACACTTTCCAAGGCATTTTACACTACTTTTGGACACTTTTAATGACATTTGACATTATCCAGGGCATTTCACAAGAGTTTTGACACTTTACATGGCAAGTGACATTTCCCAGTGCATTTTCCATGACATTACACACTTCACAGGGTCTGGGGGTGTCACCTGGGGGGTGACTCGCCATCAGCAGAGCGCAATTGCAAATGCAACGATACTTCGTCTGTTGAGTCGGCCGCTTGAAGGGTCCTCTGTGGCGTTTTGGGGGTGTTAAGCGGGGTTTTTCGATGGGGTTACCCCCACCCCACACACACAAACACGCTATTCAATTCATACATAATGTAACTATATGTTCGAATCGAATGCTCGTACTACATATTCAAGCCGAAAAATTGCAATATTTTGTAATCACGTAGACTCCACTCGCAAAACACACAAAAATATCTTAAAAAGTATATTTTTCATTAATGAGTATACCAAACCCACGTTGAGTGCTAATTAGGTGCCCCATGCAGTCACTCAAATATCATAATTTATCTGGGATGCTTTAGCGTTGGCACCGTGCCAATTCAATTACATTAGAATGTAGCAATAAACACTCACGGTCACGGTTTCAGTGTTGGTAGAAATCGTGTCAGACGATGTTGTCGCCATTTTGAACCAAAAGATTGTGAAAATGAGTAATAGGCGATGACCAAGACTGTCTTTTTTCAATTTTTTATTTTTATTTTTAAATGATAACGGACATTTCGTCCAACTTTAGCTTTACCGTACCTCCTCGAACAATCCCCACGGGAATAATTTTTCATCTGACTTTTTGACCAGGTAGTTATTTGAGAGGAGTAGTTATTTTTTCATCTGAAAATTAACTAAAATTCATGATCGATGTATTGTATGAATGGAGTTCAATTAGTTGTCTAAACCTGTAAATCAGAATAGAATTTCCATAATTCATGCAATTTCTTTGTTCAAATTGTGTACATTTTCCAGTAAAAAAATTTAACCAATGGCAATTCTGACAGAGAAATTTTATGCAATACTTGATGGCATGGTATAAGGGTCTCAAACAAATAATTTTATGGAAAGTAAAAACAGAAAAGCAAAAAATTTTGCTGCTATGGTATGGTTCATTTTATGGTATGGTGTGAGAGGCTGGACATTTCACAATAAACTCTACCATATCTTATGTGAATATCAAATTGGTATGAATTTGATTGTGACTTGATTCAGCAAATTACTGTAGAATCCTTTGTAATGCATCTTGTCTGATCAGTATAAGCAAACGACAGGGGAGCGTTACTGCAAACTTTTTCGCTATAAACTCCGCCTTACCCGGTACTTATGGCGCACATTGCCATTCTAACAACTATTTACTATTCATTTTCTGTAATTTATGCAAATTACTTCCCATTATCTATGCAAAAGTAAAAAAATCGAAAATAGGAATTTTTCAAAACGAAAAAGCGTCTGTGATGTCGCGTTTTTTGAATCTCGTGGCCGCTCTGGGCGTTTTCACTATATTCTGCGAGGCGTCTGAACGCGAATTTTTGATACCAATCGAATATAAATACGGTATGTTTGCATAAAATACATTTTCTGGGCACTTAAAAGATAAAATGGCCCACGCCACCTTTTTGGCGTTGTGCCAAAAATGTCATTTCCCTTTTATTTGCAGGTTCCAGCGGTCAGTGGCGCCGCCGTGGTTCAATACTAGTTTTTAGTTCGCGCGTGGATGGAACTCTGATTGGCAAGGCTATTTCTGCACTGGAATTGCCCGAGTTGACTGGTTTGGAGTATAATTCTCAGAGTGAAAGCCACACTTTGGTGGATGAAGATTCAAGGGGTGCGTTTGCAAGAAGAAACAGCCTTTTTTGTGGGGTGTGAGAGGTGACTGTCAATTCATTTAAAATAGTCATAGGCTTTTTCTTTTTCATTTGCAAAAATTAGATTGCAATTAAATTAATCAACTGGAATTAAAATGAAATTGTAAAAGTTTATGGGTCTGTTTTTGAAATATTCGAGTTTATTTGAATGAATCATTGTTGATGTTCGCCAAGAGCAGTTGATAGGCCCCTCATTCCAGTTAACTCGAATGTGTTACATCTGACAGATTTATCAGCGTTGGAAATTTCGGCTGTCAACTGGTGTACGTAGCACCGTTACTTTGTACATATTTGGAATTGTTTCACCCATTTCAAATTACCTCCATTTTCACCATTTTCGATGTTCTCACAGATATCAAAAGTGCGTCAGACAATCAAGAGCTGTATTACATCCGTTGCCCCACTGAATTGGGGAAAACATCGCCCACGATGAATGCAGCTACCAGCGTTTTTAGTTCCAATGAAGCTGTTCGTTTTGTTTAATACACATTGAAATGAGACATTGATCGCACGTGGATTGGGCCCAATTTTTCTGAAATTTTGTGTACTTTTTAACATATAAAGGATTTCAACACGAGAGGAGTGGACTCGCGCCCTATAAAACATCGTTTAGAACATTTTTTATGTCAGGTACAAAACAGAATTTCGCCAGACGTTTTACATTTTTCATAAGACTTAAGACTCGCTTCGCCTAAGAACCAAACATGCCTATTTTATTCCTGTTACAAAAATTTTTTTTGCGTTTTTTTTCATGGATTTGGAATCTCCATAACTAGAAACTTAAAGTTTCCTTCCATGCATATATCCGGAAATGTCATCTTCCTACTGAAAAAATTGATCAAAGTCAAAAGTCACCATTTTTCAGGCTGTTTTTTGGAAATTCATAACTTTTGTTTGACTTTATCTATCAATATAATATTTTGTATTTTTATTAAGAAAGTTGTGGAGATTAATTGGCCCATACAAACTAGTTTCATCAAATGTTTTTTTCTCAACGAAAATGATGGCTAAAATTTTGAAAATGGCATCAAATTTTCAGTTTGTAATTGAGAGCTTAGCTTTTTTTGCAAAAACTGTGCCCAATTGCATAGTTTATTTTACAAAAATAAAATAGAAAAAGTAGGTCTGCCAATTTTTGCCACAACAGTTTGAAACAGCCCGACACCCATCTCACCACCACAGACAATCCCACTCTGAAGACTCAGATGAAGTTGTATGAAAAAAGTTTTCATCATAAACTTAGGTTATTTTTACATGTTCTTTCATTTGTATATCTCCATTTTTTATTAAACATAATTTGGAAGGGTGCTTCCATACAAAATTCACTTTTCACATAAAAAATTCTGAGCCCCATTTTTATGGTGCATTTAGAATCTTTGTACATAGAAACTAAGAATTTCTTTCCATACATATATCTGGAAATGCCATCTTCCTACAAAAAAATTGATTGAAGTCAAAAATCATCTTTTTTCCAGACGTTTCTTTGGAAATTCAAAACATTTGCTTGACATAATCTATCAATTTGATATTTTGGATTTTTATTAATATAGTTTTGGAGATTTATTGGCCCATACAATCAAACTTCATCAGATTTTTTTTCTCACTGAAAATTGTGGCTGAAATTTTGAAAATGGCTCCAAGTTTTTTGTTCTGAATTGAGAGCTTAGCTTTTTTCACAAAAACTGTGCTCAATTGCATAGTTTATGATAAAAAAATAAAATCTAAAAAGTAGGTCTGCACTTTTTTACCACAGCAGTTTGAAATGATCAACAACGCAGATGTCACGATCACATACAATCCCACTCTGAAGACTTAGATGAAGTTTTATGAAAAAAGTTTCCATTATATTCTTAGGTTATTTTATCATGCTCTTTCATTTGTATGTCTCCATTTTTTTTTAAACACACTTTGAAAGGGTGCTGTCATACAAAAGTGTACTTTTTAGCACATATCACAAGTGTGGTCATGTTAAATCCAAAAATTATTCATTTGTACTAGTAGCTAACAGTTCTGACAGTAGCTTTCAGCTGGCCATTTGGTTATTTTAGGTTTCTGCTAAATTGCACTTGCATAAAAAAATAAATATCACAAACATGATCACATGTGAATATCATGTTCCAACATTAGTTCATAGCAGTTAGATTGCAAACAGAAACATAAAATAACCAAATGGCCAGCTAAAAATTACTGTCAGAACAGTTAGCTAATGGTAAAAATGAATTTTTTTTTGGATTTTACATGATCACACTTGTGATATTTGCTAAAAAAAAGTACACTTTTGTATGACAGCACCCTTTCAAAGTGTGTTTAAAAAAAATGGAGACATACAAATGAAAGAGCATGATAAAATAACGTAAG